>JARGYO010000162.1:15212154-15702132 GCA_029206835.1 Rana muscosa
TTCGTCCCTGACTCCTTTGCTTTAGTAACCCGAGTTCCACACAGTGAATAGGTCCAACTCAGTTTTATTCTTCTCGCCAAGCAATAAAACAATCTCTTTTCTTTGGAAAATGGGGATAGATCGAGGCACAATCCTTTCCCTTCTGTTTCTGCCCACTGTGCTGTCACCAGTGGTGAATAGTCACTGCCACTGACTAAGTTATATAGAACGTGAATTACCTTCGCTCACTTTGCCCCTGTCAGAGGAAGAAATCTGTCCAAGGGAGAAGTGGAGGCCTCTCCGTCACCAGCGATGCAGCGCCGGACTCTTCGGAGAAGTTACTGCACACCAGTCCTCACGAACTCAGACACGGGCACCCAAGGAGTTAGGGCCCCCTCGGATTCCTCCACCCTCGCGGAACTCAGTCGAAGGTACTGAGCCCCAGGCATCCGCCATAGTACCTCACCCCAGGCTAAAGGTAGCTGAGATGGACTCCATCTCCGCTCCAGCTAGGCCAAGGGCGCCTAGGCCTGAAACACCGGAACGCCAGCACCCAAGCTGAAGGTGCCTGGGTGCGGCCGCGTCCTCCAACTCTGACCCAAGGTCAGGGCGTCCGCCCCTTTTTATGACCTCTCCCTTCGCGTCACAGCGGGTTCCCCGCACCGCTGTACCAGCTCCAGGGGAGGACAAAAAGGCACAGTCTTGCGGTGCGAATTCAGCCCCGGTCCAAGGCAACAACGCCACCTTTAGGCCGGTGAGAACTTCACACCACCAAAGTCCTCCAAGACTCACAAAGGGAACCTTGAATTTCCTAACAATCAAGGCATATGGGTTACACTACCACCCAGATGCTTCCCTAAATTCAAGTACCCGCTACACACTCCCCCTGGTGATTTGACGCTGGTCCCCAGCGTCTGGTACAAGCCCACACCCCACAAGGGTGGTGACATAAGCTCATCCCAGAAGCCAAACTACACATTTTAGCCCTGAATTGTGCCAAGACCTGAATGGGAAAGGGAAAACTTAAAACAATATAACTATAAAAACTTTCAATAAAACACTGTAAATATCTCACACATTTACATTCTTCCCTCCCCCTGGCTATCTAAGGACCACCCATTCTCAGCAGCCTTGACAGACGAATCTCCTGCAGAGGGAAAGAAAAGAAACATACATCCTACCAACATGTGTGTTTGCTTGGAATGACTGAGTCTATCCGAGAAGAAACCCATTCACTCCAATAAGTGCTGCATAATGTAAAAAAAAAAAAAAAAAACAATCGTTGCGCAACACTGCCACCTGGTGACAGTGCCGCGGTCAAGACACTCATCACTTCCAGATGAACTTTCCTCTTGATCATTTTTCTGTGACCCTACACTAACTAAAACCCAAAGTCACTGATTTCTCTTGAGTGCAAGGAGAAGTAGGGAGAACAAACAAAAACAGCTCCCATTTCTCCAAAGAGTAGGACTGCCCAAATACAAAAAAAAAAAATAGGGCACAGTCCCTGTGTTCCGGTAAAGGCACTCCGGAAAGTTCAGCCAGGAATAGGAAAGAAAAGCGTACGGGAGTCTCTTTCACCCTCTTCTTTTTTACAGGTAAAACCTTGGATGAGGCAATGACACAGGCTTCAGACGGTCATCAAAAGCCTCCACATGGTACTCAACACTTTTTCCTTCCTTGCGGCAGATCACCACTTTGTCCGCATGAATGTGTCTTCCCAGCATCCACTTAGCTTTACAGTCCTGGAACTTCTTGGTGACCGTTAATGAACAGGAAAGGTACCGCCGTGCTTGCTGTACTTTCAGTTTGTCCCACACAAAGGTATCATACCATCTTTGCCGAAAGACCTCCACCTCGTAGAGCAGTTCCTTAGGCAGATACGGGTATTCCCACCCATATTCCTGAGCAACCTTCTGGCCAAAGAGACGCTGCAGCCTTGACAAAGGTGGCATAGTAGCTCGGTCTCCTTCTCCAGGTGGAACAATCGCTTCTGGGTGGCGAGGTGCGTTCACCACCTCGGTAGATCTGGGCCTAGGAGCCCGCAGTGACTGACGTTGCACTCCCGCAACAGGAGCAGGTGAAATGGATGTTGAATCAAGAAGGGGAACTTCAGACAAAGGACCAGCTTCATCCCCTGGCGCCGGGGCCTCCACCCGGGGTGTATTTTCTCCAGTAGACATGGGCAGGTCCCTAGTGACATGGGCCAAGGGTAGCTTCATCTTGTCCCATCCCTTCTGTTGGAAGATTTCGTCTATCTCCCCATCATAGCCATTGTCAGACAATGAATCCAGGTCAGAGGTGTCGTAGCACTCAGCGGGCAGATAATTCCCAGTTACGGAACTATCCCCCTTGACGGCCTCTACCGACTGTGGACTACCGCCACTTTCTACCACACACCCTGGCTCACATGGACCTTTAAACGAGCAGGGATGTCCAGGACGTTGTCTACCGAATCCATCCAGGTCAGGCAAGCAGTGGGGCGAAGCTCTTCCACGACCACACGAGGCCATCACTAGGCCGACTTTTCTCTTCGGTGGCCGGAGCAGGGAGCTGCTGGTGACCGAGGCAGCATCCTCGGATTTTTCTCTTTTCACTTCCGCTTGGGCAGTCACTTCGCCCGGATCAGTGCGCACGGGGAACGCACCAGCATCGATCTCTCCCTCCGGAGTGGCAGCCCCTGTGAGGTAGTTGAGGTGGAAAGCGTGAGGCTTTTCTGTGGATGGTTCCACCTCGAAGAGGAATTCTTTGCAGACCTCACAGCGCCCGAACGGCTTCAGCTGGACCACCAGTCCCGAACAGCTGGGACAGATCACACCGAGGGCCTCCATGTCTCTGCAGGTATACAGAGCCAATCGCCCCCGGGGCCTTAGTCTTATCCCCGTATCCATAATCGGAGCAGCCAGAGAAGACATATCCGCGAAGGAAGGAACTGAAATCCACGGAGCACTTGAAGCCATCCTCTCTCTCTGCTGCTCCACTGCACTGACCCACCTGCGCCGGAATCTCCACGTGCGTTTGTCCACGTTGCCAAACTCCTCCCACCTTCTGCACTTGTTCGCTGGCTTTTCCCTTGCTCCGCCCACGAACTACACAGTTGTGGGTTGCCTCGTGGCGCGTTGGCCAATATGGCCGACCTACTCAGAACTCCTCCGGGCAGCAAAGTTCAATTTCAGACACCATACACATATCCCGGATGAGCCCCCACGTGTAGCGGACTCACCCCTCTCTCTCTTTATTGGCTATGCGGCTGTTGTCTAGGGGTACCTGGGAGAGAGAGATGAGATACACCACGGCCCATGTCCTCCATAACTAAGAGGTGAAAGCCAGCAAATTGGTTCTTTTGTGTAGGTGTCCTAGAGTCAAGTCCAGTCCTTCGTCCCTGACTCCTTTGCTTTAGTAACCCGAGTTCCACACAGTGAATAGGTCCAACTCAGTTTTATTCTTCTCGCCAAGCAATAAAACAATCTCTTTTCTTTGGAAAATGGGGACAGATCGAGGCACAATCCTTTCCCTTCTGTTGCTGCCCACTGTGCTGTCACCAGTGGTGAATAGTCACTGCCACTGACTAAGTTATATAGAACATGAATTACTTTCGCTCACTTTGCCCCTGTCAGAGGAAGAAATCCGTCCAAGGGAGAAGTGGAGGCCTCTCCGTCACCAGCGATGCAGCGCCGGACTCTTCGGAGAAGTTACTGCGCACCAGTCCTCACGAACTCAGACACGGGCACCCAAGGAGTTAGGGCCCCCTCGGATTCCTCCACCCTCGCGGAACTCAGCCGAAGCTACTGAGCCCCAGGCATCCGCCATAGTACCTCACCCCAGGCTAAAGGTGCCTGAGATGGACTCCATCTCCGCTCCAGTTAGGCCAAGGGCACCTAGGCCTGGAGCACCGGAACGGCAGCACCCAAGCTAAAGGTGCCTGGGTGCGGCTGCGTCCTCCAACTCTGACCCAAGGTCAGGGTGTCCGCCCCTTTTATGACCTCTCCCTTCGCGTCACAGTGGGTTCCCCGCCGCGCTGTACCAGCTCCAGGGGAGGACAAAAAGGCACAGTCTTGCGGTGCGAGTTCAGCCCCAGTCCAAGGCAACAACGCCACCTTTAGGCCGGCGAGAACTTCACACCACCAGAGTCCTCCAAGACTCACAAAGGGAACCTTGAATTTCCTAACAATCAAGGCATCTGGGTTACACTACCACCCAGATGCTTCCCTAAATTCAAGTACCCGCTACATATATATATATATATATATATATATATATATATATATATATATATATATATATTGTAACGGATCTCAGATACCCCAGGTGGGCACATCCGCCAGACCTGTGTCTCCTGTCCTCCAAACGCACCCGCAGCCTGCAGATTCGCCATAACCAGCCCTTAACCCCTCAATCACGAGACAATCCACACAGGTGTTGAGGGTTAAACATGCAGAGCATTAACAGTTTATTAAATCCAAAACATACACTTTTACACACAGTTAGGGACACTCCCCTTAGCCTTGTCATAGAGGGGGGGTAGGGGACAAGGAGGAATCAATGGGAACTGAACACTTGTACATTGAAACAGAGACTACAGATAAACATAAAGGGATTATGGTAAGCAGGCAACCCCTCAATACACATCCCCTGGGGAGAGATATCTGCAGTCCAGACCATTGTCTATGTGCCATGACTCAACACAGCTAAACACAGCAACAAGAGGGGGGGGGGATGGGGGAGAAGGGATGTAGCATTACATTACATTATCTCAATGCCAGCTTCTCCCCGAGTCTCCAGTCTCTTCTGGGCCATAATCTGTGGGTAGGAGGCCCGCCCTCAGTCCCTTCCAAAGCACACAGTGACAGTGGGTTCTGTCACATTTCTCCCCTTTTAAAAACAGACTAACCAGGTTCCTGACCCCGAACTGGTCTGGACCTGCGTTAGTCGCAAACTTCCACCCCAGGCAACCAGGAAAAGGAAAAGTACGTCTCTGGGGCTGGGGAGCAAAATCGCACATAAGGTCTCCCGTGAATAAAAACAGCCGCTGCAGAGTGGGAACAGCTGTCCGCACTCCCGTGATCCAGGGCTGGGTTGCAGATATTGAGGGGAGCTGAATAATCCTCTGCCCCGATGCCAGCGCTTCAGCTTGTAGGGAACATAGGCTGGCAGTGCTATGCAGTTGGGGAGGAAAAGGTTCTTGCTTTTCTCCTGGAGTAGCTAACAGCCGCTGAGGAGGTATCTTGCAGGGACTGTCTCCCGGACTCTCCGTCTCTTTTTCTGATGCTGGGCAGAGGCCAACATCGCTCTGCCCCGTAGCCAGTGCTTCTGCTAGGGGAACATATACAATGGTAGAGTTCAGCAGCTGAAGAGGGGGAAGGATTTTCTCCCCTCCTGGTTCTGTGACCAGCTTCTGAGGCGACTTCTGACAGGGGCTGTCTCCCAAACCCTCCAAAAATCTACTGAGGGCTGGGTCGGGGCCGGTAACACTCTGCCATGCAGCCAGTGCTTCTGCTGGGGGGATATACACTGGGGTAGTGTCCAAGTGCTGGGCAACCAGCTCACTGAGGTCATCCCTCTGGCTCCCTGGATCTAACTCTGAGGGTGGGCAGAGGCCCGCGGCACTCTGCCCCGTAGCCAGCGCTTCTGCTGGGGGGGATGAACACTGGGGTAGTGTCCAAGTGCTGGGGAAACAGCTCACTGAGGTCATCCCTCGGACTCCCTGGATCCAACTCTGAGGGTGGGCAGAGGCCAGCGGCACTCTGCCCTGCAGTCAGCGCTTCTGCTGGGGGGATGAACATTGGGGTAATGTCCAATTGCTGGGGAGGGAGAATTGCTTCCTCCACTCCCGTTGGGGATATCTGCTGTTGGGGAAACGGCTCACGAAAATCATCTCTCAGACTCTCCGCTGGGCAGAGGCTAGTGGCACTCTGCCCTGTAGCCAGCGCTTCTGCTGGGGCACCATATGCGATACTCTCAACTTGCTGCTGATCACCATTTACCAGCCTTCCAGCGCCAGTCTCAACTTCCCCTTCTGAGACCTTTATGCTATTATCTTGTCTCTCTGCTTGGGGAACCTCTGGTGCGTTCCGGCATTCTAGCACTCGCAGTGCCCTCTGTACCATCGCCGCTTCTTCCATTGCGGTTAGGACGGGAAAACGTAGGGGCACTCCTGGCCCCATTTGCTCCGCATCTTCGTGACTGTCTGCTATTTCTCCAGGACAGTCCCAGGCAACGGGAGCCATGCCAGGCTGCTGATCACCGTCAAACAGCCGCTTGTAGGCAATCTCGAGCTCCCATTCCTGCTCAACCAGGAACTCCAATTCCTCTAGGTCACACGCCTCTTCGGGGAGGTCCAGTACCTCATCTCGGAAGTCCAGGATGTTTTCCAGCCGCCACTCCTCATCGCTCCCAAAGTCTGGGTCTCCGTACATTTTTTGATGGAGCAGCTCCACGCCGCCGTAGCCAACGCCTTCTGTCGGGCTGCCGTCTGCTGTACTTGGCCACAGTTGAGCCGCGAACCACCGGAGGGCTCTGTAGCTGGCGTCCAGCCTCATCTCCTCCTGGACCAATCTTCCGAGCTCCGTCTTCCACTCATCTCGCGGTCGTTCCCTCAGGAACACCTCTCGCGCATGGTACTGCGTCCAGTACATCTCTGTGGAGGAGGGAAGGATCTTCCCCTGATGGCGCCGCTCGTGGTTTAGCGTTTCATGCCAGAGTTGCCAGCGGATCACATCCCCCCAGCCGAGCATGGTGCGCTTTGTCGCTGGTCCCCGATGTTGCTTCCGCATGCCTTGCAGCCTCCTCCCGAACTCCGCTCTCATGCTGGCTGGTCCCCGTATTGCTCCTCGACGGCTGCCCAGATCTTGAATCCTGGTGGTGGTTTGGATGGCCCGGACTGCAGGAGACATCCCACCGCTGCCAACACTGTAACGGATCTCAGATACCCCAGGTGGGCACATCCGCCAGACCTGTGTCTCCTGTCCTCCAAACGCACCCGCAGCCTGCAGATTCGCCATAACCAGCCCTTAACCCCTCAATCACGAGACAATCCACACAGCTGTTGAGGGTTAAACATGCAGAGCATTAACAGTTTATTAAATCCAAAACATACACTTTTACACACAGTTAGGGACACTCCCCTTAGCCTTGTCATAGAGGGGGGGGTAGGGGACAAGGAAGAATCAATGGGAACTGAACACTTGTACATTGAAACAGAGACTACAGATAAACATAAAGGGATTATGGTAAGCAGGCAACCCCTCAATACACATCCCCTGCGGAGAGATATCTGCAGTCCAGACCATTGTCTATGTGCCATGACTCAACACAGCTAAACACAGCAACAAGAGGGGGGGGGGGTGGGGGAGAAGGGATGTAGCATTACATTACATTATCTCAATGCCAGCTTCTCCCCGAGTCTCCAGTCTCTTCTGGGCCATAATCTGTGGGTAGGAGGCCCGCCCTCAGTCCCTTCCAAAGCACACAGTGACAGTGGGTTCTGTCACATATATATATATATATATATATATATATACAGTGGGGCAAAAAAGTATTTAGTCAGCCACCAATTGTGCAAGTTCTCCCACTTAAAAAGATGAGAGAGGCCTGTAATTGTCATCATAGGTATTCCTCAACTATGAGAGACAAAATGTGGAAACAAATCCAGACAATCACATTGTCTGATTTGTAAATAATTTTTTTTGCAAATTATGGTGGAAAATAAGTATTTAGTCACCTACAAACAAGCAAGATTTCTGTCTCTCACAGACCTGTATCTTCTTCTTTAAGAGGCTCCTCTGTCCTCCACTCATTACCTGTATTAATGGAACCTGTTATCAGTATAAAAGATACCTGTCCACAACCTCAAACAGTCACACTCCAAACTCCACTATGGTGAAGACCAAAGAGCTGTCGAAGGACACCAGAAACGAAATTGTAGACCTGCACCAGGCTGGGAAGACTGAATCTGCAATAGGCAAGCAGCTTGGTGTGAAGAAATCAACTGTGGGAGCAATAATTAGAAAATGGAAGACATACAAGACCACTGATAATCTCCCTCGATCTGGGGCTCCACGCAAGATCTCACCCCGTGGGGTCAAAATGATCATAAGAACGGTGAGCAAAAATCCCAGAACCACACGGGGGGACCTAGTGAATGACCTGCAGAGAGCTGGGACCAACTTAACAAAGGCTACCATCAGTAACACACTACGCCACCAGGGACTCAGATCCTGCAGTGCCAGACTTGTCCCCCTGCTTAAGCCAGTACATGTCCGGGCCCGTCTGAGGTTTGGTAGAGAGCATTTGGATGATCCAGAAGATGATTGGGAGAATGTCATATGGTCAGATGAAACCAAAGTAGAACTGTTTGGTAGAAACACAACTCTTCGTGTTTGGAGGAGGGAGAATGCTGAGTTGCAACCAAAGAACACCATACCTACTGTGAAGCATGGGGGTGGCAACATCATGCTTTGGGGCTGTTTCTCTGCAAAGGGAACAGGACATCTGATCCGTGTACATGAAAGAATGAATGGGGCCATTATCGTGAGATTTTGAGTGCAAACCTCCTCCCATCAGCAAGGGCATTGAAGATGAAACGTGGCTGGGTCTTTCAGCATGACAATGATCCCAAAAGCACCAACCGGGCAATGGAGGAGTGGCTTCGTAAAAAGCATTTCAAGGTCCTGGAGTGGCCATCCAGTCTCCAGATCTCAACCCCATAGAAAACCTTTGGAGGGAGTTGAAAGTCTGTGTTGCCCAGCGACAGCCCCAAAACATCACTGCTCTAGAGGAGATCTGCATAGAGGAATGGGCCAACATACCAGCAACAGTGTGTGACAACCTTGTGAAGACTTACAGAAAACGTTTGACCTCTGTCATTGCCAACAAAGGATATATAACAAAGTATTGAGATGAACTTTTGATATTGACCAAATACTTATTTTCCACCATAATTTGCAAAAAAAAAATCTTTCCAAATCAGACAATGTGATTGTCTGGATTTGTTTCCACATTTTGTCTCTTATAGTTGGGGTATACCTATGATGACAATTACAGGCCTCTGTCATCTTTTTAAGTGGGAGAACTTGCACAATTGGTGGCTGACTAAATACTTTTTTGCCTCACTGTATATATATATATATATATATATATATATATATATATATATATATTTTTGCCAAATAGTAAACTATTTTATAAGCATATTTTCCTGAAACGATATATGCAGTGTCTGTGGTATGTGTTTATGTAATGATTATATGATATATACGTTATTTCTGGAAATCATTTTATTGCCAGCCACATAGCATTATTATACCAGCCCAACCACATAATGGGGGTCATTTACCAAAGGCAAATCCACTTTGCACTACAAGTGCACTTGGAAGTGCAGTCGCTGTATATCTGAGGGGGACATGCAAGGAAAATAAAAAACAGCATTTTAGCTTGCACGTGATTTGATGATAAAATCAGCAGAGCTTCCCCTCATTTCAGATCTACAGCGACTGCACTTCCAAGTGCACTTGCAGTGCAAAGTGGATTTGGCTTTTGTAAATAACCCCCAAAGTCATTATTTTCTTATTCATAAAAGGGAAAACCATGCATTTTAAAGCTCATTTTAAGAGTGTATTATACTCACCAGTGCCCATTGGCTCAGCTTCATCAGTGCCCATCAATGCAGCCTCCCCTGTGCCCATCAGCTCAGCCTCATCAGTGCAGCCTCACCAGTGCCCATCGGTGGAGCTTCACCAGTGCCCATCAATGCAGCTTCACCAGTGCCCATTAATGCAGCCTCCCCAGTGTCCATCAGTGCAGCCTCACCTGTGCCAATCAATGCAGTTTCACCAGTGCCTATCCATGCAGCCTCACCAGTGCCCATCAATGCAGCCTCACCAGTACCCATCAATGCAGCCTCACCAGTACCCATCAATGCAGCCTCACCAGTGTCCATCAATGCAGCCTCACCAGTGCCCATCAGCTCAGCTTCACCAGTGCAGCCTCACCTGTGCCAATCAATGCAGCCTCACCAAAACCCATCAATGCAGCTTAACCAGTACCCATTATTGCAGCTTCACCAGTGCCCATCAATGTAGCCTCACCAGTGCCTATCCAATGCAGCCTCACCAGTGCCCATCCAATGCAGCCTCACCAGTGCCCATCCAATGCAGTCTCACCAATGCCCATCCAATGCAGTCTCACCAATGCCCATCCAATGCAGCCTCACCAGTGCCCATCCAATGGAGCCTCATCAGTGCTGCCTTACTAGTATCCATCAATACATTCTCACCAGTGCCCATCAATGCAGCCTCACCAGTGCCCATCAATGCAGCCTCATGAGTGCCCATCAATGCAGCCTCACGAGTGCCCATCAATGCAGCCTCACGAGTGCCCATCAATGCAGCCTCACCAGTGTCCATCAATGCAGCTTCACCAGTGCCCATCATTGCAGCTTCACCAGTGCCCATCATTGCAGCTTCACCAATGCCCATCATTGCAGCCTGTTTAGTGCCCATCAATGCAGCCTCACCAGTGCACATCAATGCAGCCTCACCAGTGTCCAATGCAGCCTCACCAGTGCCCATCAGCTCAGCTTCACCAGTGCAGCCTCACCTGTGCCAATCAATGCAGCCTCACCAAATTCCATCAATGCAGCTTAACCAGTACCCATTATTGCAGCTTCACCAGTGCCCATCCAATGCAGCCTCACCAGTGCCCATCCAATGCAGCCTCACTAGTGCCCATCCAATGCAGCCTCACCAGTGCCCATCCAAAGCAGCCTCATCAGTGCTGCCTTACTAGTATCCATCAATGCAGTCTCACCAGTGTCCATCAATGCAGCCTCACCAGTGCCCATCAATGCAGCCTCATGAGTGCCCATCAATGCAGCCTCACCAGTGTCCATCAATGCAGCCTCACCGGTGTCCATCAATGCAGCCTCACCGGTGCCCATCATTGCAGATTCACCAATGCCCATCAATGCAGCCTCGCTAGTGCCCATCAGCTCAGATTCACCAGTGCCCATCAGCTCAGCTGCACCAGTGCCCATCAGCTCAGATTCACCAGTGCCCATCAATGCAGCCTCACCAGTGTCCATCAATTCAGCCTGATCAGTACCCATCAATGCAGCCTCACCAGTGCCCATCGATGCAACCTCACCAGTGCCCATCAGCTCAGCCTCATCAGTGCAGCCTTACTAGTTCCCATCAATGCAGTCTCACCAGTTCCCATCAATGCAGCCTCACCAGTTCCCATCAATGCAGCCTCACCAGTGCCCATCAATGCAGCCTCACCAGTGCCCATCAATGCAGCCTCACCAGTGCCCATCAGCTCAGGCTCACCGGTGCCCATCAGCTCAGCTTCAGCAGTGCCCATCAATGCAGCCTCTCCAGTGCCCATCAATGCAGCCTCACCAGTGCCCATCAATGCAGCCTCACCAGTGCCCATCAATGCAGCCTCACCAGCGCCCATCAATGCAGCCTCATCAGTGCAGCCTTACCAGTGCCCATCAATGCAGCCTCACCAGTGCCCATCAATGCAACCTCACCAGTGCCCATCAGCTCAGCCTCATCAGTGCAGCCTTACTAGTGTCCATCAATGCAGTCTCACCAGTTCCCATCAATGCAGCCTCACCAGTTCCCATCAATGCAGCCTCACCAGTGCCCATCAGCTCAGGCTCACCGGTGCCCATCAGCTCAGCTTCAGCAGTGCCCATCAATGCAGCCTCACCAGTGCCCATCCAATGCAGCCTCATCAGTGCTGCCTTACTAGTATCCATCAATGCAGTCTCACCAGTGTCCATCAATGCAGCCTCACCAGTGCCCATCAATGCAGCCTCACCAGTGCCCATCAATGCAGCCTCATGAGTGCCCATCAATGCAGCCTCACCAGTGTCCATCAATGCAGCCTCACCAGTGCCCATCATTGCAGCTTCACCAATGCCCATCATTGCAGCCTGTTTAGTGCCCATCAATGCAGCCTCACCAGTGTCCATCAATGCAGCCTCACCAGTGTCCATCAATGTAGCCTCACCAGTGTCCATCAATGTAGCCTCACCAGTGCCCATCATTCCAGCTTCACCAGTGCCCATCATTGCAGCCTGTTCAGTGGCCATCAATACAGCCTCACCAGTGCACATTAATGCAGCCTCACCAGTGTCCATCAATGCAGCCTCACCAGTGCCCATCCAATGCAGCCTCACCAGTGCCCATCAATGCAGCCTCGCTAGTGCCCATCAGCTCAGCTTCACCAGTGCCCATCAGCTCAGCTTCACCAGTGCCCATCAGCTCAGATTCACCAGTGCCCATCAATGCAGCCTCACCAGTGCCCATCAATGCAGCCTCACCAGTGTACATCAATTCAGCCTGATCAGTGCCCATCAATGCAGCCTCACCAGTGCCCATCAATGAAATCTCACCAGTGCCCATCAGCTCAGCCTCATCAGTGCAGCCTTACTAGTGTCCATCAATGCAGCCTCACCAGTTCCCATCAATGCAGTCTCACCAGTTCCCATCAATGCAGCCTCACCAGTGCCCATCAGCTCAGGCTCACCGGTGCCCATCAGCTCAGCTTCAGCAGTGCCCATCAATGCAGCCTCACCAGTGCCCATCAATGCAGCCTCACCAGTGCCCATCAATGCAGCCTCACCAGCGCCCATCAATGCAGCCTCATCAGTGCAGCCTTACTAGTGTCCATTAATGCAGTCTCACCAGTGTCCATCAATGCAGTCTCACCAGTGTCCATCAATTCAGTAACACCAGTGTCCATCAATGAAGCCTCTCCAGTGCCCATCAATGTAGCCTCACCGGTGCCCATCAATGCAGCCTCACCAGTGCCCATCAATGCAGCCTCACCAGTGCCCATCAGCTCAGCTTCACCAGTGCCCATCAACACAGCCTCACCAGTGCCCATCAGCTCAGCTTCACCAGTGCTCATCAATGCAGCCTCACCAATGTCCATCAATGCAGCCTCACCAGTGCCCATCAATGCAGCCTCACCAGTGCCCATCAATGCAGCCTCACAAGTGCCCATCAATGCAGCCTCATCAGTGCAGCCTTACTAGTGTCCATCAATGCAGTCTCAACAGTGTCCATCAATGCAGTCTCACCAGTGTCCATCAATGCAGCCCCACCAGTGCCCATCAGCTCAGCTTCACCAGTGCCCATCAGCTCAGCTTCACCTGTGGCCATCAGCTCAGCTTCACCTGTGGCCATCAGCTCAGCTTCACCTGTGGCCATCAGCTCAGCTTCACCTGTGGCCATCAGCTCAGCTTCACCTGTGGCCATCAGCTCAGCTTCACCTGTGGCCATCAGCTCAGCTTCACCAGTGCCCATCAATGCATCCTCACCAGTGCCCATCAGCTCAGTCTGTCCAGTGCCCATAAATGCAGCCTGTTCAGTGCCCAGCAGCCCAGCCTGTTCACTGCCCAGCAGCCCAGCCTGTTCACTGCCCAGCAGCCCAGCCTGTTCACTGCCCAGCAGCCCAGCCTGTTTACTGTCCAGCAGCCCAGCCTGTTTACTGTCCAGCAGCCCAGCCTGTTTACTGTCCAGCAGCCCAGCCTGTTTACTGTCCAGCAGCCCAGCCTGTTTACTGTCCAGCAGCCCAGCCTGTTTACTGTCCAGCAGCCCAGCCTGTTTACTGTCCAGCAGCCCAGCCTGTTTACTGTCCAGCAGCCCAGCCTGTTCACTGCCCAGCAGCCCAGCCTGTTTAGTGCCTAGCACCCTCGCCCCCTCCCTCCCCCCCAGAGACAGACCAGCAGGACCCATGGTAGGCCCAGCCTTGGACACCCCCCTCTGCACCAACTTGGAGTGCAACCGCCCAGGATCGGCTGTCACGTACCTTTGGTGTGAGCCTGACGTGCAGAGGGAGACCTCCCGTACAACCCCGGCTCAGAGACCACTGGAGTGGGGACAGTGGTGGTAAGAGCGCGGTGAGGTAAGGGTGCCTGCTTGGTCCTCTTGGCTGGATGTAGTAAAGCCAAGCGAAAGCTGGAACAGCTGGAACTGGGAGCAGCGGATGCAGGTCAGCAGGTGCAGGTATGCAAAGCAGCGGATGCAGGTCAGCAGAGCAGCGGATGCAGGTCAGCAGGTGCAGGTGTGCGGGACCGCGGATGCAGGTCAGCGGGTGTAGGTATGCAGAGCAGCGCAGTCAGACAAGCCAGGTCATTCACATCAGGGTAAACAGCATAAACGGCAGGCAGAGAGTAGTCAGAGTCCAGGCTGGGTCTTGGCAACAGATGATCAGACAGGTAACTTAGCAGGGTCAAACAAGTCAGGACTGGAGATAGGAGGGAGGTCAGGAAGCCGGGTCAAACACAGGAACACAATACAGGCACAGAGTCAGGAACAGAAGCAGATCAAACCGCAAGGGGCAACATCTCTGGAACGTCTTTTATAGGAAGTTCATGGGAGGAGCAAGGGGTTCAGGGTTCAACATCAATCAAGACACCAAGCAGAGTAGTCTAATCCATTAGATAGGTTATCCAGCAGATCAGGCAGGGAACTGTCCAGCATCCCAGATAGCTCAGTGGGAAGAGTCAATGCCAGACACAGACGAGGTCCCAGGTTCAAGCCCAGTATGTCCCTGACAGTGCCCCCCCCTTAAGGGCAACCTCCAGGTGCCGAAGAGAGCTTTTTTCTGGGGGTGACTGCGAAAAAATGCCTGGATTAACTCTCGGGCATGAATGTTCCATTGGGGTTCCCAGGAGTTCTCCTCCAGACCATACCCCTTCCACTTAATCAGGAATTGAAGTTGGTTCCCCCTTCTTCTACAGTCCAAGACGGCCTCCACCTCGAACTCCTCATCCCCGTCAACCATTACAGGTTCAGGCGGTCCTGATCCGCTGTTTGGGAAGGGATCCGGCACTGTAGGTTTCAGTAGTGACACGTGAAACACTGGGTGAACCTTCAATGAATCTGGTAAAGAAAGTTCATAGGAGACTTCATTTAATCTCCGTTTTACTGGGAAGGGGCCGATGAACTTGGGTGCCAGTTTCCTTGCGGGGCAGGTCATCCTAAGGTTGGCGGTAGACAGCCATACTTGATCGCCTTGTTGAAGGCATAATTCCCCTCTCCTCTTTCTGTCAAACATCCTTTTATTGGTTGCCTGCGCCTTGGTCAAGGCTTCCTGTAATATTTTGTTGTTACGGGTCAGGAAATCAACGGTACTCTGGACTGCTGGGACTGTTGAATCAGAAATGAGATCAGGTAGGAAGGTCGGGTGGAACCCGTAGTTGGAGAAAAACGGAGACTGACCTGTAGCCGAGTGACTGGCATTATTAAAGGCAAACTCCGCCAGGGGTAGTAGTGTTACCCAGTCATCTTGAACAAAGGTGGTAAAGCATCGGAGATATTGCTCGAGCGTTTGGTTCGTCCTCTCAGTTTGCCCATTGGTCTGAGGGTGATAGGCAGAGGACATGGACAGCTCGATCTTCAGGACCTTGCACAAAGCCTTCCAGAAGCGAGAGGTGAACTGCACCCCTCTGTCTGAAACAATGTCTGTTGGAACCCCATGTAACCTTACTATCTCTTTTATGAAGACCTGGGCAGTTTCCATGGCAGATGGCGTGCTCTTCAGTGGCACGAAGTGGGCCATTTTAGATAGACGGTCGACCACTACAAAAATGGCTGAGCAACCTTCTAACGGGGGAAGTTCCACTATGAAGTCCATAGCAATCCTTTGCCAGGGTCGATCAGGAACTGGTAAGGGTCTGAGCAGACCCCAGGCCTTGCTTCTAGCAGTCTTACTACGGGTACAGGTGGCACATGAATTTACATACTCCCTGCAGTTCCTTTCAAGATCCGGCTACCAAAATGTGCGTTGAATTAGTTCCTGGGTTTTATGCATTCCGAAGTGGCCGGCCAGGGGATGATCATGGCACAGATTTAATACTGTTACTCTGACATCTTCTGGTACAAAGATCTTGTTGTCTTTCCATAGTAACCCATCCTTGGGTAACAGGGTAATCCCAGGAGGCCCTGACATATTTGCTAAAGCTTGTTTCAAGCCGGACATTAGATTTGTTTGCAAGAGTAGAAAGTTACCTTCCGATAGGATGGTATCAGGAGCTGACACTTCTTTCGGATCATCGAACATGCGAGAAAGGGCGTCTGGTTTGGTGTTCTTTGAGCCTGGCCGGTAAGTTATGTGAAATGAAAACCTAGAGAAGAATAAGGCCCATCGTGCCTGGCGTGGTCTCAGACGCTTGGCAGCTCTCAAATACTCCAGGTTTTTGTGGTCTGTATAAATGAGTATGGGATGCGCCGCTCCTTCCAACAGATACCTCCATTCTTCAAGGGCGGACTTGATGGCCAGGAGCTCCCGGTCCCCCACGTCATAGTTCTTCTCGGCCGGAGTAAGCTTACGAGAGAAGAAGGCTATTGGGTGCATCAAGTCCTTGAGACCCTGGCGTTGAGAGATAACGGCTCCTAACGCTGTCTCTGAGGCATCTACCTCGAGTAGATAAGGTAGAGCAGGGTCAGGGTGACTCAGAATAGGAGCTGACGTGAACAGTCCTTTTAAATTTGTGAAGGCAGCCTGTGCCTCGGGATTCCAACAAAACCGGACATTCTGCTTGGTCAGCTGCGTAATCGGGGAAATAATAGCGGAGAATCCCTTGATGAACCTCCGGTAGAAGTTGGCGAAGCCAACGAAGCACTGCACCCCCTTCTTGTCTGAAGGTGCAGGCCAATCCAGAATAGCTGAAACCTTTTGCGGATCCATCTTGAATCCCTCTGTTGAAATTACCAAGCCGAGGAACTGAATACTCTGTCGCTCTAATTCGCATTTTTCTGGTTTTGCGTACAGTCCATGTTGACGGAGTCGACAGAGTACGATCTTGACATGTTCCCGGTGCTGCTCAATTGAAGTGGAAAAAATCAAAATATCGTCTAGATAGACAATTACGTAAATGTCCAGGCAGTCCCTAAAAATGTCGTTGACTAGATGCTGAAAAGTAGCAGGGACGTTACATAGGCCAAAGGGCATTACTAGGTATTCGTAATGGCCGAACCTGGTCCGAAAAGCAGTCTTCCATTCATCCCCTGCGTGGATGCGGACCAGGTTGTACGCCCCCCGCAGGTCTAGCTTGGTAAACACAGAAGAGGTCCTGAGCCTCTGAAAGAGTTCGGGTACCAGGGGCAGAGGGTACCGATTCTTGACCGTAATTTTATTTAATTCCCGGTAGTCCACACAGGGCCGGAGAGAATGGTCCTTTTTCTCCACAAAAAAGATTCCCGCCCCTGCTGGAGAAGTGGAAGGACGGATGAACCCCCTCTTTAGGTTTTCGTCAACATACTCTTTCAGAACCTCTAGCTCCCGTTCAGATAAGGGGAAGATCCGTCCAAAGGGAATTTCAGCCCCAGGGAGAAGCTCGATTGGACAATCGTATGGACGATGAGGCGGAAGGGTCTCAGCTCCCCGTTTGCTGAAAACGTCCAGGAATCCATGGTATTGTTTGGGCACAGCTGCGTGTACCTCTGAATCCGGCTCCAGGCATAACAGAGGACCAGAAGTGCTGAGACATGGAGGCATGCAGTGGTGTTGGCAATAAGGCGACTGGAACCTAATACTCCCGGACCCCCAATCGATCTGTGGGTTATGGGCCTGAAGCCAGGGTAGACCCAAGATGACTGGAAACAGAGGGGATGCAATGGCATTCAGGCTTAATAGTTCCTTATGATCTGTAGAGGTTGTTACAAGCAAAGGAGGGGTTTCTTGAGTCACTACTCCTGACTTAATACGGGATCCGTCTGCTAAAAAGATGGAAAGTCCCTGGGTCTTTGGCTGGAGTGGCACGTGCTGTTGTGCTGCAAAGTTAAGATCGATGAAACAATTACATGCTCCTGAGTCAATTATCGCGGTGACTGGTATTGTCCTTCCTGGCAATTGGAACGAGATAGGTAGGGCCAGGTGGGTGGTGTTGGCAGAGGGAGGTGGACCACTTGGAGAAGGGGTAGCTGGGACCTTGCGCAGCTTAGCAGGACATGAGGAAACGTAATGGCCGGCTCCTCCACAATATAAACAAAGATCATTCTGTCGCCGGCGAAGTCGTTCTTCGGCCGACAGGGAAGGTCTCATCAGTCCAAGCTGTCTCGGCTTTATGGTAACAGAAGTCTGATTGGCAGGTAAGGAGTTAACTGGAACTGAACTGGCAACAGCAGGAGATACCCGGGGTAGCATCCAGGCTGGACGGAGCTGCTGGGTAGCCCTCTCTGTTCTGCGCTCCCGGAGTCGTCGGTCTATCTGAATAGACAGGGTGATTAAAGTCTCTATGGCATCAGGAACACCGACACGGGCTAACTCATCTTTCAGTCCCTCAGAGAGACCGAGACGGAACTGGTGCCGTAGGGCTGCATCATTCCACTGGGCATCCACGCTCCAGCGTCTGAAATCAGTCACATAGTCCTCGACCGCTCTGCGGCCTTGCTGGAGCGCGTGGAGGGCAGCCTCGGCGGTGGAAGTCCGTTGAGGGTCATCATAGAGTCGAGCCATGGCATCAAGAAAAGATGAGAGAGAGTCTAGAGCTTCATGGCGGACTTCCAGCAGATGGTGGGCCCAAGCCTGAGGTTCCCCCTGTAGTAGAGCGATAACAAACCCTACTTTGGTGACCTCTAATGAAAAAGTCAGAGGTAGTAAGGAAAAGTATAGTTCACATGCGTTGCGAAACGCCCGGAATTTGCTTCGATCCCCAGAAAACTTATCGGGAACGGGGACCCTAGGCTCAGGAGGTGGCGGCGTTCCAGAGGAGGAAGTTGGGACTGAAGGTGTGTCTGCAGTGATGGTCTGGGTTTGCGTCTGCCTATCCACTTGAACGTAACTGCCTTGTAGAGACTTCACGACCCGGGTGAGGGCTGCGAGGTGCTGACTGACGTCATCCATAGGCGAGGTCCCTCTTGCAGGCTCAGACATGGCGGTTTGATACTGTCACGTACCTTTGGTGTGAGCCTGACGTGCAGAGGGAGACCTCCCGTACAACCCCGGCTCGGAGACCACTGGAGTGGGGACTGTTTGTCGTGATATATGTAGAGAGACAGCACAAACCATTACTGTACATAAGCCATGTTTACTGAAAGAACCAGCAGGAAACAGGAAACACAACACAGGAGGAAGTACAACAGAGATGCACCATAGAGTTGCATTTAAAGAAACATGTCATCCATAACATCTCCCCCTTTTAGTGTTAATAAATGAACATTGTGAAATTTAAAAGAGACAAAGCAATAACACATTCTACAGGTTAAGTCTCATAGGTGGTTTTGAACATCTACCACTACGGGTGAAGACTGGCCCTTGTACAAGGATTCCTTTAGCCCTTTCTGAAGTTACTGGGCTCCTCTCATCACGTACTGGCATGCTCTGCGCTTGACAGCTGTCGGGTATACTTGGTTGCCCAGAACTGTCATTGCCGTTGGTATGAGGCATTCCCTCTGTACATGCCTCACTGTCAATGGGTGAGTCTGATCTATCAACGGGATACTGAGAATCAGTCTGCTCTGCCACTCTCAAATCCACTCGATTGCGGCGATAGAGAGTTCCTTCAACGTCCACAAGATAGGAGCGTGGTGCAACCTTTTGCAGACAAGTACCTATTCTCCAACGGCCTGTTCGATCTCCAGGTAATGGTTTTATACGGATTCGTTCTCCAATATTTAATTCTGGCAAATCTGTGGCCGATGTGTCATATCGTGCCTTTGACACTTGTCTCTTAATCCTTATCTTTTCTGGAACACCTTGCATAACAGAGGGTTCAAGCAGCCTATTTGATACTGGTAAGGAGGTCTTTAATCTCCTTGACATTAGTCTTTGTGCCGGGCTACTATCCATGCCTTCAGTTGGAGTGTTTCTCCAATGTAAAATGGCCTTCCATGGGTCTTTACCATCACTTTGTGCTTTCTTGCATATATTTTTAACAATCTTTACAGCTGATTCAGCTTTGCCATTAGCCTGTGGATGACGTGGTGAGGAAGTAACATGCTCAAACTCCCATTCAGTGGCGAATTTTCTGAATTGTAGGCTTGCAAACTGAGGGCCATTGTCGGAGATCACTGTATCTGGTTGGCCATGACGTGCAAACTGAGCCTTGCACCTCTTAATTGTAGCTTTAGTGGATAAGTCGGGAAGAAGGTCTATTTCCCAGAAGTCTGAATAATGATCGACTAAAAGCAGGTATTCCTTGCCTGCGTAGTTGAATAAGTCCATACAGATAATCTGCCACGGACGGGAAGGTATCTCATGTGACATCATGGTTTCTTTCTGTTGCAAATGGGCATATTCATTGCAGGTGGGACAATTACTGACAAAGTCTTTGATTTCACCATGCATGTTGGGCCAGTAAAGAGTATCACGAGCTTGCCTGTAGCATGCTTCACCACCAATATGGCTGGAGTGTATGGGTAATAACATCTCTGCTCTCAGTGACTTCGGCACGATGACCCTTGGACCTTTGTACAAGATACCATTTTGTATGCTGATCTCATCTCTAAAGGACCAGTATTCCCTTACAATTCCAGGTACTGCATCTTTTTCATCTGGCCACCCACTCAAAACAATAGACTTCAAAGCTTGTAAAGTTGCATCACTGTCAGTGTGCTGTATGAGTTGATGTAGTCGTTGATCTGTGACATTAAAATAGTCTGCTTGATTGATATCGGCAAAGAAATTTTGTTCCTGTTCCAGCAGACAAATTGTACGATGCTCATGCTCACCTCCAGGTGCCACATTATCTGACGTAGCTCTGCTCAGGGTATCGCTGATATACATTTCACATCCTGGCTTGTAGACAACATTGAGGTTGTAATGCTGCAATGTAAGCATCATGCTCTGCAAACGCTTGGGAGCACACAAAAGGGGCTTTTTGAATATGGCTATCAAAGGTTTGTGATCAGTTTCAGCTGTAATTGAATCCCGTCCATAAAGATAATGATGGAAACGCTGGCAAGCAAATACAATGCTTAAACATTCCTTCTCAATTTGAGCATAATTTTGCTCAGCTGATGAAAGAGCTCTGGACGCATATGCAACTGGCTGACCTTTCTGCAAAAGGCAACAGCCTAGACCATTTTTACTGGAGTCACTTTGTATGGTAACAGGCTTTACTGTACATAAGCCATGTTTACTGAAAGAACCAGCAGGAAACAGGAAACACAACACAGGAGGAAGTACAACAGAGATGCACCATGAGGAGAGATTAGAGGAACTGAATTTATTCTCTCTTGAGAAGAGGAGATTAAGGGGGGATATGATCAACATGTACAAATATATAAGGGGTCCATATAGTGAACTTGGTGTTCAGTTATTCACTTTACGGTCAACACAAAGGACAAGGGGGCACTCTTTGCGTCTAGAGGAAAAGAGATTTCACCTCCAAATACGGAAAGGTTTTTTCACAGTAAGAGCTGTGAAAATGTGGAATAGACTCCCTGCAGAGGTGGTTCTGGCCAGCTCAGTAGATTGCTTTAAGAAGGGCCTGGATTCTTTCTTAAATGTACATAATATAACTGGGTACTGACATTTATAGGTAAAGTTGATCCAGGGAATATCCGATTGCCTCTCGGGGGATCAGGAAGGAATTTTTTCCCCTGCTGTAGCAAATTGGATAATGCTCTTCTGGGTTTTTTTGCCTTCCTCTGGATCAACTGTGGGTATAGAATTGGGTATATGGGAGTGTACGATATATGTTTATTTTTATTTTTTTATTTTTATTTTTTACGGTTGAACTGGATGGACTTGTGTCTTTTTTCAACCTGACTAACTATGTAACTAACTATGTAACTATGTAACCATAGAGTTGCATTTAAAGAAACATGTCATCCATAACAGGGACAGTGGTGGTAAGAGCGCGGTGAGGTAAGGGTGCCTGCTTGGTCCTCTTGGCTGGGTGTAGTAAAGCCAAGCGAAAGCTGGAACAGCTGGAACTGGGAGCAGCGGATGCAGGTCAGCAGGTGCAGGTATGCAGAGCAGCGGATGCAGGTCAGCAGGTGCAGGTATGCAGAGCAGCGGATGCAGGTCAGCAGGTGCAGATGTGCGGGACCGCAGATGCAGGTCAGCGGGTGTAGGTATGCAGAGCAGCACAGTCAGACAAGCCAGGTCATTCACATCAGGGTAAACAGCATAAACGGCAGGCAGAGAGTAGTCAGAGTCCAGGCTGGGTCTTGGCAACAGATGATCAGACAACTAACTTAGCAGGGTCAAACAAGCCAGAGTCAGGACTGGAGATAGGAGGGAGGTCAGGAAGCCGGGTCAAACACAGGAACACAATACAGGCACAGAGACAGGAACAGAAGCAGATCAAACCGCAAGGGGCAACATCTCTGGAACGTCTTTTATAGGAAGTTCATGGGAGGAGCAAGGGGTTCAGAGTTCAACATCAATCAAGACACCAAGCAGAGTAGTCTAATCCATTAGATAGGTTATCCAGCAGATCAGGCAGGGAACTGTCCAGCATCCCAGATAGCTCAGTGGGAAGAGTCAATGCCAGACACAGACGAGGTCCCAGGTTCAAGCCCAGTATGTCCCTGACATCGGCCCTACAATACGGGGACAAATCCGAGGACAAACCTCCTCCAGGGACACTCTCCTCAATTCGGGGACTGTCCCCGGAAACCAAGGATGTCTGGTCACCCTAAACAAGGGTTTTGCCACCAAGTACTAAGTCATGTTTTGCGAAGGGGTCAAATACTTATTTCACTCATTAAAATACAGATCAATTCATAGCTTTTTGGTAATGCGTTTTTTTGGATTTTTGTTGTTGTTATTCTGTGTCTCACTGTTAAAATAAACCTACCATTAAAATTATAGACTGATCATTTCTTTGTCAGTGGGCAAACATACAGTGAGGCAAAAAAGTATTTAGTCAGCCACCAATTGTGCAAGTTCTACCACTTAAAAAGATGAGAGAGGCCTGTAATTGCATACCTCCCAACTTTCCCATTCGTCCACTGTGGGACTTTAATTCAAATTATTTTCCCCCTCATCAAAGTTGTTGAGCGGGGGGGGGGGGGGTGTGCCACTGGACATTTAGTTTTTTTTGTAGTCGCGGCCGGGGGGCGGGGTTCGTCGCGGGTCGCGGAAGTGGTGTGACATGACGAGGGGAAGTGGTGTGACATGCCGCCCGCCGAACTCACCTGCTTTTCGCTGCCGCTCAATGCGGGAAAACAGTGGTCCCGCACGGGTACGCGGGAAGATGGGAGAAACCCGCAGAATCCGTGCGGGTTGGGAGGTATGTAATTGTCATCATAGGTATACCCCAACTATAAGAGACAAAATGTGGAAACAAATCCAGACAATCACATTGTCTGATTTGGAAAGATTTTTTTTTGCAAATTATGGTGGAAAATAAGTATTTGGTCAATATCAAAAGTTCATCTCAATACTTTGTTATATATCCTTTGTTGGCAATGACAGAGGTCAAACGTTTTCTGTAAGTCTTCACAAGGTTGTCACACACTGTTGCTGGTATGTTGCTGGTATGTTGGCCCATTCCTCTATGCAGATCTCCTCTAGAGCAGTGATGTTTTGGGGCTGTCGCTGGGCAACACAGACTTTCAACTCCCTCCAAAGGTTTTCTATGGGGTTGAGATCTGGAGACTGGATGGCCACTCCAGGACCTTGAAATGCTTCTTACGAAGCCACTCCTCCGTTGCCCGGGTGGTGCTTTTGGGATCATTGTCATGCTGAAAGACCCAGCCACGTTTCATCTTCAATGCCCTTGCTGATGGGAGGAGGTTTGCACTCAAAATCTCACGATAATGGCCCCATTCCTTCTTTCATGTACACGGATCAGACGTCCTGTTCCCTTTGCAGAGAAACAGCCCCAAAGCATGATGTTGCCACCCCCATGCTTCACAGTAGGTATGGTGTTCTTTGGTTGCAACTCAGCATTCTCCCTCCTCCAAACACGAAGAGTTGTGTTTCTACCAAACAGTTCTACTTTGGTTTCATCTGACCATATGACATTCTCCCAATCCTCTTCTGGATCATCCAAATGCTCTCTAGCAAACCTCAGACGGGCCCGGACATGTACTGGCTTAAGCAGGGGGACAAGTCTGGCACTGCAGGATCTGAGTCCCTGGTGGCGTAGTGTGTTACTGATGGTAGCCTTTGTTAAGTTGGTCCCAGCTCTCTGCAGGTCATTCACTAGGTCCCCCCGTGTGGTTCTGGGATTTTTGCTCACCGTTCTTATGATCATTTTGACCCCACGGGGTGAGATCTTGCGTGGAGCCCCAGATCGAGGGAGATTATCAGTGGTCTTGTATGTCTTCCATTTTCTAATTATTGCTCCCACAGTTGATTTCTTCACACCAAGCTGCTTGCCTATTGCAGATTCAGTCTTCCCAGTCTGGTGCAGGTCTACAATTTCGTTTCTGGTGTCCTTCGACAGCTCTTTGGTCTTCACCATAGTGGAGTTTGGAGTGTGACTGTTTGAGGTTGTGGACAGGTATCTTTTATACTGATAACAAGTTCAAACAGGTTCCATTAATACAGGTAATGAGTGGAGGACATAGGAGCCTCTTAAAGAAGAAGATACAGGTCTGTGAGAGACAGAAATCTTGCTTGTTTGTAGGTGACTAAATACTTATTTTCCACCATAATTTGCAAAAAAAATTATTTACAAATCAGACAATGTGATTGTCTGGATTTGTTTCCACATTTTGTCTCTCATAGTTGAGGTATACCTATGATGACAATTACAGGCCTCTCTCATCTTTTTAAGTGGGAGAACTTGCACAATTGGTGGCTGACTAAATACTTTTTTGCCCCACTGTACAAAATCAGCAGGGGATCAAATACTTTTTTTCCTCACTGTATATGCCTTCAGTTGCTTAGGCACAACCAATGCTGAGTGGCATGTTCCAACAAGTTCTGAAAGTTTCAGTGTGTGGACCGTAACCACGAACATACTGTCTGTGCCTGCAAGCCTCAATCCTGCTAAGAAAGCATTACAGGGCGTGCAGGAACAGGCCTGCTTATCAGAACTATTGGTGTCAGCCAGTCTGGAAGCTTGGGGGCACAGCCACGCCCCAGAGGAGACCCAGAGTACCTTGCATGCAGGGAGAGAGAGGAGCAAGATGACAGACGATATCCAGTGCCAACTTGGTTGCCTGAGCTGCAGAAGGTGACGCTGGTGGATACCAGTGTGTGACTGGAACATCGAGGGGGATTCGTCTTTGGATTGATCAAGGGGATTAAAAAACTGTGTATGCTGTGTCCTGGCTGCAGGAGACACACCGCTGTGGTCAGTGCCTGGATCTGGTGTGGGCACTGCAATGAGCCGCCTACCAAACTGACACTGAGCCACTCACCTACAGTGTAGACCTGCAGTCAGGTCTTTGCACCGAACAGCCATGAACGTCTGGGAGCAGGCCGACAAGCGGCTACCAAAGGTGGGTTGAGTCTGAGAATGGAGACTCCCCTGCAAAGACAAGTGACACCTGGAAAGAAAGATGGAAATCCGCCCTCGGCTTGCAACCAGACCAGAGAGCTGGTACCTGTCAGTACTGCCCAGCAGGAGCCAGAAGATAATTCCAGAAAGCCGGCTGTGCCCATTCACCCTGTCAACCCCACCTTGAAGGAGCCATTGCAGGAAGACAATTCAGGTCTTCCTTCAGGTGAGCCAGAGGGGAGCGGCAGTGGTTGGGCAATAGATTGGGAGTCACCCAGGCTGCAAGCAAAATTTGGGCCAATAGATGATGACGCGGAGGAGTGGACATCTCACAGCAGCTTAGAAGTAGAATGGTAGTGGGGAGACTCCCAGGAACATGTGGAGGTGCTTTTAGAAGAGTCAGCTGAAAGGACCCCTATCTGTGTCTGCAGACGGTTCCAGAACCAACTATCCACAACATCAGAAGTGCTGAATACAGGCAGTGGGTAGTGAGGTCACTCATGGCCTGTGTCTTCCATGGGAAAGGCAATCCATGGGACCTGCCAAGATTCACAAGGTTCCAGAGGGAAGTGCAGCGGAGGACAGAACTAGTGTGGGGGTTGAACTAGCCGTATGTCCCCCAGGATGTCATGGACATTATTAAAGATTCATGGGCCAAGTGGGAGCAAGACATGGTGGGGGACAGGGGCTTAACTAGAACCTTCAGGGCCCCAGTGCAAGAAACCATGATGGGCCCCCCTGACCCCCCCTTCCACCCGACCCCAGGCTTCCAATTTTGGGAGGGTGTCCGTGGATATCCTCCCAGAACTCTGCCTCCCGTATGCCCCCTGGGACGTGCATCCAGCCCAATCACAGCAGCCCTTTACTTTACCATGTGATTAGCTGATCCCATGTAAACAGACTTGCTGGTTATCGGCAACCCTTTCCTCCCACGCTGTGTCTGTGTGAGGAAAGGAGAGGCATTAACTGCCAAGAATGTCAGTAAATTATTTACACTGATAATTAGTGCTGCCTATCAGTCCCACCGATCAGTGCTGCATTTCAGTGCCACCTATCATTGCTCATCAATGCTGCCTATCAGTACCACCTATCAGTGCCCATTAATGCTGCCTATCTGTGCCTATCAGTGCCGCCTATCAGTGCTCATCAATGTCGCCTATCAGTGCTGCTTTTCAGTACTGCCTATCAGTGCTCATCAATACTGCCTATCAGTGCTCATACATTCCACATATCAGTGCCCATCAATGCTGCCTACCAGTGCCCAGTGCCGCCTATCAGTGCCCATCAATTCCACCTATCAGTGTCCATCAGTGCTGCCTATCCGCGTCCATCAGTGCCACCTATCAAAGCTTCTTATCAGCACTCATCAATGATGCCTATCAGTGCCACCTATCAGAGCCTATCAGTGCCACTTATCAGTGCTCATCAATGCTGCCTATCAGCACCTATCAGTGCTCAAAGCCTATCAATGCTGCCTATCAGTGCCCATCCTTGCCGCCTATCAGTGCCCATCCTTGCCGCCTATCAGTGCTCATCAATGCCACCTATCAGTGCCTATCAGTGCAGCATATGAGTGCTGCCTATCAGTGCTCATTAATGCCCATCACTGCCGCCTATCAGTGACACCTATCATTGCTCATCAATGCCACATATCAGTGCCTATCAGTGCCACCTATCAATGCCCATCAATACCCATCAGTGCCATGACGTCTATATGTGCCACAGACCATTGCTCATCAATGCCACCTATCAGTGCAGCCTATCAATGCCACCTACCAGTGCCACCTATCAGTGCCACCTATCAGTGCTCATTAAAGCTGCCTATCAGTGCTCATGAAAGCCTATCAGTGACACGCTGCTTATCCGTGCCACAGATCATTGCTCATTAATGCCACTTATCAGTGCTGCCTATCAGCGCAGCCTATCAGTGCCCATCAGTGCCTCCTATCAGCACTGCCTATCAGTGCAGCCGATCAGTGCTCATCAATGCTGCCTGCCTCCTCAGCACGGCTCTGTATCTCTCATACAGCTCAGAGCCGACAGTTCTCCCTGCTCCCACCTTCTATTTTCGGATGGTGGATTGAACAGTGCTCCGTGAGATGTGCAAAGCTTGGGATAGTTTTTTATAACCTAACCCTGCTTTAAACTTCATCACAGCTTTATCCCTGACCTGTCTGGTGTGTTCCTTGGCCTTCATGATGCTGTTTGTTCACTAAGGTTCTCTAACAAACCTCTGAGGGCTTCACAGAACAGCTCTATTTATACTGAGATTAAATTACACACAGACGGAGTCTATTTACTAATTAGGTAACTCCTGAAGGCAATTGGTTCCACTAGATTTTAGTTAGGGGTATCAGACTAAAGGGGGCTGACTACAAATACACGCCACACTTTTCACATATTTATTTGTAAAAAGTTTTGAAAACCATTTATCATTTTCCTTCCACTTCACAATTATGTGCCACTTTGTGTTGGTCTATCACATAAAATCCCAATAAAATACATTTACGTTTTTGGTTGTAACATGACAGAATGTGGAAAATTGCAAGGGGTATGAATTATTTTTCAAGGCACTGTATACCTGTTAAGAGGTTGATGTGTTTTGTTCAGTTTAACCTCTTGGCGACCAGCTGCTGTCATTATACTGCGGCAGGTCGGCTCTCCTGCGCAAACCGTCGTAGTTGTACGTCAGTCTGTGCAGGAAGGGTTGGGGACTCAATGTCTGCCAACGATCCACGATCGCGGTGTGCAGAGGCAGAACGGGGAACTGCCTATGTAAACAAGGCAATTCCCCGTTCTGCCAGTCACCGGGAACAGGGATCTCTGTTGTGTCCTAGGTAGCCCATCCCCCCTACAGTTAGAACTTAGGGAACACAGTTAACCCCTTAATCGCCCCCTAGTGTTAACCCCTTCCCTGTCAGTGAGATTTATACAGTAATCAGCGGCTATTTGTAGCTCTGATCGCTGTAAAACAGTCACTGGTCCCAAAAAAGTGTCAAAATTGTCAGATCTGTCCGCCGCAATGTCGCAGTCCCGCTAAAAATTGCAGATCGCCGCCATTACTAGTAAAAAAAACTTAATAATAAAAATACGATAAATGTATTCCCTATATTGTAGACGCTATAACTTTTGCGCAAACCAATCAATGTTTTTTTTACCAAAAATATGTAGAAGAATATATATTGGCCTAAACTGGTGAAGATTTTTTTTTTTTGGTGGGGAGTGGGGATTATATATTATAAAAAGTAAAAAATATATATTTTTTCAAAATTGCCAGTCTTTTTTTGTTTATAACGCAAAAAGGAAAAACCACAGAGGTGATCAAATATCACCAAAAGAAAAAAAAAAGAACATAAATTTTGTTTGGGAACAGAGTCGCACGACCACGCAAATGTCACTTAAAGCGACGCAGTGCAGTATCGCAAAAAAGGGCCTGGTCATTATCCTGGGCAAATCCTTCTGGGGCTGAAGTGGTTAAGAACAAAAGAGTTGGACAGCAAAAAGAGACTGCTGTCTCTGTTTTCCCATGGACTGGGGCCGGCCAATCACCCCGATCTGTTTCAAAAGAAGATTTCTATCCTGGGTGAGGCTCATGCCACGTACACACGACCGTTTTTAATGTCATTGAAAAAAACGAAGTTTTTCTCGACATGATTCTTCTCAGGCCTGCCTTGCCTACACACTATCGTTGAAAAAAATGTTTCAGTAAAGCGCGGTGACGTACAACACGTACGATGGCACTATAAAGGGCGCCACCCTTCATGTTAGTAAAGTTTGTTGAGAGACGATTCGTGCTTTTCAGCCTCGTGCTTTTCAGTCCGTTACAACGTGACGAATGTGATATCTCCATTACGAACGCTAGTTTTACCAGAACGAGTGCTCCCGTCTCATACTTGATTCTGAGCACGCGCATTTTTTTTCACGTCGTTAAAGCCTACACACGGCTGTTTTTCATGACGAGAAAAACGACGATGTGAAAAACGACAAGAAAAATTAGAGCATGTTCCAATTTTTTCTTGCCCATTTTTCACGTCGTGAAAAATGCTCGGAAGCCCACACACGATCATTTTTAATGACCATTTTAAAAAGTGGCATTTTTCTCGTCATTAAAAACGGTCGTGTGTACGCGGCATTAGAGTTTACGTTGTCTAAATGCTTAAGAGGGGCTCCTCCTAAATGAGACTTGGTCATGTAAGAAGTTCCTTTTTATCTGCCAGCAGGATTATAACCCCCTGCTAGCAGAATGTACAGAAAGATAGAAAGTTAGTGCTAGGATTATATTTCTTCTGTTTCTGTTCTGCAGGAATCATCAGGGATGGCTGTCCCCTCTGCTTAAGTGTTATGCCGCGTACACACGAACGATTTTTTCGACGGTGAAAACACCGTCGAGAAAATCGACGTTAAAAACGAGGAACAGCTTGTTCCCCCCACACACGGCCGTTTTAAATGTCATTTTTTTTTTGGTCGAAAAAAACGACCGTGTGTGGGCTCCGTCGAATTAAAACGACGAGAAAAATTAGAACATGTTCTAATTTTTCTCGTAGTTTTTAATGCCGTTTTTTCTCGTCGAAAAAAAACGACAGAAAGCCCACAGACTATCGTTTTTCTTGTCGAATGGGAAAAATGTCTATTTTTGATAAATGCTCATTTATTTGCAAAAAGCCCATACCGCGGCACTGCGACATTGCGGTGGACAAATCTGACCCCAAATGACACTTTTGAGGACCAGTGACATTATTACAGTGATCAGTGCTATAAAAATGCACTGATCAATGTAAAAGTGACACTAGCAAGGAAAGGGTTAACACTAGGTGACGATCAAGGGGTTAACTGTGTCCCTTGGGTGTGTTCTAACTGTAGGGGGTATGGGCTGCCTGGGACATGACAGAGATCACTGTTCCTGATCACTGGAAACAGTAGCTTTCTGTCATGTCATCTGTCAGAATGGGGATCCGCCTTGTTTATCGCGGTTTGCCGGTGGACATTAAGTCGGCGGTTCGCGCAGGGGAGCCAACTTGCCACGGGCGGTCCTTAAGCAGTTAAAGTAGTATAAGTTCACCTTTCCGATCATGTTACATGTTCCAGCTCCAGCAGCCTCTCCCCCCGCTCCCTGCCTCAGTGTGATAACAGACAGGGGTGCCTCTCCCCGCACCCACAGTCACTATTCAAAAACAGTGCGGTTGCGCGGGACTCACATGGGTGTTTCATTCATTCACAGTTTCCTGTGATTGAATAGACTACAACTACTGTGATCCACCACGGCAGACAGCTTATAGCTCTGAATGAATTATGAGGGTTCTCATGAATGCCCTTGTAGTTCTCGTCAAATTTGTTTATAATTTTTTTAAATATAACAAAGATTGACAAATTGAGTACATACTGTACATGGATGGTGGTACAATATTCAAAGCTAAACATATCGATTTATGAACAGGATGAGTACATAACAATGTAGAAATTTAACCAGTAGATACCAGGGGGGGGGGGCGTGTCCTGATGTGAGAGCCGGAGGACATGTATCTTAAGGAGCTCTGGGTATCCTGAACCGAATCCTCTGCCATCCGTGCATCTACCTTGCTCAAACAAGTTGATACTCTGCCAGCCTGTTCCCCTGTGTCCCCTGTCTTATCCTGGGCCAAACATTAAGGAGTCTCTCTGCCCGGGTCGCCTGCATGCCATAGCTCCCACACACCTGCGGCCGCCGCCATCTTGCCAGCCTGTGATACTCTGGGGAGACCCGATCCCGGCCTGACTGGAGGTAAGGGACTGTCCTCCGACCACATCTGCCTGCCCATCCACCTACCTGGCACGGTCCGGAGGCCCGTCTGGCTGCTGGAGGGGTCCGTGGAGGCCGCGGCCTAGTACCGCCTAGTGAAGCCTGAGAAGCACTGGTGTTTCCCGGGTCGCTATCCCGCCGGGGGTGTGCCCGGCTGACACCGTCGAGCTCTGGAGCGTGGATCGACTGTCTCCTCACGCCCTGTCACCCCTCCATATCCCTGCCACAGCCTGGTGTGCTGCCCAACAGAGGCTGCTTGTCTGAGCCGGCTGTGTTGCTCCTGGGGCCTAACATCTCCTGTCCTCTGCCACCCCTCTGCCTCAGTCATACTGCTCTGGGCCCTCCCTACTCTGGTGGTCCCAGCATCACATCCTCACCACCTTTTCTCTGCATGCGTGTCTGCTGTGAAGTAAGGGGCTGCTGGCGAACACTGACGGCCTGTCCAGCTTGTACTTTCCTGGGACTCAATGCCTGCTACCAGCTTGGGTCGCCCCTTCCTGCCTCCTGGATGCTCATCTGAACACGGACAAATATCCTGTATAGTGGGCTCCCTTGGTGAACTGTCAGATGTCCTCCTCCAAAAAGGGGAAGGGGTCCTCAAAAGCCGCGAAGACCAACACACCACTCCGGCTACCACCGCCATCTTCCCCACAAACAGATCCCATACTAGTGGGGCGGCTTCGGGCCTTGCTGGCCGACTTGGAAATGGATCCTGTTGAAGCTCCGGTGGCAGAGGGGCCAGCCCCACTGGCTCAAGACAGTACAGCCATGATCCTTGCTGCGATCGAGCAAAGTAGGACCTCACTGCTGGTGCGCATCGACGACCTCGCTGAAGAGTGTAACCTCATACGGAACGACCTTGACAAAATAAGAGGTAGAATGTCCGAAACCGAGTCCAGAGTGTCAGCCACCGAAGATCTTACGGCCACCTATGCCACCTCCATTGCTGAGCTGCAGCGCACAGTACAGTCCCTTGTGGCAAAATCAGATGATGCTGAAAAAGGCTGAGGCGCAATAATGTCAGAGTCCTGGGTCTGCCTGAGGGAGAAGAAGGGGATCACCCTGCTCTATTTGCGGAGGGGTTCTTTAAAAATCTCCTGGGCTTTACGGACGTTCCCCCTACTTACATGGTTGAAAGGGCCCATCGGGTGCCCACGGGCCGTGCCATCCCAGGGAATTCTCCCAGGCCTTTTTTGGTCCGCTTCCTTAATTATCGGGACAGGGACAGGATTCTCTCGGAAGCCCGCAAACATCCCACGCTCAAATATTGCAACTCCTCTGTCCTTCTTTTCCCTGACTTTTCGGCGGATTTGCAGAGAAAGAGAAAAACCTTCAATGATGTCCGCAGACGACTTAGAGATAAGAACATTAAATATGGCATGCTTTACCCAAGCCGCTTACGAGTCCAGCATGATGGGGCGATCCGCTTCTTTGACAACCCAGCGGACGCTGACGACTGGCTGACCAACTTGCGTTGAAAGATTCTTCTCACTGATCCATCTGATGCACGGATCTTCCACATCCTTGTTTGCTCTATCCTACTACACTTTATGTAACCACCGGAGTTACCTCAAATGTACCTTTACACGTGACCCCCCATGTGTTTTTGTTTGCATTTTCTTTTCATCCCTTTTTCCCCTTAATATCCCTCGTCCCTCTGCTCCCTGTTCTTACAAGACGGAAGAGACACTGACCGTTGGCAGAGTGGGAGAACTGACAATGGACGTGTAGTGCACCCAGTTTAGGGGTTCACTTGCACCCTTTAGTTAAATGTTTTTTTTGGGGGTAAAAACTATTCCCAGACCTTCCCCCCTGTTCGGAGGAAGGATGGGTTATAGTAGGATAGGCACCTCGTGCCTGGGAAGTTTGCTTAAGGATTCAGTTTATTCTTTTTTTTTTTTTTTTCTGTTTTTGTTTTGTGATATGCTTAAGTACTGTCAGTATTTTCTGCACTGTGACTGCTCATGGGGTGCACATGTATATGCCCTCTAGTGTATCTCTTCAATTATTTCTCCACACCGCCCAATGGCTAGTCAATTAGCTGACTCCTTCACCATCCTTTCCTGGAATGTCAGAGGTCTTAACTCTAAATTCAAGCGAGCCCTTTTATTCCAATACTTAAAATCTCACTCCCCCCAGCTTATTCTCCCCCAGGAGACTCACCTCATGGGCAGTAAGATTTTGACTCTTAAAAAACCTTGGATACAGCGAGCGATACATGCCACGTATTCCACATACGCCAGAGGTGTGTCGGTCCTTATCCACAAGAATTTCCCCTGTGTCCTCGAGGAGATCCGTACTGATCCCCAGGGGAAATTTGTGATAGTGGTGTTCACGTTATGGTCTACGAGATATATTGTTATAAATCTATACATCCCTCCCCCGTTTTCATCCACAATATTGTATGACGTTCTGGAAAAGTGAAAACCTTTCACCTTTCTGCCCGGGGAAGGTTCTGGTGATGGGCGACTTCAATGCCACTTTGTCACCTGACCTAGATAGACCTACCCCGCCTAAGAAACAGTGTATAGACCTCTCTGCCTGGGATCAGGCGGTGGGGCTGGTAGCGGTCTGGAGGTGGAAGCACCCAACCACAAGGGCTTATTCATGTTTTTCAGCATCTTATAAGACCGCGTCACGGATAGATCTGGCCTTCTCCAACCCCGCACTGTTAGCGGACGTGTTGGAGAAATCCTATCTGCCTAGTGGGCTGTCTGATCATAGTCCTCTGGAGGTGGTGCTCCGCTCCCCGGCTTCCCGGAGCACTGCGCTCTGGAGGTTGGGCTCACAATGGGTCTCTCATCCGGACCTTTCTGACAAACTGCCGCCCCTGCTGACTGAGTTCTGGGAAAATAACAAGGAATCCTCTTCTCCTGACATTGTTTGGGATGCCTTTAAAGTTTTCACGAGGGGACAGTATATTTCTTTTATTGCTAGCATTAAAAAACAACAATCGGCTGCAACTCAGGCACTGCAGAAGGCGGTCAATGACTACACTGCTACGTATAGTAATGACCCCACCCCTGTTCACTTTGATCTGCTGATGGCGGCTCGGAGGGAACTGCAGTTGCATCTGGCTGAGGTCACACGACTCGAATCATATAAGGGTAAGCAGAGGGCATTTGAGCAGGGTGATAGGAATGGCCGCCTGCTGGCCATGATGGCACAGCATGATCAACCCCTTACCCCTGTGTCTACCCTACAGACCCCGGGGGGTGGGACGGTGTCCTCCCCCTCTGATATCCTACAGACATTCAACACCTTTTATGACACTTTATATTCATCCGGCCTGTCCTCAGATTTTCAGCCTCCGGCTTTATTTACCCTTGCTATTAAGCCGGTGGCGGAGGCACTTCGCACCTCACCGCACATTAAAGGTCTCTGACTCGGGTTGCTGGAGGAGAGGGTGGCCCTGTACGCGGATGACATGTTGCTCTTCCTGAATGATGCTGGCCCGTCCTTGCAGGGGGAACTGAATATTCTAGATATGTAAAATGGGTGTCTTTCGCGCTACTCAAGAGTAAGAGAAATGGATCTGAGGTGTGTGTTCAATGGCTGCAAAACCTATCTGTGTTCACTTTGCACATAACATTAAATACTAGGCGTGGCAGGGGGTTTTGCGCTATAGAAATAATACAAAGTTAATGCTAATACACCTATGATTCAAATGATAATAAATATTATATAATCAATACTATAAAGTGACAGGATGATCTGGAATGATAACAATCAATCCAAACGTGCTACAAAGTGCTGTCAATATAAGGTGCTGGCAGCATAAAGTGCAATCAATACAGTGCAAACAATAAAGTGTAAACAATAAATTGCAAAAAAGTGCAAAAAGTGCAAAAAGTGCATGAACGTGACTGCAGAAAAGTTCAATATTGCAATTGGTAAAAATGATGGAAAATCAGTCAATCTCCAAGAGGTCCCATACAAATGTCTCAAGTTGGATTAGTCCTAAAATGGGTCAGATGTAATTTATGATATCCCACTGCAGTGGATAGACAATTGGAGTATTGAACCAGCATGCGAATCATACACCTGTCTCCCAGAACTCTCACCTCTGTAGTATAATAACTGGCATTACAGATGGTAATTCTCTCATTGGTATCTTCTCCACTGTACTCTCTAACAGATAATAGCCTCCACCACTTACGCTGATCTTAATAAGTCAGGAATCCTAAGATAAAAAACAGGGGGGTGGGAGTGAAAGAGAGGGGGAGCGGAGCTCCAGCCAGGTACCAGGGGAGGGGCGAGAAAGAAACCTCTATGGTGTAGTATGTTAAATATATATGACTTTATTAAAACGATTAAGTGGACTCTTACATCACAATAAAATGATAAGTGCAGTATATGTGTATTGCGGCGTGGTAAGCGCCGTCTTACTTGTTCCTCCGCTGCTTCCGATCTGTCATGTGATGCCTCAATCTTTCCCTACAGATCATCCTGTCACTTTATAGTATTGATTATATAATATTTATTATCATTTGAATCATAGGTGTATTAGCGTTAACTTTGTATTATTTCTATAGCGCAAAACCCCCTCCCCCTCCTATTACTGAATATTCTAGACACCTTCGCTGAGGTCACCGGTCTTAGAGTAAATTGGTCCAAGTCCCTCCTATTCCCGATTGATCCAGTGGCCAGGTCCACATCCCCTCCCTATAGCCCCCTCCTGTGGGTGGATTCCTTTAAATATTTAGGGGTGCATGTCTCCGGTTCAGCTTCAGACTTTATATCTTTAAATCTCGCCCCAGTACTTGTCCCAAGCTCAAATCATGGAGTAACCTGCCCCTGTCATTATGGGGGCGAGTTAACCTCATAAAAATGAAGATTATTCCCAAACTAACATATATCTTCCGCCACTCCCCACAATGGGTACCCAAGTCATTTTTTAAGAAATTGAACTGCATCTTTTCTTCCTTCCTATGGGGCCCCTCTCCTCCCAGGTATCGACTAACAACATTAATGAGGCCACGAACGCAGGGTGGCATGGCATTCCCGGACTGTTATAAATATTACCTCTCCGCACAGTTGGTGACAGTGGCATGGTGGCTACAGCCGGACAGAACAAACTCGTCAACTGTGCTGGAAGCGACAGTGGTCGGTTCGCTGGAAGCTCTTCAATTGTTACTTTTTAGGGGCCCTCGTGCCCCCTATCCTCTGACCATCTCTATGCTTACCACCCTGCGGGCATGGCGGACAGGATTAGCCATTGAAAAATTTAAACAGTCTGAAATCTCCCCCAATGCCCCTATCTGGCTGAACCCTAGCTTATCCCACATCTATAAAATCCCTGACCCCTACGCGTGGACAAAATACGGTATCAAACTCATGTCACAAATAGTGTCCCAAAACTCCTTACTCCCTTTCTCTCACCTTTCCTCCCAGTACAATTTACCTAACCATTTCCTATTCAGATATGTTCAACTGTCCCATGCATTTGCGGCGCAATTTCCACAATCTTCGTGTATTATGGCGCAGTCGGAACTGGAGAGGACACTTAGATTAAGTTGCGAAGAAAAGCCCACCTCGTGTCTCTATTCATACTTGGTCTTTGTGTCTCTTCCACCTCTTGACAAACTCTGGACTAAATGGCAGACTGATATCCCCACGTTAGACAATGATGATTGGGATGATGTGTGGGACCTCCCCTTCAACTCCTTTGTCTCCATGCGTGACAGGTTAGTGCAATACAAAATTGTTCATAGGGCTCACCCCACACAGACTTCACAAGATGGACCCTGCTCATTCCTCAGAGTGTTGGAGATGCGGCGCCTCACCGGGCGACGTTTCCCATATCTTCTGGCGGTGCTCAAGGGTCCAGCAGTATTGGGAAGTGGTGCTAGATTTGATTAACAGAGTTGCCTTGGTTGCTGTGCCTTTGACAATGGAGGTGTGCCTTTTGGGGCTCATTGAGACCATTGTACCGTCCTCTGCCAAACGCACGCTGATTACCCTGCTGCTCTTCTATGCTCGTTAGAACATTGCTATGCAGTGGAAGAAGCCTGCCCCCCCTCTATAGTGCAATGGAAACGCTTAGTGAACAACAGCCTTCCTTTATACAAGGATACTTATGCTAATCGGGGCTGCCCACTGAAGTACGACAAGGTCTGGCGCACTTGGCTAGCTGAACCTGAAACAGCTTAGTGAGTTGGGGGTGAGCCGGGTTATCGTGTCAGGGCTTTGCCTTGCTCTTATGCCTTCCTCTTATTCCCGTAAATTCTGATGTGTTTCTGATGACTAGTGGGTTTCGATTAAAGATCATAATATTTACCCTCCTAGATTTTACTTGGGCAGTATTGTTGTACCCTTCCATTGCTATGCACTGTATTACTGGGTTCACATTGCAAGGTATATTATTTTCTGTACATGCTCTTTTTCTATACTGTAGGTGCTTAAGCTGTGTGTGTTGTTTGTGTTGAAAAACTTCAATAAAAAAATAAAAATAAAAAATAAAAAATGTAACCAGTAGAGTAACGGATAAACCGATAAAGTATTACATCAAAAGCATTAGAAAATTCCATCAGAAGGAAAAAAGTAAGCTAGTGACTATTGGTTCATTTTGCAAGAGCAGTAATAAGGAGATCAATCTAATAGGTATATATTAAAAACTAGGGATGAGCCGAACACCCCCCAATTCGGTTCCCAGCAGAACATGCTAACAGGCAAAACATTTGTGCGAACATGCGGACCCAAACATGAAAAATCAAAAGTGCTAATTTTATAGGCTTATATGCAAGTTATTGCCATAAAAAGTGTATGGGGACCCGGGTACTGCCCCAGTACAATGCAAAAAAAGTTTTAAAAATGGACGTTTTTTCAGGAGCAGTGATTTTATTAATGCTTAAAATGAAACAATAAAAATGTAATATTCCTTTAAATATCGTGCCGGGGGGTCCACTTGGTCTGCCTGTAAAGTAGCGCATCTTTCCCATGTTCATAACAGTCCTGCAACAAAATTACATTTCTAAAGGAAAAAATTTAATTTCACATTGCTTGCGGTTATAATGTATTGCCAGATCCCGGCGATTCTGCCACAACATCTGTATGCTCACCTCCCTCCTCTTATGGTATGGATATTAAGGGGAACCCCACCCCAAAATAAAAAAAATGGGGTGGGGGTCTCCCCCCAAAATCCATACCAGGCCCTTCAGGTCTGGTATGGATATTAAGGGGAACCCCGCGCCAATTTTATTTTTTTAAATGGCGTGGGGGTCCCCTAGGCCCCCAGGCACTATATACTCTGAACTGCAGTATATATATACTATACGGAATGCACTATATACTCTGCAGAAAAATTGGGCCTTAGGTGTTGGTGGTGCCAGAACACTGTAACCCCTCACAGTTACTCTTGATGTGCGCAGGAACGGGCCCTGCTGTTAAATATTATATACAAAATTGTAATTACATGCCCCTGTTCAACAGGGGCAGAAAAATTGGGCCTTGGGTGGTGGTGGTGCCCTAAACCAAAAATATTGTTGGAAGCCAGCATCATCATGATTGAGGAGGAATAGGAAGAATAGGATAGGCAGCATAGGCAGTCTTCAAGGACTGATTCATTTTTATAAATGTGAACCTATCAACAGAGTCTGTGGACAAGCGCACTCTTTGATCCGTTACAAACCCTCCAGCGGCACTGAATGTGTGTTCAGAAAGCACGCTGGATGCAGGACAGGCCAGTAGCTCAATTGCATATTGAGCAACTTCTGGCCAGTGGTCCATCATCAAGACCCAGTAACCCAGTGGATGCTCTGTTGAAAGGTCTCCAAGTCTGCTCTTGCACCAAGATTTTCCTGCACCAAATAATGCAGACGCTGACAATGGTTGCTTGAACCTACCAGTCCTTGGTGCTGAGGACTGAAAAATTGTTTAAAGGCATCGGTCAGCCGGCCACATTCTCCACCGCTCTTCCTCTGACCGAACGAAGCCTCAGAAACACATTGTCCAGCACCAGGAAATGGTAACCTCCCAGGGTCTGGAAATGCGTTACATAAACTTTTCTTCAAGGCCTCCTGAAGATGTTTCATCCTCTGCTCCCTCTGCGGAGGATCAAGAAGGGTTGCCAGCCAGTAATGATCCCTCTCCTTGATACCACGAATCCTAGGGTTCTTTCACAGGCTTTGCAGAATCAGGGAGGCCATGCAGCGTAAGTTTGCAGAGGTATTCGATTCTGAGTCCTCTGGGTCACTAAGGAACACATTATCCTTAACTACCTCCTCCCAGCCACATACAACTCCTTGGGTTTCTGGGGACTGAAAACCATCCCTTGAAGACTGCTGCTGAGTGTTATCCTCTACATCCAATCCTCCTCCTCCTCCTCCTCTTCTTCCTGTGTGTTTGGCATCCCCGCAGCAATGCTATTTGGATAAAGGAGGCCTTGAGAGGAAAGGAAGTCCTCCTCTTCCTCCCGCTGTTCTGTCTCAAGTGCCCTGTCCATGATTCCACGAAGCGTGTGCTCCAGCAGGAAGACAAGAGGGACAGTGTCACTGATGCATACATTGTCGCAAATGGTGACAGGACAGTGCATGCATCCCTGATCAGTGGCCACTGGCGTGGTGAAAAGAAGCCAAGCTCCCCTAACCCTGTCCTGGTGCCATACTCGCACAGGTACTCATTAATGGCCCTCTGCTGTGTGTGCAGCCGCTTCAGTATTGCCAATGTTGAGTTCCACCTGGTGGGCATGTCACAAATGATGGGGTTGGTGGGCAGGTTGCATTCCCTTTGATGTCAGCCAGCCGAGCACTGCCTGGCATTGTATGACCGGTGGAAATTACCACAGACTTTTCTGGCCCTCCTCAGTTCCTGGGTACCTGGTCAAGGAACGCTGCACCACCAAATTTAGGATGTGTGCCAAACATGAAACGTGGGTCAAGTGTCCCTGTCAGAGGGCGGAGAGAAGGTTTTTGCCATTGTTGCATACAACCATTCCTGGCTGAAGCTGGCATGGCGTCAACCACCTCTGAGCCTGCCCCTGCAGAGCTGACAGAATCTCTGCCCCAGTGTGGCTCCTGTCCCCTAGGCAGACCAACTCAAGCACTGCATGGCATCTTTTAGCCTGACTGCTTGTGTTGCCCCTTGAGCTGGTAGGGAGCACTGCTGGTTCAGAGGAAAATTCTGCATAAGAGGCCATAGAGGAAGAAGAAGAAGAGGAGGGAGGGGAGCATACAGATGTTGTGGCAGAATCAGCACCAGCTTTTTGGAGGGCGTAGAAAAATGATACCACTCTGAAAGCTGCTGATCCCTTGGGTTGCTCCCGCCCTACTGAAACCGACAGGTGTTGGCTCTGCACAGGTGCATGAGATGAAAGGAAATCCTGGACTGCCGCACTCTGTTCAATGACGTCTTTATTGAATAAAATCAATCAAAATGATCCAAAATGGTACAGTCACAATAAAAAAGTGAACAAGATAAGGATGGCTAACGCGTTTCACATCGTGAGATGCTTATTCACAGCTTTTTGGAGGGCGTGGTGGCGGAAAAAGCTCCAACGCTGAACCCTGTCCTGCATCCTTCCCAGCTGTCAGCACAGTTACCCAGTGCGCCGTGAAGGAAAGGTAACATCCCTGCCCATGCCTGCTGGACCATGAGTCAGTGGTACTATGAACCTGACTGCTGACCCCCCTGTCCAACGTGGCCAAAACATTGCCTTCCACATGCCGGTAGAGAGCCAGAATGGCCTTCCGTGAAAAGAAATGCCGTTTTGGAACCTGCCACTGTGGTACAGCACATTCCACAAATTCACAAAAGGGGGCAGAGTCTACCAGCTGAAAAGGCAGCAGTTGCAGTGCTAGCAATTTGGCCAAGCTAGCATTTAGACGCTGAGCATGTGGATGGCTGGGACCGAATTTCTTTTTACGGTTCAGCAAATGGGGTAGGGAAATTTGCCTGCTGAAATCAATTGGTGGTGTACTGCTAGCAGATTGGCTGCAAGTACTTGTGACACCTATTGCTATACCTTCATTCCTCTCAGGGTAGGTTTTTGAGAGGACTGGAGGTATAGTAGGGTTGGAGATCCCAGATGAGGAGCAGGGAAAGTCCGCCTTTCTCTATGATGTGGATCTTTCAAGTGCTGTGCCCAAGCGGCTGCTGTTCTGGCCGTGCTTGATCTGCTTTAGACATAGATTGAAAACAGCAACGGTGCAATCTGCTGCACACCTGTTGAAAAAGGCCCACACCAAAGAACTTTTAAAAGTCAGCGGGCAGTCAGCAGCGCCCTGCACCTGCGGAGCTCTGCGGTGTGATGCAATAGGGTGGCTGCCCTTAAGCTGCACCCTAGAGGACATCCTGCCTCATTGGAGTTGTGCCTACTCCTCCTCACTTTCCTCCTCTCTTCTCTCAGGCACCCAAGTACAGTCAGTGACCTCATCATCCCCTCCCTCCTCGTCACTGGAGCAAACTTGGCAGTATGCTGCAGCTGGGGGAACATGACTGCCAGTTTACTTGTCCCTCTGTGGCACCCCCTCTTTCTAGGCTCACGTTACTCCCTTCCTCAACCTGGGGCCAACATCGGAGCCTTCAAATCGCTGCACATCCTCCAGCAGCATGTAACCGACACTGTGGTTGAATAAATCTGGGGACTCCTCCTTGAATGACGGTAAGGCTACAGAAGGAGTGACTGTGGACAAGGAGTCGGTGAAATAGGCCGCTTTGGCAGCTGCGTTAGAAGGCACACTACTCTGAGCCTGGGTTACAGAGGATGGGGAGGATGAAGACGGCTTCATTATCCACTCCACCAACTCTTCTGCATGTTGTGGCTCAATAACACAGGCAGCAGCAGAAAAAAAGGACAAGCGTGCCCCACGGCCACCTGCAGAGGATGCACCATGTCCAAGACCACCACTGTTGACTGTAGACACAGTGGCCGCTTGCCCTCTTTTAGTGGCCTGTGAGCGTCTGCCCCTCCTTGGTGGCCTTCCGGACATTAGTTTTTTTTTGTAACACCGCACTACACTGTATTATATACTGTGTACACCGCCTGAAGTGTATTAGAAACAGTACACCACCTAATGCACTGTATATATAGGCTACACTGAATGCAGAGTATGTGTAAATATATATATATATATATATATATATATATATATACTAGACTGTATATATATTTATATTTATATATATATTGTGAGGGGGTTAGCTCGGCAGCGGGTGTGTGTGACCCCCGAGATGGGCTCCCCACACAAAAACAGGCCCAGCAAACGGAGGTTGTGGTTTTCAAAATCAAAAAGGTGCGGTTTATTTTCTATTTACAGTGACAAAACACAGCAAAGCAAAAGAAACATAAACAAAATAAATCCTGGTCAACTTGACCTCTGACTAAACATACAGGTTTCCTAACTAACAACTGGGATCAGCCTAGTGCTGTCCTAGTCCCTAAGTCCCTGGTTTTAAATGTCCAAGCAAATAGCCACACAGGCTTTGTCTCACCGCACAGGGGTTCACTCTCCCTAGACAGTCCACACAGGTCTGGTTCCAGGCATGAGCTAACACCTAATGAATCTGGGAGTTCTTATAGAGGCCTAATTGAGCTGACAAGGTTCAGCTGGTCTCCTCATCTCTGTCTGCACGACGCCCCACACTCTCCCTAGAGGTATGAGTCATCCATGAGCCCGCTAGCCTTATACAACTCTCCACCTAGTTGTATAAGTCGGCGTAAAGCCTGAATCTGGGCGAAATATATCTACCCCCCTGGATGCAACCAGGTGACTTTACCTTCCTGCTGTCACATACCCCCCCTCTTGTTTTAACCTCGGGGTTGGAACACCAGCAATCAGGCATTCATGTACTCGAGACAAAGCATCCACATTCCCCATTTGAACGCCAGGGCGATGCTTTACTGTGAAGTTGAATTCCTGGAGGGCCAGGAACCACCTATTCACTCTTCTATTTGTTTCCTTGTTTTGAGCCATCCACTTTAACGGAGCGTGATCCGTAACCATGTCAAAGTGCCTACCTAGCAGGTAGTACCGAAGGGAATCTAGAGCCCACTTCACCGCTAAACACTCCTTTTCAACGGTGGCGTAATTTACCTCATGGGACTTCAACTTCCTGCTGAGGTAAATGACTGGGTGCTCTTCCCCGTTCCAGACCTGGGACAATACTGCTCCTAACCCCACATCTGACGCATCACTTTGTACGACAAAGTCTTTAGAGAAGTCGGGTGAGTACAACACTGGCTGGCTACATAAGGCTTGTTTCAAGAATTGGAATGCTGCCTCAGCCTCGGGGGTCCATTTAATCATGACCGACCCTTTCCCCTTCGTCAGGTTGGTTAGGGGCACAGCCTTAGAAGCAAAGTGGGGAATGAATCGCCGATAATACCCAGCGATTCCCAGAAAGGCTCGTACCTGCTTCTTGCTGTTGGGACGTGGCCAACTCTGGATGGCCTCGACTTTGTTGAGTTGGGGTTTTATTACTCCCCTCCCAATGGTGTACCCAAGATATTTGGCCTCCTCCTGCCCAATGGTACACTTCTTGGGGTTAGCCGTAAACCCCGCTTCCCGAACAGAGTCCAGGACTGCTTGCACTTTTGGCAGATGTGAGGCCCAATCTGTGCTATGGACAATTATGTCATCCAGGTAAGCCGCAGCATACTTCCGATGGGGCCTCAGCATCTGGTCCATTTTCCGCTGGAATGTGGCCGGCGCATTCTGTAACCCGAACGGCATTCTTTTATATTGGAACGCCCCGTCTGGGGTTACAAATGCAGTTTTCTCTTTGGCCGACTTGGCCAGGGGGATTTGCCAATACCCTTTTGTGAGGTCAAGAGTCGTCATGTATCGGGCTGTTCCCAGCCGGTCGATCAACTCATCTATACGTGGCATGGGGTAGGTGTCAAATTTTGTAACTTTGTTCAACTGACGAAAATCGTTACAAAATCGCCAGCTCCCATCCGGTTTAGGCACCAACACAATGGGACTAGACCAATCACTTTGGGACTCCTCTATCACCCCTAAGTTCAGCATTTTCTGTACTTCCTCCCGTATTGCCTCCCGTCGGGCCTCTGGGATCCGATAGGGTTTTAACTTCACCCTTTCACCGGGCGGGGTAATGATGTCATGCTCTACCCCAGATGTTTGTCCCGGCAGCTCAGAGAATACCTCCTTGTTGCGAAGCACAAACTCCTTAACCTCCTGTTGTTGGGGTTGTGACAAGGTGGCTGCTATTCCAACCTCAGGAATCACGCCACCAGTTTGAGCTGGTGACCAAGTGTCTGCGACTAGGGACTCTCTATCCCTCCAGGCTTTCAACAGATTAACGTGATAGATCTGTTCGGGCTTTCGCCTTCCTGGTTGTCTGACCTTGTAATTCACTTCGCTCACTTTTTCCATTATCTCGTAGGGGCCTTGCCATTTGGCAAGGAATTTACTTTCAACCGTAGGGACAAGTACCAGTATCCTATCCCCCGGGGAAAAGGTACGGGTCTTGGCTCCACGGTTGTACACTCTCTGCTGTGCTAACTGCGCTTGGGCCAAATGTTCCTTCACGATGGGCATTACCTGTGCAATTCGGTCTTGCATCAGGGCGACATGCTCAATCACACTCCTGTGGGGAGAACTCTCACTTTCCCAAGTTTCCTTGGCAATATCCAACAGCCCTCTTGGGTGTCTCCCATACAGTAACTCAAAGGGGGAGAATCCCGTAGAGGATTGGGGCACCTCCCTAATAGCAAACATCAGATAAGGAAGTAGACAGTCCCAATCCTTTCCATCTCTATCCACCACTTTCTTCAACATTTGTTTTAGGGTTTTGTTGAACCTTTCAACCAGCCCATCGGTTTGGGGGTGATACACAGATGTACGTAATTGCGTCACTTTGAACAATTTACACAGCTCCTTCATAACCCGGGACATAAAGGGTGTACCTTGGTCCGTAAGCAGTTCTTTACAAATACCCACCCGGCTAAACACAAGAGATAGCTCTTTGGCTATGGTTTTGGCCGAGGTATTTCGGAGAGGGATCGCTTCTGGATAACGGGTGGCATAGTCCATTATAACTAATATGTACTGGTGCCCCCTAGCGGACTTGATTATAGGACCTACCAAATCCATGGCGATCCTCTCAAACGGGACCTCAATGATGGGTAGAGGGACCAGCGGGCTACGGAAATGTGGCATCGGGGCCGACCTCTGACACACAGGGCAGGAGGAACAATAATTTTCTATGTCCTTCATCACCCCCGGCCAATAGAATCTCTGTAATACCCTCTCTCGGGTTTTCTCTGTCCCCAGATGACCTCCAAGAATGTGCCCATGGGCCAACTCCAACACCAACTTCCTGTAAGGTTTGGGCACCACAAACTGCTCAACGGTTTCTTCTGCCCTTTTTGCCACCCGATACAGTAGGTCCTTCTCTACGCTGAAGTATGGGTAAGTGCAGGTATTATCTGGGTTCACTAACTCGCCATCTATTTTCACTACGTTTTCCCGTGCCTTTATTAGGGCGGGGTCTTTCAACTGTTCTGTGGCAAAGTTTTCCCTGTGAACCTCAAGATCAGAAAACTCCACAGACGGTAGGTTTTCGTCTGAGGAGGTGGGCTCCTCTCCAGTTTCTTGAGTCTCCCCTGCCAATACTGATAAGGGAAATTCCGGAGAGTCCTCACCACTCTCAGGGGAGTTCTGGCTATCACATTCCTGGTACATAGGGGCACCAGTGGGGGGCTCAGGATCATCCCACAGTTCCCAGAACTTCGGAAAATCCCTTCCCACAATGGCGTCATGCGGTAACTGAGATACTAAGCCCACTGGATGAGAGAGGGTACCTTTGGGGGTCTCGAAACACACTGTAGTCACTGGATACTCTCGGGTGTCCCCATGCACACAAATAACAGCTACCTTGCTATTCCCAGAGACCTCTGTTTTAACTAACTCAGCCTTTATCAGGGTCACAAGGCTACCTGAATCCAACAATACCACAACATTTCTACCATTAACACACATTTTGCATAAATGTTTCTCAGTTCCTCGAATGGCAGTGCATGCGACTGTCGCACACAGCGACTGACGTCTGCCCGTCAGAAAGTCACACTGCATGGGTTCCTCCACAACCGGGCAATTGGCTGCAATATGTCCCGCTTGCCGGCAGCGGTAGCAAACGATCCTTCTTGCGGCCTCTTGAGCCGCTGATTTCCCAGGCTGTTCTCGCCAAACTTGGGGTAGAGCTCCCACCCTCTCACTCTCTCCACCCTCACCCCTTGGAATCCTCTTATCCGCCCCTGGGGATGGTCTGGTCTTAGGGTGGAAAGTCCGAGTGTCTCTGGAAGAGGCCGTCAGGTTCTCTGGAGCCAAGTATTTCTCCACACGATCCACAAGACCATCGGCCGTCTCTGGGTCTCCATGGCTTAAACACTTTTGGATGGCAGTAGGAAGAGCTCTCAAAAACCGATCCATTACAACACGTTCCACAATCTTTGGTGCGGACAAAGTCTCTGGCTGTAGCCACTTTCTGCTCAGGTGAATGAGATCATACATTTGAGACCTGGGGGGTTTTCCAAGCTGGAAAGTCCAGTTATGCACACGCTGAGCCCGGACAGCCTGGGTGACACCCAGCCTTGCCAATATTTCAGCTTTTAGCATCACATAGTCTTTTGCTTGGTTAGGCTCTAGGTCATAGTAAGCTTTCTGCGATTCACCAGTTAACAGAGGAGCCACCAGTCCAGCCCACTGCTCCTCAGGCCACTTTTCTCTTTCAGCGGTCCTTTCAAATGTGGTCAAAAATACCTCTGGATCATCCTCTCCAGTCATTTTTGTCAATAAGCGACTCACCCCAAAGGACGCGGTATTAGTGGGACGGCTTTCCTCACTGGTCTGCGGACGTTGCTGCATTACTGCTTCCATCTGTTGTTGTAGTCTCTGCTCTTGCTTCTGCAACAGGTCTATGAAGCGGGCCTCAGATTGCTGCTGGGCTTGTTGCTGAGCCTCCAGACTCTGTTGCAAAGTTGCGTTTGTCTGCTGCTGGGCTGCAAGGCTCTGTTGATGAGCTTGCTGCTGGGCTGCGAAGTTCTTTTGCAAACCTGCATTTGTCTGCTGTTGATTGGCATTTGCTAGAGCCAGCTGCTTCAGTATCTCCTCCATGCTGGCTTAAAAAAAAAACTGCCCGCATTCTCCACCAACTGTGAGGGGGTTAGCTCGGCAGCGGGTGTGTGTGACCCCCGAGATGGGCTCCCCACACAAAAACAGGCCCAGCAAACGGAGGTTGTGGTTTTCAAAATCAAAAAGGTGCGGTTTATTTTCTATTTACAGTGACAAAACACAGCAAAGCAAAAGAAACATAAACAAAATAAATCCTGGTCAACTTGACCTCTGACTAAACATACAGGTTTCCTAACTAACAACTGGGATCAGCCTAGTGCTGTCCTAGTCCCTAAGTCCCTGGTTTTAAATGTCCAAGCAAATAGCCACACAGGCTTTGTCTCACCGCACAGGGGTTCACTCTCCCTAGACAGTCCACACAGGTCTGGTTCCAGGCATGAGCTAACACCTAATGAATCTGGGAGTTCTTATAGAGGCCTAATTGAGCTGACAAGGTTCAGCTGGTCTCCTCATCTCTGTCTGCACGACGCCCCACACTCTCCCTAGAGGTATGAGTCATCCATGAGCCCACTAGCCTTATACAACTCTCCACCTAGTTGTATAAGTCGGCGTAAAGCCTGAATCTGGGCGAAATATATCTACCCCCCTGGATGCAACCAGGTGACTTTACCTTCCTGCTGTCACAATATATATATATATATATATATATATATATATATATATTAAGACACCGTCTGAAGTGTATAAGAAAATGTACACATTGTATTAGATACTGTGTACACCGCCTGCGCTGTATTAGAAACTGTACAGCGGCTGCACTGTATTATATACTGTGTACAACACCTGAAGTGTATTAGAAACTGTGCACACTGTATTAGATACTGCGTTCACCACCTGCACTGTATTAGAAACTGTACAGTGGCTGCACTGTATTATAAACTGTGTACACCACCTGAAGTGTATTAGAAACTGTACACACTGTATTATATACTGTGTACAACGCCTGCACTGTATTAAAAACTGTACAACGGCTGCACTGTATTCTATACAGGTTATTTAGTTAGTGGCAGTGTATTTGATATATATATATATATATATATATATATATATATATATATATATATATATACAGTCAGTCTAATATATATATATATATATATATATATATATATATATATATATATATTAGGGCTGTTACTGATTAAAATTGTCATGTTCGATTAATCGTTTTTTTTTTATTATCGATTAATCGACTAATTCCAATTAATTATAACGCACATACAGATCCAACTACTTTTAGCTGATCTCCTTGCAGGCTGATTCCCAGTGCAGCTACCAACCACTGGAAAAATGGATAGCAGGATACAAAAAACACACAAAGGCAGCGCTCGATGGGAATAGCATTAAAACTTTTATAGTCTTCAAGTAGGTAACAAAATAAATATTGCACTGGAGATAAAATCGATGTAGCTACATAAACTGTAAAAATGGTGCGAGTAATACCAAACGGTAGCAAAAGCAGTCATAAAAACATGTAGCTAAGTATGATACTGGTATAAAAATGTGTACAACAATACCACTGCTGAATCCAGATGAGGAGGGGTTAACATCAGTCCGTCGGCATGTAGATGTCCCGTGAAGGGAACTATCACAACTCCCAGTGGATGACTGTAGAATCCCAGGTTGATAGAGGGAAGTGTAACAGCCCTTGCGTGTGGCAGATAACAAGGTCCCGCCGGTATGCAGATATGAAGGCACAGCAAAGGAGCCCTTCAGATGGACACGGCAATCCCCGCCGGTGTCCGCGGCGTCACTGGATCTCCGACGGAACTCCCTGAAGACCCGGAAGCCGGCGGAGAGGCGAGTACCCATCAAAAGAATTTTGATCGATCAAAAAACGTAATCGATTAATCGAGGAATTAATAGTTAATTTCCACAGCCCTAATATATATATATATATATATATATATATATATATATATATATTCTATACATACTAAGTACACCGCCTCAAGTGTATTATATACTGTACACTGCCGAATGTATATATAGGCTACACTGAATGCAGAGTGTATATATATATATATATATATATTGTGAGGGGGTTAGCTCGGCAGCGGGTGTGTGTGACCCCCGGGATGGGCTCCCCACACAAAACAGGCCCAGCAAATGGAGGTTGTGGTTTTCAAAATCAAAAAAAGGTGCGGTTTATTTTCTATTTACAGTGACAAAACACAGCAAAGCCAAAAGAAACATAAACAAATTAAATCCTGGTCAACTTGACCTCTGACTAAACATACAGGCTTCCTAACTAACAACTGGGATCAGCCTAGTGCTGTCCTAGTCCCTAAGTCCCTGGTTTTGAATGTCCAAGCAAATAGCCACACAGGCTTTTTCTCACCGCACAGGGGTTCACTCTCCCTAGACAGTCCACACAGGTCTGGTTCCAGGCATGAGCTAACACCTAATGAATCTGGGAGTTCTTATAGAGGCCTAAATGAGCTGACAAGCTTCAGCTGGCCTCATCAACTCCCTGCCTGCACGACGCCCAGCACTCTCCCTAGAGGTATGAGTCATCCATGAGCCTACTAGCCTCAGCTGGGCTTATACAACTCTCCACCCTAGTTGTATAAGTCAGCATAAAGCCTGAATCTGGGAGAAATATATCTACCCCCCTGGATGCAACCAGGTGACTTTACCTTCCTGCTGTCACATACCCCCCCCTCTTGTTTTAACCTCGGGGTTGGAACACCAGCAATCAGGCATTCATGTACTCGAGACAAAGCATCCACATTCCCCATTTGAACGCCAGGGTGATGCTTTACTGTGAAGTTGAATTCCTGGAGGGCCAGGAACCACCTATTCACTCTTCTATTTGTTTCCTTGTTTTGAGCCATCCACTTTAACGGAGCGTGATCCGTAACCATGTCAAAGTGCCTACCTAGCAGGTAGTACCGAAGGGAATCTAGAGCCCACTTCACCGCTAAACACTCCTTTTCAACGGTGGCGTAATTTACCTCATGGGACTTCAACTTCCTGCTGAGGTAAATGACTGGGTGCTCTTCCCCGTTCCAGACCTGGGACAATACTGCTCCTAACCCCACATCTGACGCATCACTTTGTACGACAAAGTCTTTAGAGAAGTCGGGTGAGTACAACACTGGCTGGCTACATAAGGCTTGTTTCAAGAATTGGAATGCTGCCTCAGCCTCGGGGGTCCATTTAATCATGACCGACCCTTTCCCCTTCGTCAGGTTGGTTAGGGGCACAGCCTTAGAAGCAAAGTGGGGAATGAATCGCCGATAATACCCAGCGATTCCCAGAAAGGCTCGTACCTGCTTCTTGCTGTTGGGACATGGCCAACTCTGGATGGCCTCGACTTTGTTGAGTTGGGGTTTTATTACTCCCCTCCCAATGGTGTACCCAAGATATTTGGCCTCCTCCTGCCCAATGGTACACTTCTTGGGGTTAGCCGTAAACCCCGCTTCCCGAACAGAGTCCAGGACTGCTTGCACTTTTGGCAGATGTGAGGCCCAATCTGTGCTATGGACAATTACGTCATCCAGGTAAGCCGCAGCATACTTCCGATGGGGCCTCAGCATCTGGTCCATTTTCCGCTGGAACGTGGCCGGCGCATTCTGTAACCCGAACGGCATTCTTTTATATTGGAACGCCCCGTCTGGGGTTACAAATGCGTTTTTCTCTTTGGCCAATTTGGCCAGGGGGATTTGCCAATACCCTTTTGTGAGGTCAAGAGTCGTCATGTATCGGGCTGTTCCCAGCCGGTCGATCAACTCATCTATACGTGGCATGGGGTAGGTGTCAAATTTTGTAACTTTGTTCAACTGACGAAAATCGTTACAAAATCGCCAGCTCCCATCCGGTTTAGGCACCAACACAATGGGACTAGACCAATCACTTTGGGACTCCTCTATCACCCCTAAGTTCAGCATTTTCTGTACTTCCTCCCGTATTGCCTCCCGTCGGGCCTCTGGGATCCGATAGGGTTTTAACTTCACCCTTTCACCGGGCGGGGTAATGATGTCATGCTCTACCCCAGATGTTTGTCCCGGCAGCTCAGAGAATACCTCCTTGTTGCGAAGCACAAACTCCTTAACCTCCTGTTGTTGGGGTTGTGACAAGGTGGCTGCTATTCCAACCTCAGGAATCACGCAACCAGTTTGAGCTGGTGACCAAGTGTCTGCGACTAGGGACTCTCTATCCCTCCAGGCTTTCAACAGATTAACGTGATAGATCTGTTCGGGCTTTCGCCTTCCTGGTTGTCTGACCTTGTAATTCACTTCGCCCACTTTTTCCATTATCTCGTAGGGGCCTTGCCATTTGGCAAGGAATTTACTTTCAACCGTAGGGACAAGTACCAGTATCCTATCCCCCGGGGAAAAGGTACGGGTCTTGGCTCCACGGTTGTACACTCTCTGCTGTGCTAACTGCGCTTGGGCCAAATGTTCCTTCACGATGGGCATTACCTGTGCAATTCGGTCTTGCATCAGGGCGACATGCTCAATCACACTCCTGTGGGGAGAACTCTCACTTTCCCAAGTTTCCTTGGCAATATCCAACAGCCCTCTTGGGTGTCTCCCATACAGTAACTCAAAGGGGGAGAATCCCGTAGAGGATTGGGGCACCTCCCTAATAGCAAACATCAGATAAGGAAGTAGACAGTCCCAATCCTTTCCATCTCTATCCACCACTTTCTTCAACATTTGTTTTAGGGTTTTGTTGAACCTTTCAACCAGCCCATCGGTTTGGGGGTGATACACAGATGTACGTAATTGCGTCACTTTGAACAATTTACACAGCTCCTTCATAACCCGGGACATAAAGGGTGTACCTTGGTCCGTAAGCAGTTCTCTACAAATACCCACCCGGCTAAACACAAGAGATAGCTCTTTGGCTATGGTTTTGGCCGAGGTATTTCGGAGAGGGATCGCTTCTGGATAACGGGTGGCATAGTCCATTATAACTAATATGTACTGGTGCCCCCTAGCGGACTTGATTATAGGACCTACCAAATCCATGGCGATCCTCTCAAACGGGACCTCAATGATGGGTAGAGGGACCAGCGGGCTACGGAAATGTGGCATCGGGGCCGACCTCTGACACACAGGGCAGGAGGAACAATAATTTTCTATGTCCTTTATCACCCCCGGCCAATAGAATCTCTGTAATACCCTCTCTCGGGTTTTCTCTGTCCCCAGATGACCTCCAAGAATGTGCCCATGGGCCAACTCCAACACCAACTTCCTGTAAGGTTTGGGCACCACAAGCTGCTCAACGGTTTCTTCTGCCCTTTTTGCCACCCGATACAGTAGGTCCTTCTCTACGCTGAAGTATGGGTAAGTGCAGGTATTATCTGGGTTCACTAACTCGCCATCTATTTTCTCCACGTTTTCCCGTGCATTTATTAGGGCGGGGTCTTTCAACTGTTCTGTGGCAAAGTTTTCCCTGTGAACCTCAAGATCAGAAAACTCCACAGACGGTAGGTTTTCGTCTGAGGAGGTGGGCTCCTCTCCAGTTTCTTGAGTCTCCCCTGCCAATACTGATAAGGGAAATTCCGGAGAGTCCTCACCACTCTCAGGGGAGTTCTGGCTATCCCATTCCTGGTACATAGGGGCACCAGTGGGGGGCTCAGGATCATCCCACAGTTCCCAGAACTTCGGAAAATCCCTTCCCACAATGGCGTCATGCGGTAACTGAGATACTAAGCCCACTGGATGAGAGAGGGTACCTTTGGGGGTCTCGAAACACACTGTAGTCACTGGATACTCTCGGGTGTCCCCATGCACACAAATAACAGCTACCTTGCTATTCCCAGAGACCTCTGTTTTAACTAACTCAGCCTTTATCAGGGTCACAAGGCTACCTGAATCCAGCAATACCACAACATTTCTACCATTAACACACATTTTGCATAAATGTTTCTCAGTTCCTCGAATGGCAGTGCATGCGACTGTCGCACACAGCGACTGACGTCTGCCCATCAGAAAGTCACACTGCATGGGTTCCTCCACAACCGGGCAATTGGCTGCAATATGTCCCGCTTGCCGGCAGCGGTAGCAAACGATCCTTCTTGCCGCCTCTTGAGCCGCTGATTTCCCAGGCTGTTCTCGCCAAACTTGGGGTAGAGCTCCCACCCTCTCACTCTCTCCACCCTCACCCCTTGGAATCCTCTTATCCGCCCCTGGGGATGGTCTGGTCTTAGGGTGGAAAGTCCGAGTGTCTCTGGAAGAGGCCGTCAGGTTCTCTGTAGCCAAGTATTTCTCCACACGATCCACAAGACCATCGGCCGTCTCTGGGTCTCCATGGCTTACCCACTTTTGGATGGCAGTAGGAAGAGCTCTCAAAAACCGATCCATTACAACACGTTCCACAATCTTTGGTGCGGACAAAGTCTCTGGCTGTAGCCACTTTCTGCTTAGGTGAATGAGATCATACATTTGAGACCTGGGGGGTTTTCCAAGCTGGAAAGTCCAGTTATGCACACGCTGAGCCCGGACAGCCTGGGTGACACCCAGCCTTGCCAATATTTCAGCTTTTAGCATCACATAGTCTTTTGCTTGGTCAGGCTCTAGGTCATAGTAAGCCTTCTGCGATTCACCAGTTAACAGAGGAGCCACCAGTCCAGCCCACTGCTCCTCAGGCCACTTTTCTCTTTCAGCAGTCCTTTCAAATGTGGTCAAAAATACCTCTGGATCATCCTCCATGCTGGCTTAAAAAAAAAACTGCCCGCATTCTCCACCAACTGTGAGGGGGTTAGCTCGGCAGCGGGTGTGTGTGACCCCCGGGATGGGCTCCCCACACAAAACAGGCCCAGCAAATGGAGGTTGTGGTTTTCAAAATCAAAAAAAGGTGCGGTTTATTTTCTATTTACAGTGACAAAACACAGCAAAGCCAAAAGAAACATAAACAAATTAAATCCTGGTCAACTTGACCTCTGACTAAACATACAGGCTTCCTAACTAACAACTGGGATCAGCCTAGTGCTGTCCTAGTCCCTAAGTCCCTGGTTTTGAATGTCCAAGCAAATAGCCACACAGGCTTTTTCTCACTGCACAGGGGTTCACTCTCCCTAGACAGTCCACACAGGTCTGGTTCCAGGCATGAGCTAACACCTAATGAATCTGGGAGTTCTTATAGAGGCCTAAATGAGCTGACAAGCTTCAGCTGGCCTCATCAACTCCCTGCCTGCACGACGCCCAGCACTCTCCCTAGAGGTATGAGTCATCCATGAGCCTACTAGCCTCAGCTGGGCTTATACAACTCTCCACCCTAGTTGTATAAGTCAGCATAAAGCCTGAATCTGGGAGAAATATATCTACCCCCCTGGATGCAACCAGGTGACTTTACCTTCCTGCTGTCACAATATATATATATATATATATATATATATATATCAGACTGTATATATATATATTGATACACTGCCTGCACTGACTGAATATAGAGTATACACTGCATATATAGTAGTCTATGCTAAATGCAGAGTATATATATATATATATATATATATATATATATATATATATATATTAGACTGACTGTATATATATATATATCAAATACACTGCCACTAACTAAATAACCTGCCTGCTTAATCTAACTCAAGCTATCTCTCTGTCCACACCACCAACACTACATGCGGCCGCTATGTAAGCAGCCTTATATAGTGTGGGGCGTGGACTTAGTCCCCCTGAGCCATGATTGGCCAAAGGCACCCTGCCTTTGGCCAATCATCATACAGAAATGCACTGCGATCTCGCAGTGCATTATGGGGCGTTCCGCGGTGCTCGAATTTCCCGCGAACGTCCCATAATGTTCACTGTTCGGCGAACGGACGAACACCTGATGTTCGACTCGAACTTACGTTTGACTCAAACATCGAGCTCATCCCTATTAAAAACAGAGGAGATAATGTGTATATAAGTACCACACAATATTAAAAGAGGAGTAGATAGAGAATAGAAATTATAGTCAAGGTAAATAGAGTAAAATTACCAAGGCAATAATAGTGTGTCATCAAAGTCTGGAGGTAAACAATGCTTAACCCAAAGAAGGCCAGGGTTTCTCAAATTGACCAATTTGATCTCCTTCAATTGGTAAATAAAAGTGCAGCACTTCAATGATTGTAACAAAATGAAATTGTAAACACAAAAATGAACGGTTCACTGTGAGTAGTAAACGGTGTGAATATTACAGTGCAGGATGGATCTGCCTCCGGATCTTATGGGGAGGGCCAACGTCCTCAAAATGATCTACCTACCGAGATTACTCTATATCCTTGCCAATTCCCCTTGCAAAATACCTAAATCTATTTTTAAACGCATAGATTCAATATGTATTACTTTCCTGTGGAAGGGTGGCTCCCCCAAGGTAGCACTTGAAACACTACGGTTGCCAGCGCACTTGGCAGGCCTGGCATTTCCCAACTTCTTTCTATATTATTTGGCATCCCAGTTGGTGCACATCCACGATTGTCTGTGTCCGGTTCCGGACAATGCCTGTACCTCCACGGAAGGAGCCATGGCATCTTCCCTGGAAACCCTACATAATATTATCTACAGAGGCCAGGTCCCCGATCGCCCCGGAACCTCCCTACTTGTCACTTCCCTTTCCTCTTTCCGTTATATTGTCACAAAAGTATCCAGGCACACCTGGCTGAAATCTCCCAACAACCCCCTGTGGTTTAACCCTAATCTGCAGGAACTATACTCCCTTCCCGATCCCAATCGCTGGTACTCCAGGGGGGTTAAATATTTATGACACCTGTACAACGCTCAGGGCTTTAAATCTTTTTCTCAGCTACGTTTAGACTTCGATCTACCAAGATCGTACCTATTTTATTACTACCAGCTCAGGCACGCTATTCGTGCCCAGTTTGGCTCCCTGGATGATCCCACTGAACTGCCCCCATTGGAAAAACTGCTCAGACAGACAGATCCCACTAAACTTGTCTCCACCTATTATGCAGCCCTAATGACTGACTTTAACCCCAGGTTTCACAAAGCTCAGGTAAAATGGACCTCTCTGGACATCTCCCTGGTAGACTAGGACTGGTCAGAATTTAGTGATACGTATAAAACCTCTGTTATTGCTTCCCGGGACTGCATCATACAGGTCAAAATTTTTCATCAAACCCACCTCACACCGGCTAGGTTACACAAGATGGGTCTCCTGCCCTCGGCTGCCTGTTTCCGTGGCTGTGGCCAAGAGGCCAATTTCTTACACTGCTTCTGGTCATGCCCTGTAGTCCGGGACTTCTGGGAAGAAGTTGGTGCTTTCATCTCATCGGCGCTAGGCCTCCCAAACATAATCCACCCCAAGAACTGCCTTTTAGGCATTTTTGGCGAATTACACCTATCATCACATGCCAAGAGACTGCTCCGTATACTCTTCTTCTATGTTAAAAAAGCAATTTTACTGTCCTGGAAGGGCGCTCTGAAATCCCTCTGGTTAAAACTTATTAATGACGCTATGCCACTGTATAAACGTACTTTTGAACTCCGGAAACGGAACAAAACCTTCCACAAAAGTTGGGGTAGATGGTTGGCTAGTCCGCTAACCCTCTCCCAGCACTGATTGTACTACTCTTGCTTGACCATTGATGGGCCGTGCCTCAGGGATCTCTAATGTCTGGACCTCCACTTTTGCTATATCCCGGTATTATACCTGAGCCTTTTACTATTGTGCCTACTTTATATTTTGCACTGATGTCAGTTTATTTTTCTATGTTTGAGTGTATTGCCTAATGTTTACGACCAGGTTGTCTGGTGGTATTGTTGTTTTTTTTGTATGTTTCTTTCTGTTTGTTGGTATGTCTTAAACCTAATAAAAATATCTTTAAAAAAAAAAAAAAAAAAAAAGAATATTAGGCCCGGTTCACACAGGGGCGACTCGTCAGGCGACTCGGTCGCCTGACGAATCGCGTCCCATGCTGTTCAATGGAACCGTTCTAATAGGAGCGACTCAGGTCACTCCGACTTAGAAAAAGGTTGCTGTACTACTTTTGGGGGCGACCCAAGGCGACCTGCATTGACTTCTATACAGAAGTCTTTATGCAAATCGCCTCGGCGGGCGTCTCAAGCCGTCTTGAGATCGCGCCGCCGAGGTCGCCCCCGAAATCGTGCCGCCCCTGTGTGAATGGGGCCTCACAGTGCAAACATAAATTTACACATAACACATGCAATAATTTTAAAGTCCATATGGGTTAAATGGAAACTGAACACAAAATAGTCCACCATGTGACAACATGGGAAGAAAAAAACACCAACAAATGTGAATGCTTGTGCAGGCTTCTTATGCGGTGATCAGGGAATAATGGGGTATTTGTGATGACCCACCACTGATGAGAGTGCAGGCTTACCGGATATATCAGACTCAGGAGAACGTACGTTTCTGTGAGTCAAACAAGGCTTGTGTTGTTAAACCAACCAGAGAGTGGGAACTCCTCAGCAGTTGAACTATGTGGGGTCCAGGTATCCATATAAACACACTCCGTAGGAACACAATCAGCCCAATCGACAAAAGTAGTTGATACAGCGATGGATGGTATTAAAGCTCATACCAATATGATGGTTATTGAGGAAAAAGAGAAGAGAAAAGGCCACATCGCGTAATTCCGTAAAATAGGTACATAAATTTGTTAAAAAAACTGGTAAACTCACATTTCGCAGAGTAAGTTCAAGCGCTTAGTATAAAATATGGCAGCAGTGGAATCGTCCCGACTGGTTTCGACTCACTAGACGTCGTCAACTACTTTTGTGGATTGGGCTGATTGTGTTCCTACGAAGTGTGTTTATACGGATACCTGGACCCCACATAGTTCAGCTGCTGAGGAGTTCCCACTCTCTGGTTGGTTTAACAACACAAGCCTTGTTTGACTCACGGAAACCTACGTTCTCCTGAGTCTGATATATCCGGTAAGCCTGCACTCTCATCGGTGGTGGGTCATCACAAATACCCCATTATTCCCTGATCACTTCATAAGAATCCTGCACAAGCATTCACATTTGTTGGTGTTTTTTTTTTCCCATGTTGTCACATGGTGGACTATTTTGTGTTCAGTTTCCATTTAACCCATATGGACTTTAAAATTATTGCATGTGTTATGTGTAAATTTATGTTTGTACTGTAATATTCACACCGTTTACTACTCACAGTGAACCGTTCATTTTTGTGTTTACAATTTCATTTTGTTACAATCATTGAAGCGTTGCACTTTTATTTACCACTTTTTATAGCCATTATCCAATTAGCTGTGTCAGCTCCTAGACACACACAGGCTGCGCAGTGTTATCCACACACTTTTTTCTGATCTCTTTCAATTGCTATTAGTTCTGTGTATGGTTTTAGCTAGAATTAAATATTTTATTTTCTATGCCTTAGCAATGGTTTGTTTTGCAGCTGTTAGCAGCTGTAAAAGAAGGTAAAATGTATTCTGTGTGATCCCATCAGGGTTCAGGTTTAAAAGGGCTGTAGCAGGATTGGGAATTATAGGTGTATCAAAGATTTTGGAGGCTAAGTCAAAAACTGCCTTCCAGAATTTTTGGGCAATTGGGCAATCCCACCAGCTGCGAAAACTAGCTCCAGGGTAATCAGAAGCATACCCCCACCAATGCAGTGTCCTCTGTCCCCTTCACCCCCCCACTTTTGTGTCCTCTGTCTCATTCATACCACCACTTTAGTATACTCTGCAACCCCCCAATGCAGTGTCCTCTTCCCTGGGAGAATCAGTGATGGAAATGGATCAAGGGGTGCTTGTAGATAACAGACTTAGCAACAGCATGCAATGTCAAGCTGTAGTTAACAAAGCTAGCAAAATACTTCATGTATTAAAAATGGCATACATTTCTGGTTTGGCTTCATCTTGAATAGGCAATTTAGGTTTGGTAACCAATCTTCAGGAAAGACATTCATGGGCAACAAAATGAATAGGGGGGTGGAGAACCTCAGCTATGATATTCAATTGTATAGACCAGCCTTTTTCAACCAGGGTGCCTTCAGGTCTCTTCAGAGGTGCCTTGGCAAAATGCCTCAGAATTGCCCAAAAAATTGTATACAAGCCAGCGGGTTAATCAAGCCTGCCTTTTAGTTACACAAAGCCAAAGGTTTTCATTCTGCACTATTACTTCCCTCCAACTGCCAGCATATTAACAACCAATGATATAATTGGTTAATTAAGAGGACGTCGGGCCCCTGCACAGCATTGTTTGTCCCTCTCCTGCCCTTCTCCATCAGCACTGGGGTCACATTAGCTGAGTGATTAAGAGAAACTCAGGGAGAAGAATACAAGTCAGTACCAGTGTGCAAAGGTATATTTGCTTTGGAAGAATAAATCACCTCTAATGTTGGGATCCTATGTGTGTGTATGTTGCTGCAATATGTAAAACTATTAAAAATAGTTTTTTACATTTTAGAATGGAGTGCCTTGACACTATGGATAATATTTGAAGGGTGCTTTGACTGAAAAAAAAGCTTGAGAAGGAGCAGGTGACTTCAGTAATAAACTGATTACTTTAAGGTCCCTGAAGAGGACACATGGACACAATGTGAGATTAGAAGAAAGGAGGTTTAGCCCAGGTTCACACAAGGCTGCGGGAGATTTCACTCCCGCCTGTCAGTCCCGATTTCGGCCACGATTACAGAGACATCTGTGCAGGTTTCTACAGATGTCAATGTAAATCGTGGGCCGAAATCGCAAAAAGTAGTACAGAAACTACTTTTTGAAATCGGTGCAGCGCCACAGATGGGGTGTCGCACCGATTAGGACGGTGCCATTGCCGGCAAATGCCGCTGTTTTGACATGCGATTTGACATGTCAAATCGCATTTCAAAATGCACCAGTATGAACCAGGGCTCAATGATACATTCCAGAAAGGGTGCTTTACTGTTAGAGCTTTTAAAATGTCTCCCCCAGGAAGTGGTACTAACTAAGAGTGTTGACAACTTTGAAAACCTTTTTAGATGTCTTCCTCAGGAATCAGAATATACAGGGCTATGGGAATTGTTAGGGACTAAAAATCTCACACACACATAGGTTGAACTGGATGGACCTATGTCTTTTTTCCCAGGCTTATAGATTATGTAACTTTATAACATTCTATTTAGTTTCTTTGAAATCCATACTGTACATCTATGATGACTACTAATAAAGCCATCGAGTAGTCAATATATATACGGTAAAGGAGAATACAAAAAAGTTAGCTGAGAACTGTTTTTTTCATAGTCAATTTATTATAGTACAAAACTTATAACATGAGTTCCTTCTAGGATGAAGGTTCCCTGCGAGAAAGACTGGGTATGTTGTTCACTTCTAATTGCTCTTTTTGGGGAATGACTTATGAATACTGGAGCACAGTAAAGAGGAGATGTTGGCTGTGCTACCTTTATTTAATTCCTAGGTTTAAGGTGAACTTGTCCTTTTCTCATGCAAGGCAAAATGACAGGTTTTTCTTAAGATTTGCCCTCACCTGCTTCGCATACTATAGTTTTTCTTTCCTATTGTACTTCTCCATTTTGAGCTATTGTGCTTCTCCTATTGTGCTTCTCCTATTGTGCTTCTCCAGCATTGATTAGACATGTGCATTCGTTTTCGTCCGAATGCATTTTCGTCCGAATTTCACGTATTTTCGTTATCGTTTTAACAAACGAAAACGAAAATGCAGAATCCGAAAACCGAAAGATCCGACATAAAAAAATGCTTAATTTTCGTTTTCGTTGCAACAACAGTTCGATATAGATAGGAGATTCGACATGAGGCTGACAATAACAATCTGTGTCCATCGAACCTGTGGTCGAATGTGCCTAACCTTAACTCTATTAGTCCAAGATTATTCTACATAGAGAGAAAAGATTCGACATTATAGAGAGAAAAGATTCGACATAGAGAGAAAAGATTTGACATTATAGAGAGAAAAGATTCGACATTATAGAGAGAAAAGATTCGACATAGAGAGAAAAGATCACTGCTGGAATTGGGTGGGGGAAGTAAAATAAAAAAATGATGATGATGAATGTTATTGGCTGATTGTAACCAAAGAGGAGGAGCAGTAAAATAGCTAGAACTAACTCGGCAAATTCGAAAAATCTATGGGAGAAATCTAAAGTGCTAATTATAAAGGCTTATATGCAAGTTATTGTCCTAAAAAAGGTGTTTGGGGACCCGGGTCCTGTCCCAGGGGACATGTATCAATGCAAAAAGAAGTTTTAAAAACGGCCGTTTTTTCGGGAGCAGTGATTTTAATAATGCTTAAAATGAAAAAATAAAAGTGAAATATTCCTTTAAATTTCGTACCTGGGGGGTGTGTATGATATGCATGTGAAGTGGTGCATGTTTCCCGTGCTTAGAACTGTCCCTGCAAAAAATTTCATTTTTGAAAGAAAAAAAGTCATTTAAAACTGACACACGGCTATTAATGAATTGTCGGCTCCCGGCAATACATACAAAAGTCATTGATAAAAAAAAAAAAAAAAAGCGTGGGGGTTCCCCAGAATTCAATTACCAGGCCCTTCAGTTCTGGAATGGATATTAAGGGGAACCCCGCTGCAAATTAAAAAAAAATTGACGTGGGGTTCCCCCAAATATCCATTCCAGGCCTTTCAGATCTGGCATGGATTTTAAGGGGAACTCCACCCCAAATTAAAAAAAATGGCGGAGTCCCCCTAAAAATCCATACCAGACCCCTTATCCGAGCACGCAACCTGGCCGGCCACAGGGGAAAAGGGGGGGACGAGAGAGCACCCCCCCTTCCCTCCTGAACCATACCAGGCCACATGTCCTCAACATGGGGAGGATGTCCCCATGTTGATGGGGACAAGGGCCTCATCCCCACAACCCTTGCCCGGTGGTTGTGGGGGTCTGCGGGCGGGGGGCTTATCGGAATCTGGAAGACCCCTTTAACAAAGGGGACCCCCAGATCCCGCCCCCCCTATGTGAATTGGTAAGGGGTACATTGTACCCCTACCATTTCATGAAGAAAGCGTAAAAAAATGTTTAAAAAAACACACAAACACCTTGAAAAAGTCCTTTATTTAAAAAAAAAAAAAAACATTCCAGCGGTGAAATCCAGTGTCCCGCGGCGATCCCGATGTCCAGCGCTGTCCTTCATTGGTTGTGCCTGAGCGGACCTGATGGGGAACTCCCTCTCAGTATGTCGGACCCGCCTACGTCATTGGCTTGAGCGGGGAACTTCCTTCTCTGTGTAATTTAAATTTACACAGTGAAGGAAGTTCCCCGCTCAAGCCAATGACGTAGGCGGGTCCGACATACCGAGTAGGCGGACCTGATGGGGAACTGCTCTCACTTTGGTAATACATGTATAGACCCGCCCCTTCTCATGTTCCGCATCTGGTCCGCTGAGCGGACCTGATGGGGAACTTTAGAAGGGGCGGGTCTATACATTTAAAACACTGAGAGGGAGTTCCCCATCAGGTCCGCTCAGGCACAACCAATGAAGGACAGCACTGGACATCGGGATCGCCGCGGGACACTGGATTTCACCGCTGGAATGTTTTTTTTTTTTTTTAAATAAAGAACTTTTTCAAGGTGTTTGTGTGTTTTTTTAAAAAAATTTTTACGCTTTCTTCGTGAAATGGTAGGGGTACAATGTACCCCTTACCAATTCACATGGGGGGGGCCGGGATCTGGGGGTCCCCTTTGTTAAAGGGGTCTTCCAGATTCCGATAAGCCCCCCGCACGCAGACCCCCACAACCACCGGGCAAGGGTTGTGGGGATGAGGCCCTTGTCCCCATCAACATGGGGACATCCTCCCCATGTTGAGGGCATGTGGCCTGGTACTGTTCAGGAGGGAGGGGGGGCCGCTCTCTCGTCCCCCCCTCTTCCCCTGCGGCCGGCCAGGTTGCGTGCTCGGATAAGGGGTCTGGTATGGATTTTTAGGGGGACTCCACGCCATTTTTTTTTAAATTTGGGGTGGAGTTCCCCTTAAAATCCATGCCAGATCTGAAGGGCCTGGAATGGATATTTGGGGGAACCCCACGTCAATTTTTTTTTAAATTTGTGGCGGGGTTCCCCTTAATATCCATTCCAGACCTGAAGGGCCTGGTAATTGAATTCTGGGGAACCCCCACGCTTTTTTTTTTTTTTTATCAATGACTTTTGTATGTATTGCCGGGAGCCGACAATTCATTAATAGCCGCGAGTCAGTTTTAAATGACTTTTTTTCTTTAAAAAATGACTTTTTTTGCAGGGACAGTTCTAAGCACGGGAAACATGCGCCACTTTCCATGCATATCATACACACCCCCCAGGTACGAAATTTAAAGGAATATTTCACTTTTATTTTTTCATTTTAAGCATTATTAAAATCACTGCTCCCGAAAAAACGGCCGTTTTTAAAACTTTTTTTGCATTGATACATGTCCCCTGGGGCAGGACCCGGGTCCCCAAACACTTTTTAGGACAATAACTTGCATATAAGCCTTTATAATTAACACTTTAGATTTCGAACGTTCGAGTCCATTGTATTTAATAGGGTTCTAAAGTTCACACTAACATTTTGTCTGTTCGCAGGTTCTGGTGCGAACCGAACAGGGGGGTGTTCGGCTCATCCCTGTTGACTAGTAATAGTAATTAAAAAATATAATTATTACTAGTCATACAATAGAATTCATCTATAGCTTGTAGGCGGAACATTCGACCGGAAATTTATGATTGCAGCGTTGTACAGTTTCGATGCTCCGTCGAATCTTCTTTGAACATTCGACAGACACCATAAGCCTTCAATGACAGATTCGACCTTAATTAATTCAGATTTTCGGACGAATGCAATTTCTAACGAAAAACAAAATAAATAAAAACGAATTTCGGGAGTAACTAAATAAATTTATTTTTCTAACGAAAACGAAATTCCGAAACGAAATATTTCAGTGTGCACATGTCTAGCATTGATTGGAAATACCCAGTGCAGCATGATGTCAGGTGTACACAGGACATCCTTTCTTTGCACCAGATGCAGAGCAATGTATGTAAAGCTGGGGATAGTGACAGTGAACCTGTTGCTTTGCCCTTTATGGGTAAAACACAGGTTCACTTTAAAATAAATTGGCCAAAAGTTATGCGCAACAGCTCTCTGTATTGTTTCTCCTACAGTTTTCATAAATCAGCTTCCCAGTGCATTGACCATGTGGTATTTTTATATTAATATTTACAAGAACAGTTGGAAAAAATTGGTCGTTGATGCAAAAATATTAAACATATTTTAAAATGACCACTGATATAACATTAAATCTTAGGAATAGAAATGTTTTTATTAGGTTTTCATATATGTAGTCTTCAAACATGTAATGTTTATTTTTCATACCCTGCAATAATAAGCATATTTCAGTTATGTTCTATGTTCTAGGTAAAACAAAAAGAGTTAACAGACAGACTTACCAAGTGTTGCAATGGAATATTATGAAGTTGTAAAAAGTGTACAGAAATATATGACTATGATCATATACTTTAATGTACATAAAATATTATTTTATTGTTAAATCATAATTATGACATTGACAAGATTCTATACATTCTAAGACACAAAAGTCTGTATTCAGTGGGACCACTTACAACACAATAGAAAAAAATAGGTGTCTTCTTGTGCTTTATGATCCTTTAGATCTACGCGCCACTGTTCAATGGAACTGGCTTGTGTATTTTCATGTCTTGTGCCTTCTATGCTGTGCAACCAAAGATCAGGTGAAAGAAAATTAAAGTGGTTGTAAACGGCAGACATTAAATATGAACAAAGAATATCCCTTTATAGTGTGTACATGTCTCAATTACGAGTACTAAGTGTCATTTCTGTCTGCAGCTTCATTCCTCTGCTATCAGCATCAATCATTTCTGACAAATTTCCCTGACACCAAGAGAAAAATGGTGACAGGAGAGGGACCTTCAGCGGATTGACAGCATCAGCTCTGTGTCTGTAAGCTGTGTGAAGGGGGGGGGGGGTATGTCTTTTCCCTCCAATCAGCTATCAGAGCTCTCCTCATTGAGTGTAACTTCAGCACTCCGCCCCCTTTTTTTCTGAATTCTCAGACAAGCATATACATTCAGCACTTTGAACGGATGTAGAGAACAGAAGACTGCAGATAGACAGATACAATGTATGTAGGAGGATTTCTTTCATCTCTGTGTATCACCTGAGTATAACCACTTCACTGGGTATATGTAAGGGTTTACAAACACTTTAAAAATATATATATAGGTTTACCATACACAGGTTTCTTTCCTCAAGATGTGAGAAAGTTTTAAACTATTATAAGATCCATTCTCTTATCACGCACACACATTCACTGCAGTTACCCATGACAAGAGATGGACAATAACAGTGAACATAGGGATGGGCCCTTCATAGACAAGAAATACCTAGAAATCCAAAAGTTTCCATTCCAGCGGAGTTATCCTATCATATGGTACTTTACTTTTCCAGCCAAATACAGCTGGAATCCCCAGCTTTATAAACTTTTCTACGTTTTCATTTTAATTCAAGGCACAAATTAACATTTTCATCAAATGAAATGCTTTGAGATTTATTTTTAAGAAATATTCGATTAACTGAGAATTAAGAGAGAACTAAATTAATTTAACATTTTGTGGGAGAAAAGCCTAATTAAGTGTGTTGTGTACTTCTTTTGCATCCTTCACTAGATACTTTAATTAACAAAATGTGCAATGACCAAAAATGTGCATGTAACTGGAATGCAGTGATATTTTTACAGCTCTCAAAAAAAAAAACACTACAGAGAGATGAATACAATTTTATGGAAAACGTTAATATTTTGTGGCTGGCTTCTCACTTGTATAGATATTTTTTGAGTTTAAGTACATTCTGCGGGCATGACTATTATTGATTTATTAAGGTGGACAAAGTCAAAACTCTGTTTCTGACAGCTGCCAGTCAGATTCAGACATCCCCCTTATGACTAAAGGCTGCAAGTAATGCAATTCTTATCCTGCACATATCATTAAAGATAGCTTACCATCAAAATAAAGCCAGTGGTCTAAAATGCCATCATGCTAGTTTTATTCTGTCTCTTTTAGGAACTATTCACACATGCATCAAGCATCCAATGTGGGAGCTGTTAAAGAAATGTATTTTGTATTATTGTTTTCAACATAACTATGACAAAGAAACGTCCATACGTGTCAGGACTGGACAGGTTTCAGGTGCCAATGTGCTTCAAAAAGCATTGCTGATTCATCTGAAGTCAATGGATGCTCATCTTACTAACTAACTAAAATATCAAGCTTGCCACAAGATTTGACTGAATTTTAAATTCTATAATATTTTGTTCAGGTATGTTTGTTTCAACAGCTCATTCATGCACATCCTGAATGTAGAAACGCAACCAGCATGTGTGACCTGCTACAAATTGCAAGCAAGCAGAATGAGGATCGTTGCCATCAGGCAGACAAGAGTCAATGGGGCATGAGGCAAGCGTTATAGTTAGCTTCTATGCCTTGCACAATTTGGTAAATACACCCTTTTAGCCTCATTCCCTGAGGATTTCTTCACAGGTGTGAAAAATACACGGCGCCTCATATATTTTCCTTTTCTTCTCTATCTCAAATGTGTGGATTTTTGTTACTGCTAATATGTATTCCTGATGCTTTGATTGTGTGAATTATTATGCCTAGGTCCCTACCTTTGTGGACATGCATAGATGGTTAGTATAAACAAATGTACTTTAGTTTCAACAATTTGTAAAACTTATCTGACATATGTATTATGTCTGTGGACACATTTATCTATTTGCTTTTTCTATGGGCGAGTATAGTTCTCTATATATTTTTATATCCGTATATATGTATATGCACATCTTTTTTTTTCTGTCTATAGCCATATTTCTTTAGCTCATATCCTCTACATTTTATTTAGGTACTTATATAGCGCCATCAATTTACGCAGCGCTTTACATATACATTGTACATTCACATCAGTCCCTACCCTCAAGGAGCTTACAATCTAAGGTCCCTAACTCACATTCATACATACATATACTAGGGCCAATTTAGACAGGATTTAATTAACCTACCAGCATGTCTTTGGAGCGTTGGAGAAAACCAGAGTACCTGGAGGAAACCCACGCAGTAATAACATACACACTCCAGGCAGGTAGTGTCATGGTTGGGATTTAAACCAGTGACCCTAGTGCTGCTAGATGAAAGTGCTATCCACTACACCACTGTGTCGCTCTACATACATATATCCCGTAATGCTGTCTCCACAGATATACATTGACTATTCATACATAAAAAATCTATATGAAATGTACACTGAACATGAATATAATGGTGCTAGGTATAGTAAACATTGTTTCTTCTAAAGTCTAATTAAGTATGTACATTTTGATGAAAGCCAAAGGTATATCAATTTCCTCATGGTGTGGGTCACCTAACATCAAGCACCACTTGACAACTCTAGTTTATTTATCACCAGTACCTCCTTATTGCTCAGAAATGCTTTCCTAAGCAATCCCTTGTGTAAAATACTAGATTTTGCCCAGTGAAGGGTTACTTAAATGGGTGGATTGACTGGCTGATTGAAACAAATTGATGGGCAAAGCATAGTAAAACTTTAAAGTGAATATGTGGCAAGGCTATGGACATTCTAGTATTGTACATATTCTCAAAAAGCAACAAATGCATTTAAAAAAAAGCCATCTCTGACTATTGTAGTTGCTACTTCACATCAGAAGCAGTGAAGTTATCTCTCTAAGGCCGCTTGCACACTGCAGCTTTAAAAAGCTCAGTACAGTTTTCTTTTTTTTACTGAGATAAAACGCAGCCCATTAATTGTAATGTGCCTATGCACACAGATGCATACACAAGCGCCGTGCATTCTTCAATAATAAAAAAAATAGAAAAAAAATGCTTTTTTTGTCAGTAATTTACACCTCATGTGCGCAAATGCTTAGATCACTCTGTTTGCACTGCCCAGAGTACCTACTCTGTGTCTACATTTTAGATTTAGAGAATAAAAGGCCAGAAGACTTCCAAGTTACTGCTTGAGAGGGGGATGCAAGTTAACCACTTGCCGACCACCGCACAAACTTATACGTCGACAGAATGGCACGGACAGGCAAATGGGCGTACAGGTACGTCCCTTTAAATTTGCCGCCAGCGGCGTGCGCGCGCGACCCTGCCGCAAGCTCCGTGACCGTGCCCGTGGGACCCGCAGACTCGATGTCCGCCGGTGTCCCGCGATCATGTCGCGGAGCTGAGGAACGGGGAGATGTCAGTGTAAACACAACATCTCCCCGTTCTTCCTATGTCTCTCATCGGGAGCAGCGATCAGTGACGTGTCACTCGTAGCCATGCCCCCTAACAGTTAGGACACACTTAACCCCTTCCTAGCCCCCTACTGGTTAACCCCTTCACTAGTTAACCAGTGCATTTTTATAGCACTGATCGCTGTATAAATGTGAATGGTCCCAAAATAGCCCCAAAAGTGTCCGATGTGTCTGCCATAATGTCACAGTCACGATAAAAATCGCTGATCGCTGCCATTACTAGTAAAAAAAAATAAACGCTTATTGTTTTTTTTTTTTTTTTTAAATAAAAATATGTAGAAGAATACGTATCGGCCTAAACTGAGGAAAAAAAAATATTTTTTTATATATTTTTTGGGGATATTTATTATAGCAAAAAGTAAAACATATTGCTTTGTTTTCAAAACTGTCGCTCTATTTTTGTTTATAGCACAAAAAATAAAAACCGCAGAGGTGATCAAATACCACCAAAAGAAAGCTCTATTTGTGGTAAAAAAAGGACGTCAAATCTGTTTGGGAGCCACGTCGCACGACCGTGCAATTGTCAGTTAAAGCGACACAGTGCCGAATCGCAAAAAGTGCTCTGGTCTTTGGCCAGCCAAATGGTCTGGGGCTGAAGTGGTTAAAGTGGTTGTAAAGGTTCACGTTTAAAAAAAAAAAAATAACAAACATGTCATACTTACCTCCACTGTGCAGTTTGTTTTGCACAGAGTGGCCCTGATCCTCCTGTTCTGGGGTCCCACGGCAGCTCTCTTGGCTCCTCCCCGCAATAGATATACCCCTCTGGGAAGCTCTCTCCCGGGGGGGTTACCTTGCGGGCGCACTCCCGTGTCATACACTCGGCGTACATAGCCACCGAGTGTATGACTCAGCCCTGCCCCACGCGCCCACGTCATTGGATTTGATTGACAGCAGCGGGAGCCAATGGCTGCGCTGCTATCAATATATCCAACGAAGAGCCGAGAAGCCGTGGAGAGAGCGTCACGGGATCGGGCCCATGGAAATTCGGGGCTCAGGTAAGTAAAACTGGGGGGCCGGACACTGAAGGTGTTTTTTCACCTTAATGCATTGGATGCATTAAGGTGAAAAAACACAAAGGTTTACAACCCCTTTAAGCTCAGCTGGCATAAAGAACTTTAATGCTTCTGGTGTGAAATTTGAAGATGAATTTCTCCACAGTTCCTGCAGCTACAGAGTTTAGTAAATGCTTGTTTTAAAGCTCATTAGCAGTGAATGTGTAAATAATTGAATGCCCATGGCCTGGCCACAGATTTGCTTCAATTTGGCGCAACTGTGGGTTACAACATAAAGAGGCAATATACATTGAATGGCAGTTACACTGTAAATGGTTAGTGAGCTTTGAATAAGAAGCACTCTGGTTAAACAGTGAGTGTGCATTAAATAGGAAATTCACAGTGACTGGAGATTGCACACAAAAGGTCATTGTACATCAGATACTGGGGCACAATAAACGGTTAATGTGCAGTGGATGGGGGTTGCTAACTTAAGGACTAATGTACATTGAATGGAAGAAAAAGTTAAATGTACTGTGATTGGAAATTGTTCAGTAAAAAGGGTTGTGCACAGGGAAGGGTTTCTTTGCAGTGGTCAGGGATGAATAGCAAATGGGTAACACACAGCAATGGCATTGCAACTCTGGGTATGGTGTGTGCTATTGTGTTCACTGGGTTAGGTATGGTTGACCATAGTCTGGTGTCTGTGTACTTTCTCTTGAGTCAACAGACTCCAATGGGGTACAGTAAGTGACCTCAGCTCCCCTTAATAACGTTTTTTTTTTGCCTTCTGCATCTATAGAAACATCTCCCTAGTTTCCTGTGACTGACGTATCCTGGATACTCTTACAAAACTCAGTTCATTCCTCTTAGACATGAATCTCTGTTTTCTAACTCCTAAATACTCCATTTTATTTCATTCCCTATAGATAGACAAGCTTGGCATTGTGTTCTGTAGACACAATTACTTACCACACACACACTCATATATATATATATATATATATATATGTGTATATATAAAAGATCCGGGCTTAGGATAATTTAACTGCTGCCTCCCTATATAAAGATTTCACCTAGGTGAAATCCAGTAAATGGATCAAGGGCAAAAAGGGAAGGTGGCGCTGTTCTATGGAAAAACACTTCAGGGGGGAGGAGCCCTGTATGTGCAATATAATAACTGAGCGAGGTGCTTTTTTAACCCAACTATAATTAAAATATCAAGTGCTATCAGGTAAGTGGATGCCACTACCATATATGTTGTATAAATCTCAGAAAAAGTGACAGTGCTATAAAAGTGTTAGAAAAAATATCAGTATAAATTCTTCAGCTCATTATTATATGCTCCCAATAAATAAATAAAGGTGAATCAACTGTAAAAATGTTCAGTGACAATCTGTGCAAACTTAACCACTTAAGCCCCGGACCATTTTGCAGCTAAAGGACCAGGCCCCTTTTTGCAATTCGGCACTGCGTCGCTTTAACTGACAATTGCGCGGTCGTGCAACATGGCTCCCAAACAAAATTGACGTCCTTTTTCCCCACAAATAGAGCTTTCTTTTCACCTCTGTGGTTTTTATTTTTTGCGCTATAAACAAAAATAGAGCGACAATTTTGACAAAAACGCAATATTTTTTGCTATAATAAATATCCCCCAAAAATATATATAAAAAAAAATGTTTCCTCAGTTTAGGCTGATACGTATTCTTCTACATATTTTTGGTAAAAAAATTGCAATAAGCGTTTATTGATTGGTTTGCGCAAAAGTTATAGCGTCTACAAAATAGGGGATAGTTTTTTGGCATTTTTATTAATATTTTTTTTTTTACTAGTAATGGCGGCAATCAGCAATTTTTATCATGACTGTGACATTATGACGGACACATCGCACACTTTTGACACCATTTTGGGACCATTGTCATTTTTACAGCGATCAGTGCTATAAAAATGCACTGATTACTGTAAAAATTACACTGGCAGTGAAGGGGTTAACCTGTAGGGGGTGCTGAAGGGGTTAAGTGTTTCCCAGGTAGTGATTACTACTGTGTGGGGGCGTGGCTTAGCGTGGGACGTCACTGATCGTCGTTCCCTATCACAGGGAACAGACGATCAGTGACACTCACTCTAGGAAGCACGGGGAGAGGTTTTTTTACACTTACCTCTCCCCGTACTTCAGCTCTGTGACCCGATCGCGGGTCACTGGCGGCGATCGGGTCCGCGGGTCCCGTGGGCGTGGTCACGGAGCTCAGGACCGGGTCTCGAGCGCGCCGGCGCCGCGCGCCCGACCCACGGCTGGGCTTTCCTAAAGAGGACGTACCTGTACGTGCTTGTGCCCAGCCGTGCCATTCTGCAGACGTATATCGGCGTGAGGCGGTCCTTAAGTGGTTAATTTGTGTAAATAGTTGCTTGTAGTATAAATACTTCAACTCTTTAATATATGCTCCCAATAAATGAATAAAGGTGAATCAGCTATAAAAAAAAGTCCACAGAAAAATCCAAAGTGACATGTGCTTCATCCAAATTTTGTGACAGTCTGTGCAAAATTAATTTGTGACAATAATTTCTTGTAGTGACTGTTCCGTGCTCCACTTATGTGCTCACACTCACCAGAGCGCTTCACCCCTGCAGGGGTAAAAGCATTTAGCAGAAATCCACTCCAAACCGAAATATCCCTCGTTCACGGTATTCTCCTCACATCCAGGGAAGAAGATCCATCCACGGGTATGGAAGTGAAAAAAAATTCCTACTGAATCCCTCTCTGCGGTGCAAGCTCTGGCCAGGTATCCACATAAAAGTTAATATAAGAAGATTCCCATGAATTCTTTTTGCCCTGCAGGGGTGAAGCGCTCTGGTGAGTGTGAGCACATAAGTGGAGCACGGAACAGTCACTACAAGCAATTATTGTCACACATTTATTTTGCACAGACTGTCACAAAATTTGAATGAAGCACATGTCACTTTGGATTTTTCTGTGGACTTTTTTATAGCTGATTCACTATTCATATATTGGGAGCATATATTAATGAGTTGAAGTATTTATACTACAAGCAACTATTTACACAAATTAAGTTTGCACAGACTGTCACTAATTTGGATGAAGCACATGTCACTTTGGATTTTTCTGTGAACATTTGTACAGTTGATTCACCTTTATTTATTTATTGGGAGCATATAATAATGAGCTGAAGTATTTATACTGATGTTGTTTCTAACACTTTTATAGCACTGTCACTTTTTCTGAGATTTATACAACATATATGGTAGTGGCATCCACTTACCTGATAGCACTTGATATTTTAATTATAGTTGGGTTGAAAAAGCACCTCACTGAGTTATTATATTGCACATACAGGGCTCCTCCCCCCTGAAGTGTTTTTCCATAGAACAGCGCCACCTTCCCTTTTTGCCCTTGATCCATATATGTACTATGTATATGTGGTTGCATTGTACTATAGCTTACTAAAGATATAAACATCTAGAGGGAAAGAGAGAGATAGATAGCCACAGACATGATCAAAAGTGTTTAAGGGAAAAACTTCTGTTGCCATAGCAACCAGGTTCCCCCACGTAGACTAGAAATATGTCATCTAAATGGTTTATATGGGCAGCAAGACTGTCCTTCAGTGATGTCTGGTCTTACATATACAGTCATTAAAATAATTAGGCCTATTTACAGAAATTTTAAGAATGGGTGAAAATGGTATTGCCTTTGGTAACTAATGGCATGCTTTCATTTTGTAACCTGAACTAGATGAAAAATTGTATGGCCTTTGTGGAAGGCTTTTGTTGGCTTGAACTGGGTTTTGCATTCATATACAAGTGTATGGGAATGCAAAACCTACTTGAAGCAGGTCAAATTCCTCTGTCAATGAATTTGAAATAATCTCAGAAGTTTTCTAATCTGATGTCAAGTTGATGCCATCAACACATACTCAAAGCCCATAGACACAGGCTCCTAATTTGATTAGTCTGGACATCTCCTTTAATGCTTTTTGCTTGACTCCAGTCTCAAAAAAATGCTAAGGAATAATCAAAGTGCTTGGTTACTTCTCGGGACAGCACATCGCATTTCTTGTTTTCTAGCATTTATCATAGATGTCCAAAAATTTTAACATCATCTTTGGCAGGTCCAATTTTACATTATGTGCCTACTGATATAAGATATTGATTACTTGTAAATTAGGGTCATGGACAATTGATTCGAAAAATGCTAGATTACTTTTTCTTCTATGTATTTTATAGCATGACTAGGAAAACAGCATGGGACTGGTCTACACTTTGGACTGTCCCTTCACCCCCAATAGTCCCGAACCAGCAGACCTGTTTTTTTCAAAGTATATTAGGATTTTTTTATTACTCTAGTATATACCTCATTAATTTCTTGTGCTTTATTTGCTATTTATTTGTATATGTACTATTTTACTCATAAAACTTTGTATTCCAACACTGTTTTCAATGATATAATATAAATCCAGTGCAATTTTACTGCATCTACCGTCACAGGATATATAAGAACCTATTTACTGCATGCCATTGTGGATTAAAGGATTTACATGCGAAAAGAAAGGGGGGTTTTGGGGACTTTAAATGAGGTGAGTACACATGGCTAGTAGTTTTCAAAAAAACAAGTTTTTGATATCTACTCATCTTCTAGCCATGTGTACTCACCTCATTTAAAGTCCCAAATAACCCCCCTTTTCTTTTCACAGATTTAGGGATGGAGACATGTGACCCATATGTCTCATTTAAAGTCCCAAACTCCCCCTTTTTAGTTCATATCAATGTAAGGATTTATATGTGGCAAGGAATATATTAAAATTTTGTCCAAAATCCTCTTTATTCATTAGGAGTGTCTTATATTTTATGTTGTTGTGTGTTTTTGGAAAGAACTATATATATTGAGCTTGCTTACATGTGTTTTTCCAAGTAGTGGGGAATCTGAACTATCCGTGCACGGATTACTCAGCTGCAGCTTTAGCTTGAGAGCCACTTTACATACACTCACGGGTATGTCCCTACTCGTGAGTGTATGTAAAGTGAGTGTACTTAAAGCGGGGTATGCCTGTAATAAATGAATCTGTATCTCATCAGAGCGATTTTCATTCACTTCCTGTTCTATAATCAACAGAAACTGTGAGGCTATTTTATCAATGGTAGTGAAATCTCCTCTTACAAAGTTGTCACTAGAACAAGTGAGTGAGTGACATGTATAGCGCTACACATGCGAACTGAATCGCCTCTAGGCACTTTTTGCAGCCAGTGTCTGCTTGGCTGGTGCAGTCATTTTACCCCGTAGGATCTCGACACACATATATACTGGGCCAATTTGGACAAGATCCAATTAACCTACCAGCATGTCTTTGGAGTGTGGGAGGAAACCAGAGTACCCGGTGGAAACACACACAGACACAAGGAGAACATGCAAACTCCAAGCAGATGGTGTCATGGTCGGGATTCGAACCAGCGATCCTTTTGCTACTAGGTGAAAGTGCTAACCACTACATCACTGTGCTGCCCCTTGTGTAGCAACTCATAATTTAGGATTTAGCCAAGTTCATTCCCAGTGACATTGGTGATAGGACAATTACAGAGAGAGTGAAACTCCATACCAGAGTCACGGACAACAATAAAAACCTGACAGAGGTTATAACCCACCACCACTCTAATCAAATAACATATAAGTTTTACCTTTATTTATACCTTAATATAGCTGCATTTCTGTTTAGGCGTGTGTATGTGTATATATATATATATATATATATATATATATACACACACACACAGTATATAGGCGCACATATATCATACAATATCGATTAAAATAGCAGAAATACTACTTAAAAAGGTGTACATAAATTACCCTAAAACAGTGGTGAATAGGAGTTACATTGGGATGATTGGCAGTTCACAGTATATGTCAGTATGTAAAAGAATTGTGTCAATTAAAGCTATGATCTGTGGTGACATGAGCCAACTCTTGGAGTTCCAGAAAGGCCAAATGTTCAGTAACTAAACTACATGTGCATTTGTAAACACTCCAAAATTATGAAATGTGTCAAGGAGGACAGTCTCAAAAATAAAGAATATATCAATAATGGATAGAAGAATGAACATCATGAAATGGTGGTTATGGGCTGAACATCAAAGCTAACAGACAGGCATAGGTGTGCGCAGCCCATTGCATTAGGGTGTGCACCCCAAAGCTCAAAGACCTCAGCTGCACGGGACAGTAAATGAATGGGAAGTGCTTTGTGCTGAGCGACTTCCTGTTCATTCACAAACGGAAGCATAGTAAACACAGTTTACTATGCTTCAGTTATGAATGAACATAGTGAGTGAGCGTGTTCATGGTGTTCATTTAGAAAAGGAAGGGGCCGGTAAATTACATGTTTACTAACCCCTTCCTCCGCTGTCCATCCTGAAGCCTGGGCAGTAGGGGAATTGGCTCCGCACATAGGGGTTGATTTACTAAAACTGGAGAGTACAAACTCTGGTGCAGCTCTGCATAGAAACCAATCAGCTTCCAGGTTTTTTTGTCAAAGCAAGCCCGAGTTAGTAGCTGATTGGCTACCATGCACAGCTGCACCAGATTTTGCACTCTCTGGTTTTAGTAAATCAACCCCATAGTGATTAGGGTGTGTCCAGGCACACCTGGCACACCCCCTGCGCACGCCTATGCAGACAGGTATAGACAGAAGTGACTTTCAATTCCAAATGACTTTAGAATTGAAGCAGTACCTATGTGACCCAGTCAGAGAATCTGTCAGTTTTGCTCATTAATGGCTAAGTGACAGGTTCTCTTGATAGGGCACCCCCACTCATACTTTTCTTTCCTATGCTCCTTCCTTGCCACTCTATTTGTCTTTGAAAACCTTGGAAACACCCAGTACGTACAGTAGGATTACACAAAGTGTGAATTCCCTCCACTATGCCCTGTTCAATTCTGCCATTTTTAAATATGGCACATGCACGATTCGACACTGGTCTCTGCCAGATATTTGGTAACTGGTAAAGACTGGCAGCACATCTGTGCATACACACTGGTCTTCCATGCATGCACACAAATGCTGCCAGTTTCAGGTAGATGGGTACTATAGTGTCCTGCGGCAATTGTGAGCATGTGCAGAAATCTGCAGCGCATGCACACATGCACTGCAAAAGATGCGGCTTAGTAACACACTGCCTCCTGGGATAGCTTTGACAGAAATCTCAGTAGTCAGCTGGCACGGCCTAGGCTGGCAATCAGGAAGTGCTACCTTGCAACACAAAAAAGTAACACAAAGGTATAAATTTTAATACTTTTCAGCAGCATTTGTGTAAGAGGGAGAGGAAAGGGACAAAATACGAAAATGTGTTAGTGAGTTAAGTAGTTACGTTTTGCTTTAAGGTTAGGGTAAGTATGTGACTATTCCCCTTCCTCCTGGGATGCAGCGCTTAAGCCTGAGTGGCCATTTTCTAGGCCTGAACACTGTTGCATGGGGAGGTAAGGAGGTCATCGGGGCTTCATGCACAATGAATTCTATTGACACGTTTTTTCTTAGAGGAGTTTAGCAGCAGTGAAATGTGGTAAAAAGCTGCGTTTTTGCATGTGCGTTCATGCGCCTAGCGTTAATGCACGTTTATGCACATTTAAACACTTTTGAGCTCCTTTCCTGTACACACAAGTGATGTTTTTATTTTCTACCTCTAAACTCCTCTAAACTTCTATGTGAGCATGGATACATAGGTTAACAAGGAGAGGGATTTATAGGCAGAAAAAAAGCTCAAAGGCTTGTAAAAGCACCTCAAGTGTGCATGAGGCCTAATGCCGCGTACACACGATCATTTTTCCCGTCGGGAAAAATGACATTTTTCCCTTTGGACGAGAAAAACGATCGTCTGTGGGCTTTTTGCCGTTTTTCCAGACGGGAAAAACTGCATTAATCACGACGAGAAAAATTAGAACATGCTCTAATTTTTCTCGTCGTGATTCCTGTCATTTTTTTCCGCGGCAGTTTTCCCATAGGGAAACACTGCCGCGGAGCCTACACACGGTCGTTTTTCTCGTCAAGAGAAAAAATGACGGGAAAAACGGCCGTGTGTGGGGGAACAAGCCGTTCCCTTGTTTTTCCTGTCGTGATTCACGGCGGTGTTTTCACCGCCGTGAATCACGATCGTGTGTACGCGGCATTAGGCTGTGTTAGCCCCAGCATGGATCTTACACAGGCATTAGACGTATCACACCTGTAGGCAAAAAGGGTGGCAGGGAAGAGACTGGTGCTATATCAAGAAACCTGTCACCTTGCCCTGAATGGACACAACTACAGATTCTTATCAACAAAAACTGTACTGTAAGCCTCATAACACTGGAACCCAGAATTTGTTTGCATGCATGACCAGTGGACAAGGGAACAAAACCTGGTGTAATCTAAGGAAAACCTTGACTCCTGGTAGTAATAAAAAGTAATATGGTCTGATGTGTTCTTTTTGACCTTTTGCCTACTTCTGGCCAAGTGTAAGTGTGATATAAGCCAAAAAACGACTTCAACCTACCCTGACTTCAACCCTACCCTATGAATAAATATGAGAGAGATCTGTAATGGTATGAAAAGCCATTTTGTGGTGGTCATTAGGTCACATAATTACCTGCCATGGTCATGTAAAGGCCAAGGAATAGGATTTCATTGTATAAAATGAGGTACAATCAATAGAGTAAGCACTGTTTAATTGTGATGTTCCTAATTTACAGGATATTTCCTCCAATCATATTGCTAAAAAATTCAAGGCGGCAAATGGCTTCCATATCACAACACTAAAATTGCAGTAACTAAATGCTTTCCATTTTCCTTCATCCCTCAAACTAAAGAGTTACATTCTCTAAAGATGGCAAATCTCACTCCACAAAATTCAGGATTTGCATGACAGCATTCCAAAGAAGGAAAAAAGTGATTCTGAAGGCAAAGGGTAATCCTGCTCCAAATGAGGCCTTTAATATAAATGTATTTGAAGTGCTTCCATTAGTTTGTTATATTTATATATATATATATATATATATATATATATATATATATATATATATACTGTATATTTAGTATTTATCATAAAGCTTTAGAAGAACTGCACCAAAGCATGCAGGGCAAATGTAACAGGAGTCTTCTCCCTAAATGATTGTAAAACAGAAAAGGTTGCAGTACACTCATGATTCAATTGATGGTATATGATGACTGCAAAAAAAAAAAAACTCTTGTCATATACCTTTTTATTAAAATCTATGAGTACACTGCAAATAGAGAAGATTTTGCGTTATATTGATATACATATAATAAATATGTGTAATGTAGATTTATGGTCAAATCTATAGATCACTAAATCTTCATACATATTTAATGTAGTATAGTACATCCCCCAACATTCCTGTTTTCTATAGCTGTAGAGATCAGCTGTTTATTGTTTCAAGCATACAGTATGAATAGCGTATTCATTTTTAAGAATAATTCACTTTGATGCTGGTCCATCCCTTTTCATGTTAGGTTTGTGCAATTGTTGCTTTTGTTGTTCTGGGATGATGCATTCTTGCAAATACATTGTTTCAACGACTGGGTAAAAAAATCTTTGCTGGGATGTTTGTGCTTTTAATGACATCTCTTTTTTACTGCACATGATTTTGTTCCTGTTACTCTATTACAGCACCACTGTTCTCATAAGGCCCATATTTAGCCATTATGTGGGAGCTTTATTTTTTTTTTTCTTTGATTACCATTTCAAAGAAAGGGCAAGTTCACAAAGCCAAAATCCTGTTACAAAAGATGATAAAAGTACGTTGTGTCAGTGTTCTTAATGAAATGACATAGTATGTAGACTTGAAGCAAAACGTAGTCGCTGCCCAATTATTGTGCAAGGCAGATTGTATATGCCTGTGCAGTCACAGTGTTAAAATGCAGCCAAGGATTGAAATTCTCTTCAAAATAAAGGGAAACACGTTTTATGACCTTGCACATGCAGAACTGAAATGAATGTGCCAGGATTGTATTTGCTTACATGATACTGCATTTTCCCTTAATTTTGTCTGCCCTCTTCTGCTTGCTTGACCTTTTACCATCAATATTTAGGCTCATGTTTCTCCTTTTCTCCAAGTTCAGTAGCTCTTGAAAAAGTTCCTTCACATTGTAGTTCATCTTAGCTGAGGTCTCCATGAAGGCACATTTCCACTCTTTGGCCAACGCCTCTACTTCTTTTGTATCCACTTCACGCTGTGTTTCGTCGCACTTGTTTCCTACTAGCATTACTGGAATGCTCTCTATACTACCTTTGATCTGTAGGATCTGCTGATAGATTGGCTTCAACTCCTCTATTGACTGTTTGCTGGTGACAGAGAAGACTAGAATAAATGCATGACCCTTAGAAATGGAGAGTCGCTGCATGGCTGGAAACTGGTGGCTTCCAGTTGTGTCCGTGATTTGCAAGGTACAGACACTTTTGTCACAGCTGATGACCTGCCGGTATGTGTCCTCGATAGTTGGAATATATGTGTCTCGAAATGTTCCTTTGACAAACCGCAGGACCAAGGAGCTCTTCCCTACACCTCCTGCCCCAAACACCACTACTCGATAATCATTACTTTGTTCTGGCATTTTAAGCGCTTGTTGGGTCCTAGAATAGGAGAAAAACAAAAACAAAATAAAACTATATATAATTTAATGCATGATATACATATCGAAAAATGTGAAGTCAAACCGCTTTGTAAAATTTAGAAGAAAAAACAGCTTAAACTATTTTGACTTTGATTAGACCAGTGTTTCTCAACTCCAGTCCTCAAGGCGCCACAACAGGTCATGTTTTCAGGATTTCCCTCAGATGAAACAGCTGTGGTAATTACTAAAGGCAGTGAAACTAATCAAATCACCTTTGCAAAATAAAGGAAAGCCTGAAAACATGACATGTTGGGGCACCTTGAGGACTAGAGTTGAGAAACACTGGATTAGACTATACTTTTAAGCTGTTCTGGATTCTAACTTTGGCAGTACTTTAATTGTTGATCTGCTTTGTTTGCTACCACTTTACGTATCTTGAAAATTCAATAACCATATGTTCTCACAATTAATTTGGGGTCCTTAAATTGAGTCTGCAGAGCAGTCTTTGTTGTGGTATTCTGTATGCTAAGCAAACCTTAAAGTGGTTGTTAAGCCACTCTAACCTGTACTGTATCACCAGCACTGCCTCCTATTGTAGTATCCCCCTCTGTGTGTGATTTATAAAAATAAATGCTGCAAATACCTCATTTCACAGCCGAGATTGCGATCACATGACTGGCCAGCTTTCTCCGTTCCTCCTCTGAGAGATGCAGCAGACGGGGCTGAGATTCCTCTGCTGATGTCAGTCTGGAGGGGAGGAGGAAAGAGCTGGCTGGTCATGTGATCGCAATCTCGGCTCCTAAATTAGGTATTTACAGCATTTATATTTACAAATAATTCACAGAGGGGGACACTGCAATAGGAGGCAGTGCTGATGGTGTATACAGGTTAGTGTTATGAGAGCAGCAGGAGGGAGAGGGGCGGCTCACACACAGACAGAGAGAGGAGGGAGGAGTAGAACACAGGAGTAGAGAGGAGAGCAGATAGCAGGCTACTGATGACAGAGGCACGTAAACTGACCACTGGACTCAGCAGCCATGATACGCCGTGGTCAGTTTACAGAGGGGTGGGCAGAAACTGGCAGGATCAGCCAGGTTTTTTAGGTGTTACAGGGAGCCAAATGACACAGGACAAGCACTGTGTCATATAACACGCTTTAAAGGAGCAGAATCCATTTTTTATTTTTTTGGGGGTTTACAAACGCTTTAAGTTTTAGGTATAGAAGGGGCGGCGCATACAAGTATGTAGCTTATGGCAGATAACACTTTCTCACAAGAAATTCTTGCTAAAGCTTTGTACTATGTAATGGTCAACAAAACTGTCTGTCCGTGGACTCTGTGCAGGCTAGTCAAGTTCCTGCACCCCAAACTCACTTATCCATGTCTTTATGGACCTTGTTTGTGCACTTTTGAGCAGTCATGTTGGAACAGGAAGGGCCAAACCCAAACTGTTCCCACAAGGTTGGGAGCATGAAATTTCTTGTTATGCTGACGCTTTAGGAGTTACCTTCACTGGAACTAAGGGGCCAAGCCCAACCCCTGAAAAACAACCCCACCATTGCCCAACATTGAAGCCTGATATATGCCTGATATGTGCCCATATGTGCCCATATGCAAACTTGCCATTGCCCATCATTGCAGCCTGATCTGTGCCAGATTACACAGAGGGATCTCCTGTTTACTCGGCGCTCGCACACAGTCCCACCTCTTTGGCCAGCTCTTATGATAGACAGGACACTGGTCCAATGCCGGGACAGGTGACGTCTATCCTAAGAGCCGGTCATATTGTGACAAAAAAATTACAACTTCAACAAACATTTGCCAGGCTTCTTATCAAATTCCTTGGACTGTCTACTTTCCAAAAAGGGGTGATGTGGGGGGGGGGGGGGCGTGGTATTTGTACTGTCCTGGCGTTTTAGGGCCTCAAGAAATTAGATAGCCTATCAGTATATTAAGATTGATCAATTTTTTTTATATGCCATAGTTTGTAGACTCTGTAACCTTCACACAGACTAAATAATATACACTGATTTAGATTCTTTTTTACCAATGAAATGTAGCAGACTACATTTGGGCCTAAATCTATAAAGAAAGATTTTATGTTTGCAAAATTTTATAACAGAAATTAAGAAACACAAGTTTGTTTGTTTTTTAATTTTGGTATTTTTTCGTTTGTAAAGCAAAAAAAAACCCAGTGATGATGAAATACCACCAAAAGAAAGCTCTATTTGTGTGAAAAATTATATAAATTTCATTTGCGCACAGTGTTACATGACCGAACAATTGCCAGTTAAAGTAGTGCAGTGCTAAATAACAAAACATGGCCTGGTCAAGAAGGGGGTAAAACCTTCTGGTGGTTAATTAGGTATAATTATGTTACCTACACGGCCAGATAAAGTGAGACTATAATGTGCAGGGAAAAAAACACAAAAAATGCACATTACTCCATAACTTGTGGCTTCAGAACAACTTGTGTGCATTGCATTATGTCATTGTGTGGGACAAAGGGATATATTGCAGTGTACTACAGATCCAAGTAATGATCCAACAAGACATGAAGAGCCATAGGTATGTAAAGGTACAGGGAAACACTGTCTTACCTTGTCCACTGGTCACTGGTCCAATCCAGGGTCCAGGCTTTGTCTGTTATAGTGGAAAACCCTCAATGGGGTCTTCAGGGTTTGGGTATCATAGTAATGTACCATGGCCCTGGACCTGTAGAGCACCCTGCTGTTAACTACAATTGTTGCACCATGTGGAAGGTAACCCCCTAATGCAGGATCTAGTGCCTGAAGCAAAACATTATAGGCTGGCCCTGATGCCATGGTCTCCGCCGTTCCCAAGGTATATACTGAGGATAGCTGATCCAGGAACTGCTAGTGAGCCATATGGCAATAAGCAGTCAGATCTTGATAGAAGTGTCAGTTGAAGGAGAAAAGGAAATCTAGTGGAAAATAGAAAGATTCTCCAACAGAAGGGGTCCATCACCTAAGGACACTAGCAAAAAAATGAAGCTTTAGGGATTGGGCAGGGTAAGATGGATACACTGAGGGTTAAAATCTCCTGTTGTTTTAGGCCCAAGAGCTCACAATCTCTTTCAATATTCTGTTTAGTAACAGTGGCAGTAATTCAAAAAATATGCTGCTTATCCAAGGTTGAAACTTGTCAGAGCTAAAAATCCAAAATATCCCAAATAGTAAAGAAGGGTAGGGGAGCTGTTCCCTCTGTTTTGCAAACATGCTAAGAGGCCCAGTAACCCACAAGAGTAATCTCAGATTGCCAAGCATATGTTTTACAGTCGCAGAAAGATTTTGGGTAGCCACCTGACTCAGACACTGCTACATGAACCAGGCAATGTGCAGCCTTCCTCCTGTCAGCTATTAGTGTACCCACTAATATTGTTTATTACCCATGGAGTTATGGAGTTGCATGTGCAATGGTGGCGGTGGCTGTGAGGATCATACAAAGAGTTAGTTTGGCAGGGCAGTGGGTGGTCACCATACGCACTCACTCAGTTTCAGACTCTGATGATAGTGACATGATGACTATTAGGATACCAAGTGCTGTTAATCTGCAAAAGAAGGTGGGACCAGATCTCTGTAGCTGCACAATTGAGACTGGAGCACAGCAAGTTACAAAGATATACAACACCACAAACGTATGCAAGCAATAGTGAACGCACATGACAACTGAAACATCACGCCACATAGGCTGGACTTGTGTCTTTTTTCAACCTCACCTACTATGTAAAACATAGTAAAAAAAATATCCTAACAATCTAGCTAAGATCAAGTAAGGCTGGGTCATGTGGGACTGTAAGGGACGGCATGTGAGACGGGTCGAGACGGGTCAGAACAGGGGCCAGAATGTGGAATGTGGACAAGAGGAGCAAGTAGAGGCATCAGGATCTGAGTAACAGGTACATAGCATAGGTAAAGGAGGAGGAGCACCTGGTAAAAGGAGCAGCAACAGGCAGTTTGTGTACAATGTGCGAAAAGAATGCCCTGTATGGATAGTTTCCTCAATGCAGTGGGTATTTTATGTTAAACAGAGGGCTGTAACCATCCCATGGGCCATAGTTTAAAAACTGGCACTCAATATCCTATGCTGTACACTACATAGTCCTAACCCCTGCACCCCATAAGCTATGTTGTACACTGAATAATAATGATCACTGTATCTTTTAAGCTGACCACTGCCACCTTGACATTATTTCCTCTCAATGAATACTGATGCTGGGATATTTTTTCCTTTGAGTGACCATAGGGCATTTTTTCTTACCACCAATCCTGTAATTTTTAGTCTTCCCACTGATTGCGAGGCATTTTTTGCTTAATACCAAACCCTTGGAACATTTGTTTCCTACCACTAACAGCAATATCTTCTCCCATTTTTTCTTTCAATTGACCAGCAATGTAAGGGGCATTACGTTACACAATCCCAACCACTGCACTCTGCAGGCTGCGCAGTACATTAAATACTCTCTTGGCCACTGCGTTATATACACTATGCTATATGTTACATATTCCTGACCCCTGCACCCTATATGCTATATCTCACATTATATATTTCTGATCCATGCATTCCTTATGCTACGTTGCATATTACAGTCTTGACCGCTAAATTATATATGCTATGTCATATGTTATACAGTCCTGACTCTGCACTATGTATTACACTACTATTACACACTGCGGTTGATTTCCTAAAGCTGGAGAGGGCAAAATCTGGTGCAGCTCTGCATAGAAACCAATTGGCATCCATGTTTTATTGTCAAATCTTACTCGAACAAGCTGAAGTTAGAAGCTGATTGGCTACCATGCACAGCTGCACCAGATTTTGCACTAACCAGTTTTAGTAAATCAACCCCTATGTAATATTTCACATGATCCAGACCACTGCACTCTATATACTATGTCATACTGTATGTTAGGGCCGAAACAACTATTCGATTAATCGACAACTAATCGATTATGAAATTAATCGATTACTATTTTCATAATCGATTAATCGGCCAGTAACATAATGGGGTTAAAAAAAAAAAATTAGCCCTTTACAGTACACAAAGAGCAAATCCCTACTGTAAATATTACTTTCACTGTCCCACAGTAAAAAATTAATCCCTTACAGCAATTATTTGCTCTTTTTGTACTAATTTTAGTTTTTTTAACACCATTATGTTACTAAACATCTCAGGCCTGGGTCACACCTCTGTGTTTTTTTCGTGCTTTTTGCAGAAACACACTACAGGTCATTTACATGGTTTCCTATGGGACACGTTCACATCCATGATTTTTTTCAGCTGCTGCGTATTTGGAAAGGTCAAGGACTTTTTTTAACGCAAAACGGTGCTATTTTGTTTTCTTGGTTCAATATACTTCAATAGAGAAGCTGCAGAAAAGCATGTAATAATGTGTTTTTGCGGCAATTTGTGTTTAGTCTGCCCAACAACAAATTGGCAAAAAAAAATAAAAAATGCAGCAAAATGACCTTTTTTTTTTTTTTTTTTTACGGTTATTAACAGATTAATCGATTAATCGAAACAATAATCGGCCAACTAATCGATTATGAAAATAATCGTTAGTTGCAGCCCTACTGTATGTTACATAGTCCTGTATCCTGCACACTATATGCTGTGTAGTGCATGTTATATAGTTCTGGCCCTGCATTTGATTTGCCATGCCATAGGTTACACAGCCTTGACCACAGCAACCCATAGGCTATGTCATATGTTACATAGTCCTAAACCTTTATACTCTATACTGTAAGCAATGTCATAGGTACGTACTGTAGTCCTGACCACTGCACTCTATATACTGATTCCTGACTCCTAGACACCATTCTGTTCTATCATATGGCCTTTAAAGGATCAGTAAAGGAAAAAAATATATATTTTTTAAATAACAAACATGTTATACTTACCTCCACTGTGCAGCTGGTTTTGCACACAGTGGCCCCGATCCTGGTCTTCTGGGGTCCCTCGGCGGCTGTCTCTGCTCCTCCTCGCAAGGACTCCACACCTTCATGCGAGCGAGCTCGCATGGTGTGGAGTTATTGCGGGCGCGCTCCTGTGATACAGCGGCGGCCATAGCCACATATCACTCGGCCCCGCCCCCCGGTGTGCCGCGTCATTGAATGTGATTGACAGCAGCGCCAGCCAATGGCTGCGCTGCTTTCAATCCATCCAGTGTAGCCAATCTATGGCCAGGCTGAGAACCAAGGAGGATGACGAGGACAAGCGCGGGACTTTCGAGGGGTAAGGTAAGTAAAACGGGGGCTCGGGGGGGGGGGGCGGTACTGTCGGATGTTTTTTCACCTTATTGCATAGGATGCATTAAGGTGAAAAAACATTTACCTTTACAACCCCTTTAAGCACAGTGTTACAATTCATGTTTCTTTAGGTGATTTGGAGATACGGTGGCGTCACTCCCCTAGTGATTGGCTGGTTCACCTGAGCACTGTCACAGTAGCAGGTCACATGCTTACCCATACCTGGAAGTGCCAGGCAGTGTCATCAGCTATAATGGACTGAGCAGGTTGAGGGAGTGCAGGCAAGGTGAGTAGAAGGGTGTGATAAAAATGAGGTTTGACAAACCCCAAACTAAGAGGATGTTGTGCTCAACGTGGTGCCCCCTTATTTCTCCAAAAATTCTGCAATAAAAACAGATTTAGTCTGTTGTCAGTGGTGGAGAAGTATAACCCCAAATAGAGCAAAACAGCTCTAATTACTTTGACACATAGCTGATAAACCTAAAAGGAATGCATAAAGATCTAAGCCAGGATCTGTACAACATGTTAATGTTGCAAACCTCCATTAGGCCAGACTCTTAATGCAGCCCTTTTATTACCCGTTGAAAAACCATCCAGCAGCAATTCATATTCGTACGTCTGGTTTTGTTTGACCTGAAACTGCACTTTCATACATTTCAACTCCCTCCTATTTCATACATATTTCATTCACTTCAACTCATATTCTATAATCTGTATTGTGAGGGAGTTACATTCATAAAAAATGAAGATGGTAATCAGTTAGACACAAAACACTCTTATGCCACAATGCCCAGCAGATTAATAAAATACATCAAAGCTCCTAAGAGATACACTATATTGTCAAAAGTATTAGGACACCTGCCTTTACACACACATGAACTTTAATAGCATCCCAGTCTTAGTCTGTAGGGTTCAATATTGAGTTGGCCCAGTCTTTACAGCTATAACAGCTTCAACTCTTCTGGGAAGGCTGTCCACAAGGTTTAGGAGTGTGTCTATGGGAATATTTGACCATTCTTCCAGAAGCTCATTTGTGACGTAAGGCACTGATGTTGGACGAGAAAACCTGGCTCGCAGTGTCCATTCTAATTCATCTCAAAGGTGTTTTATCAGGTTGAGATCAGGACTCTGTGCAGACCAGTCAAGTTTCTCCACCCCAAACTCGCTCATCCATGTCTTTATGGACCTTGCTTTGTGCACTGCGCATCCCCAAACTGTTCCCACAAAGTTTGTAGCATGAAATTGTCCAAAATGTCTTGGTATGCTGACGCCTTAAGAGTTCCCTTCACTGGAACTAAGTGGCCAAGTCCAACCCCTGAAAAACAACCCCACACCATAATCCCCCTCCACCAAATGATTTGGATGTGGGATGCCATTAAAGTTCATGTGTGTGTAAAGGCAGGCGTCCCAATACTTTTAACAATATAATGTGTATGCAACCAATTTACATTTTATTTATGCATTTAATGATCATCAAATTGTAATTTAATTATTTTTAATAATATGCTTGTTGAATTGTAAAACCTTGTCATCTTAAAATATAGTTATACAGTAGTTAGCTCTTTAGCCCCTTCAGCACTCTCCTCAGACCGTTTGGTTAGTTGTATTTATTCTGTAAATGCCTTCTTCAGGGGCCCGAAAAGGTGGCTGCTCTTGTCTCTAAACTATGGAGAAATGCTAAGAGTCATTTATGAGAACCAGTGACTCTAACACATGAGATTGGACTTTCTCTACAGTGGATTGGACTCCAAACAAGACTTTTGTTGCTAATTGTCTGCTCTTACTCTTTTCCTTTTCTTTACATTAAAATTATATTTTCAAGTGTTAAGCTGAATTTCTCTATGCGCTAAATGAGAAATTAAAGAATGCTTGCCTCTCTCAGACATTTCTTGAATGTCAAAATTACTACAGTGCATGCTGTGAATGGCACTTATGCCCCGTACACACGATCGTTTTTAATGTCATTTTTTAAACCAACGTTTTTCTCCTCGTTTTTTTTCATGTTTCCTCTCAAGCCTGCCTTGCGTACACACCATCATTAAAAAAACGATCAAGCAAAGCGCAGTGACGTTCAACACGTACGACGGCACTATAAAGGGGAAGTTCCGTTTGAATGGCGCCACCCTTCATGTTAGTAAAGTTTGTTGAGCGACGATTCGCGCTTTTCAGTCCGTTTCTGTGTAATGAATGTGCTATCTCCATTACGAACGCTAGTTTTACCAGAACGAGCGCTCCCGTCTCATACTTGATTCTGAGCATGCGCGTTTTTTTTCACCTCGTTAAAGCATACACACTATCGTTTTTCACGTCGTTAAAAAAAACTACATGAAAAACGACGTGAAAAAAGAGAGCATGTCCGGAATTTTTAATGGCCGTTTTTCACGTCGTTAAAAATGCTCTGGAGCATACACACGATCATTTTTCAGGGCCATTTTTTAAAATGGCAGTTTTAACGGCATGAAAAACGATCGTGTGTACGGGGCATTAGGTTGTTGTTCCAAAGCTGGAAAATCTCTGCAAAGTATAAGGCTGAGAGTGTAATACATGACATTCTATAGGCAACATGGTAGGGTATTTCTACTAAAAACATTAGTGCATGTGTACAAGAGAATTGGCAGATCTGACTAATGTGTGCCAAGCACGGCAGATTGAAATACATGGCGAAACAATGGAGAACCTGGTTCATGAGTTACATGAAGCAGATATCAAGGCACAACAAATCCTTGTGGAACCTGCAGTAGAAGGAGCTCTGTCTGTTTCAGGTACAAGTGGTTCTGGTACAGCCCAGCTGGGTACGGGTACAATAACTGAACCTAATGTACTGACCAATGTTCTGGGCTACAGCCTGAGCATGCTATTACTAGACTGTGTACCCAACATCAATTCTTCTGCAAGTAGCTTTGCAGTGCATATTTGCTAAGGATCCTGTGGCATAGTTCCAGCAACAGGATCAGACACTTGGTTCCCTTGAGTACAGGGAAACACCTTTGGCTTTGAGCCATGCATCCAAATTTCCAGTCACGGAGAATGACAGTGACATTAATACTTACTTCCTATCCTTTAAAAAAACAGGTTGTCAGTACCACTCGCCACAGACATAGTGAGCCTGGTATCTGAAGCCAGGGCTACATAGTGACATAGGTTGAAAAAAGACACAGGTCCATCATCTAGTTTAACCAACTGAAAAAAATAGAAAACCTTTATATACAAAATCCTATTCCCACAGTTGATTCAAAGGAAGGCAAGAAAAAAAAAAGAACTATAATGCATGGTCCAATTTGCTTCAATAGAGGAAAATTTTATTTAAAAAGATATAATTTCCTACTGATCTTCTGGAATGCAATTGGATTTTCCCTTTATCAACAATCTCTGGTGTTATTACCTATAAATGTAAATAGCCAGTTTTATTTTGTGCATATTGAGCTGGCCAGAACTAGTTCATAAGCCACGTACACACGGGCGAGAATCCCGTCAAAAAAAAAAACGTCGGTTTTCTCGACAGGATTCCTGGCAAGCTTGTCTTGCCAAGCCCTGTGTACACACGCGCCATTCAAAAGAACCGCTGTTCTTTTGAATGGCAAGAATGAGGTGACATCATCGACTACGACGAGCCGGCGCTCGTCACATTCAATGGCGTCGCCGCCATCTTGCTACACCCTACACTACACTTGTATGCTACCTTGCATGCATCAAAGTCTTTTCGAACATGCGCGGGTTTACCATGGACAGGTAAGCATACACACGCACGGTTTTCTCGTCGGGAAACAGGCCGACGAGAATCCCGATGAGAAAATAGAGAGCAGGTTCTCTATTTTTCTCGTTGAGATTCCCAGCAGTTTTCCCGGCGAGAAACCATACACACGATCTGTTTTCTCTGCAAAAAGCTCTCCCAGCAGTTTTCTTGCCGAGAAAAGCAGCCGTGTGTACAAGGCTTTAAGGGAGCCTATTCCACATTTTCACAGATCGTACTATGAAGAAGCCTTTCCATATGTGGGGGTTAAATCTCTTTTCCTTCAGAGGCTAAGAGGCAAGGTCCTGGAGGCCTGGCATTGAATTGCCAACTAAGAAAGATGGTAATTATGAGGCCATAAAGGATGGTATAATTATGCAGTATCAATTGACACCAGAAGTATATCACAAGAAATTCAGGTCACTGCAAAAAGGACCCGCAGACTCTTACACAGGTGTGGTAAGCCACCTATGCACCACATTCTGGGAGTGGGCTAAAGTATTTGAAAAAACGATGAATTCATGGCGGGCCTAATGATCCAGGACAAATTCATACACATCTGTCCTGTAGAGGTTCAACAGTTTATGTTAGAGCGCAAGCCTGATTTCACGAAAGTGGCATCTGACCACTCCAGATGACCACATCAGATACAGATGCTACCTTGTGGCAAACCCAGACGTCTCAGAAACATCACCTGGCCAGCACCCATTCCTCTGTGCTGTTTGCCAGTGGGAAAGTTACTGGTAACAACACCAAGCTACAGCCTGCCATCACCATTACTGCCTTCCAAGACACTGGTTTAGAAGTCACACTTGCTTGCCCTGAGCTGGTGGAAGAAAAGGACATTATACCAGAATATACTATAAATAGAACCCGAACCCATTCATGTGTAGCCTATTGCTTTCATTGATTGGGGAGCAAGAAGTGGCATGAGAGAGTTTTTTAGTCTGGGATGTGATATCCACACTAGTGATTTAAAAGTGGGGTACTAATGCACTTATCAACAAGTGTTTAAAAAAGAGTAAGGTGCTTAATCAATAAAGTGCTAAATGAAATTAACAAAAACAATAACTAGTTAATCAAATAAAAGGGCTAAAAGAACAATCAATAAGTCTTCTCAGCTGAAAGTCACGTGTGGTGTGACGCAACGCATCGGGAGTGACGTCACTTCCGGTTACGGCCGTGACCGGAAGTTGTTTTATTCTTAGCGTGTTTTTTTCTGTTTGGTGCTTCTGCCACTTTTAACTGCACTGTAAATTTTTAATAAACGCACAATACCTTTTTAAACGTAATACACTATGGAGATTCCAGGAAAAGAAGGGGAGAGGTCCCAGTGCTCACTATGTATATACTGTACACTCACACTATGCCTGAAAAATGACAGACGCACAGTGTGACGTTTAGATGGCGGACTCACCAAGTCAGGTGCGGTCTCTGTGGCCTATAGATAGATATATAAAGAAAAACCCACCAGGGAGAAACCTAGAGAGTTGGACTCCCCCTGGATAAAGAAGCCACAGGTGGACCACGCCGCTTATGAAAACAGATAACTTTTAATGGTACAAAAAAATTAATTAAATAATAATAGAAAAATCAATACACAAATTACTGATGCTCAAAAAAACCCACACCAGCACCCACAGACAATTAAAATTAATATGATGACATGTCATCATATTAATTTTAATTGTCTGTGGGTGCTGGTGTGGGTTTTTTTGAGCATCAGTAATTTGTGTATTGATTTCCACCGGGGGAGGATTTTGAAAGTATCTCTATACGATTTTTCCACATATGTGCAAACTTGGACTCCTATGTCTGTTCCTTTCCCCCTCCTCTCTATTTACCTGCACAGAAGATTATCTTATCTTATTTTCATTAAGAGATTGACTTTCTCTCTGGATCGATAGACCCTCCTGAATACACTATATTTATGAATTATTTTCACTGAATGCACCTATTTATGGATTATGTTCACTGAACTCATTTTGCTGATGTGATGCACTTTATTCTGGATGTTCTTATGTTGATACGCATTTAATTTATTGTCAGCTGAGAAGACCTATTGATTGTTCTTTTAGCACTTTTATTTGATTAACTAGTGTAGCGCCCTCCCCAAAAGGTTGGGATGCTATCTAAAATTTAGAGGGATGTCTGAGCCAGTAGCTGGGCTCAGACTGTGAATTATATTGAGATTTGCTTCTGTTCTAGCTGTGGTTCGCCCAATGGTAGTTTCCCTATTTGCCTGAAGGTGGCGTTACCACTTCCGGCACCTGTTGGAACACGGGCAGACCATGGTGCATTGAGTGACCCTTCTCGGCAATGGTACAGTGGGAGTGGTCGCCCCACTGTGCCTGCTGGGAGGGGATACTTAAGGGGCAGACGCCATTATTCGGGTCGTTTTTTTCACCTCGTGGCCCTCCGAACGCGAGGTGTGTGTGTGTGTGTCAGGAAAGGTTCCACCCGCTGGTAATATCTATCATTTGGCGTGCAGTACTGAGGTCCACCAGCAGGTGTCTCCTGGCAGTTTTTAACTGTCAGGGGAACTTCTTCCTGCTGGTGTTATGACATCCTTGGGTCGCAGTACTGGCGTCCACCAGTGGATGGATCCCGGCAGTGTGGAGCAGACAGCACCTTCTGCGCTCAGGTGTGACTTGAAGCCAATTAAAGGCATTCCTATTTATACCTATGCCAAAATGAGCGTTTTGGCATAGGTGTCAGGAAAGGTTGCATCCGCTGGTGATATTTATTAGTTGGCTTGCAGTACTGTGGTCCACCAGCAGGTGTCTCCTGGCAGTGTGGAACTGTCAGGAGAATTTCTCCCTGCTGGTATTATATTATCCTTTGGACGCAGTACTGGTCTCCACCAACGGATGGATCCTGGCATTGTGGAGTGAACTGCTCTTCCTGCGCTCAGGTGTGACTTGAAGCCAATTACAAGCCTTCCTATTTATACCCGGCAAGTACAAACACACCTTGCCCTGGTATCTCTCTCCCTGACCTAGAATCTGCGATCCTGACTTTTGAAACTGCATCCTACCTGACCCGATCCGACCTGATCCCTATCCTGAGCCCATCCTGCACCTGTCCCTCCTGTCTCCTGATAACCATGGTCACCTGTCCTCCTGTTACCTGAGTACTTTGGATCCCTGCTCTGCAGCCTACCCATCCATCCCCTCCCTGTTCCTGTTTTGTCTCCCGTCCTTTCCCATCTACTGACATCACCTTGTGTATGACCTCGGCCTGGCTTTTACTACGATTCTGGTATCTCCCATTATTGTACATATTGTTTATAGTCACTGTTTATTGGTTGATTTATTGCACGGTGTTCTGTTGGAGGTGGTTGTGTGTTTGTTCATTGATCTTAATAAATTATTATATTTTTCAACTACATCCGTTTGGTCTCCTCTATGCAGTGACACAGTCTGGTCTACTAGCTTCGCTGACAATATACCAGGGCCATCCCTGATCAGACGTGGCTGCATTGAGGAACCATCCTGGTGTTGTGAGTTCTGCTGTTATGGATTCCCGATGAAATCCTTTACTATTCTCTGCTGGCGGCAGAGAATGGCGAATATTGTCGCCAGGTTTTAAAGGGATGGACTAGTGACCAGCTGATGGAAACAATCCGATCAGCTCATTTCTTGGTGGATCAGGGTTACATGCAGTCTAAGGATGTTCAGCCGTTAATATGGTTATGTGTAAAACCAGCCCTGTCATGCGTTCTCGAAGGAAGTGATGATTTCTCGCCCCTTTTCAATGGTGACCAAGTTGAATCCCTAGTATGGTTATTAGAGGATGATCCAGCTTCTTTCGATGAACATTATTTCCCTTGTTCCCAGCAGGTGTTATCTGATTGTGTTAGTTCAGTGCAGTCTCTGATTAGACAGGGTGTGTGTAAACCAGTTTTTGTTCAACCTGTGCTGCAGGCATGGTCAGATCTCCTGAATTCAGCCAAGCCACAACATTCCAGCCCTGCCATTAATCACCTGCCTTCCCAAGAATTTATCCGCCCATCGCCTATGGCAACCCCAGCTACAGCCCAATTTGCACAGCCTCCTACCAAATATTATTACCCAGTCTCTACTTGTCGCACCTACCCTGCCTTCAATCCACTTGCTTCTGCCCTTCCACCTGTAGCAAATCCACAAAACCTCCTCCAGCCACTGTTCCCGTATCTCTGACACATTCCAGTCCTTCCTCTTACTCAATTCCATCCTTTTCATACATCCCCCCCGTTATTTACAAATCTGCAGTGACTAAGCCTAAGAAGAAGCGGAAGTACTTTCCGACCCACACAATCCTACTAGTAACCCAACCTGCCTCCACACCCACCAACCTGCTCCAGCCTGCGTTCATGCCAGTTGAACCTGACGATCCACCTAAATCTGCCAACCCGATGCCTGCTACCCAGTCTGATGTCCCGTGCACTTTACCCAGTCTGACGTCCCTGTGCCTTTTGCGCAGCCTGATGTTTCTGTGCCAGTCTGCCGGCCTGAAGTTCCTGTGCCAGTCTGCCAGCCTGAAGTTCCTGTGCCAGTCTGCCAGCCTGAAGTTCCTGTGCCAGTCTGCTAGCCTGAAGTTCCTATGCCCGTCTGCCAGCCTGAAGTTCCTGTGCCAGTCTGCCAGCCTTAAGTTCCTGTGCCAGTCTGCCGGCCTGAGGTTCTTGTGCCAATCAGCCAGCCTGAAGTTCCTGTGCGAGTCTGCCGGCCTGAGGTTCCTGTGCCAATCTGCCAGCCTGAGGTTCCTGTGCCAATCTGCCAGCCTGAAGTTCCTGTGCCAGTCTGCCAACCTGAAGTTCCTGTGCCAGTCTGCCAGCCTGAAGTTCCTGTGCCCATTTCCCAGCCTGATGAGCTTCTGTCTGCTGCCCAGCCTGATGAGCCTCTGTCTGCTGCCCAGCCTGATGAGCCACTGTCTGCTGCCCAGCCTGATGAGCCACTGTCTGCTGCCCAGCCTGATGAGCCACTGTCTGCTGCCCAGCCTGATGAGCCACTGTCTGCTGCCCAGCCTGATGAGCCACTGTCTGCTGCCCAGCCGGATGAGCCACTGTCTGCTGCCCAGCCTGATGTGTTCCTGTCTGCCGCCCAGCTTGACATGCCCGTACCTGCTACCCAGCGTGATGTTCCGGTGTCTGCTTTCCAGGCTGATGTGCCTGCCTTTCAGTCTGGTGTCCGGGTGCCTACCTTCCAGTCTGGTATCCTGGTGCCTGCCTTCCAGTCTGATGTCCTGGTGCCTGCCTTCCAGTCTGATGTCCTGGTGCCTGCCTTCCAGTCTGATGTCCTGGTGCCTGCCTTCCAGTCTGATATCCTGGTGCCAGTGTTTCAGCCCAAGATGTCAGTGTCTCAGCCCGAGATGTCAGTGTCTCAGCCCGAGATGTCAGTGTTCCAGCCCGGGATGCCAGCGTTCCAGCCTGAAGAACCAGTACCATCATTCTAGCCTGAAGAGCTAGAGCCAGCGTCCCGGCCTGAGGTTGTGGTGCCCGTTTCCCGGTCTGAGGTTGTGGTACCCCTTTCCCGGCCTGAGGTTGTGGTGCCCATTTCCCGGCCTGAGGTTGTGGTGCCCGTTTCCAGTGTCTCAGCCCGAGATGTCAGTGTTTCAGCCCGAGATGTCAGTGTCTCAGACCAAGATGTCAGTGTTTCAGCCCGAGATGTCAGTGTTTCAGACCGAGATGTCAGTGTTTCAGCCCGAGATGTCAGTGTTTCAGCCCGAGATGTCAGTGTTTCAGCCCGAGATGTCAGTGTTTCCACCCGAGATGTCAGTGTTTCTGCCCGAGATGTCAGTGTTTCCGCCCGAGATGTCAGTGTTTCCGCCCGAGATGTTAGTGTTTCAGCCCGAGATGTCAGTGTTTCAGCCCGAGATGTCAGTGTTTCAGCCCGAGATGCCAGCGTTCCAGCCTGAAGAACCAGTACCATCATTCCAGGCTACAGAGCTAGAGCCAGCATCCCGGCCTGAGGTTGTGGTGCCCGTTTCCCGGCCTGAGGTTGTGGTGCCCGTTTCCCAGCCTGAGGTTGTGGTGCCCGTTTCCCAGCCTGAGGTTGTGGTGCCCGTTTCCTGGCCTGCAGAGCCTCTATCTGCTGCCCAGCTCGATGACCCGGAGCCTGCTGCCCAGCTCGATGACCCGGAGCCTGCTGCCCAGCTCAATGAACCGGAGCCTGCTTCCCAGCCTGGTGTGTTCCTGTCTGCTGCCCAGCTTGATTTGCCCCTGTCTGCTGCCCAGCTCGATGTCCCAGAGCCTGCTGCCCAGCTCGATGACCCGGAGCCTGCTGCCCAGCCTGATTTGTTCCTGCCTGGTGTGTTCCTGTCTGCTGCCCAGCTTGATTTGCCCCTGTCTGCTGCCCAGTTTGATTTGCCCCTGTCTGCTGCCCAGCTTGATGTGCCTGCTACTCAGCTTGAGGTTCCTGTGCCTGCTACCCAGCCTGATGTACTTTTTGCCCAGCCTGAGGTGTCTGCTGCCAAGCTCGAGCTGCATTTTGCCCGGTTTAAAGTCATGGACCTTCCTCCTGCCCAACCTGATGTGACTTTGTCCGCTGCCCGGCTAGACGCCATGGACTTTCCCCAGCAACGGCTAGTTGGAGCGTCCGGAGGTCGCTCCTTCGAGGGGGGATACTGTCAGGAAAGGTTCCATCCGCTGATAATGTCTATCATTTGGCGTGCAGTACTGAGGTCCACCAGCAGGTGTCTCCTGGCAGTTTTGGACTGTCAGGGGAACTTTTCCCTGCTGGTGTTATGTCATCCTTGGGCCGCAGTACTGGCGTCCACCAGCGGATGGATCCCGGCAGTGTGGAGCAGACAGCACCTTCTGCGTTCAGGTGTGACTTGAAGCCAATTACAGGCATTCCTATTTATACCGTTTGGTCTCCTCTGTGCAGTCACACAGTCTGGTCTACTAGCTTCGTTGACAGTGTGGTTCTGGTCTCGGGGCCACGTTGGCCCGAGGCTGCATCGCTACATAGTAGGCCCAGCTAGTCTGGCTGGGGCCTGCATACTGAGAGGGGATCCCAAGCTGTCCGTCCAAATGGGGAGGAAGCTATCTTAATGAAGGAGACCAGGGGAGGACCTGCCCTGGAGGAGACCGGCAGAGTGCTGACGTCTTGGGTGAGGCCTGGTAACTTTATTGAGGAGGGATCCATTAGATCACAAGCCCTGCAGTTCGCCGGATTGGCCTTAAAGGCTCTTTTCACTGCACGGCTGGAAGTTTGGAACTTTGAAATCCTGTGTCAGAGAATTCCTGAACTATCTATTTGCTCAAAGCAGGTTGAACAAAAGAAAATTACTTGATTTCCCCATCAACCCATTTTTTGAGGTGGATGGGGAAATCAGTCTGCAGCCAACCTTAACAGGAAGAGACAACCCCACTGTTAGGCTTGTTAGCTGGGAAATGGGGAAGTGGAGACAGACCTCAAGATGAATTCACACCTCTCTTCCACACAGAAAACTCAGTTGCTAAAAAATGCTTGTTGCACACTGTGACTGTTTCACGGGGAAACCAGGTAGAGGTACCTTATAGTCAACAGGGGCACACCCACCTTCATGCACTTTGCCTACTGCATCTTGCTGGAAGTCCAGGCACACATAAAATCAGAGATTGAGGAGATGCTGCAGTTAAGGGTTATTCAGATGTCCCACAGTGCTTTGGCATGCCAGTAGTAAGTAGCTGGGGAGAACAGCAAGCTACTCAGTTTGAGCTTGGTTTTTCAGCAGTAAAATTTCATTATGCAGCACAAGAAGAGAAGCAACATGGACAGACTGTCCTCACAAGCACAGCCAGCAGAAGTTAGTCTTGCAGACCATTCTGTGCAACCAACTGAAGAGGGAAGGTGTGATGATAATGAGATCTGACAAACCCCAGACTAAGTGGGGAGAATGGGGATGTTGTACTGAACACAGTGCTAACCCCTCCTTTCTTCAAAATTTGCCAGAAAACAATCAGATTTAAGGCTGGGTTCACACTAGTGCGAATTCGAAGCAGGTTTCCCTGCATCCAATTCGCACAACAGGAGATTGAGACCGGCTCTCTATAGAGCCAGTTCTCATATCTCCGCAGTGGCTCCGGAGTGAATTGCACAGGAGTGCTGTGTGTCTTTTGGTCCATTTCAGGTCCGAATTCAGCCAAAAATTTGGGCTGAAATCGGACCTGAAACGGTGAACGAGGACGCACCGGACTCCTGCTGTGAGCCAATGCGTGCTCATATGTGAACCCAGCCTAAATCTTATGTCTGTGGTGAAGAAGTGACACATTTCATACAACCTCCCATATGAACAATGCATAAACATCTTAGCAAGGATCTGAACAAGCCTAAAAATTAGCCCGGTCCTTAGTGGAAGTCTTACAGAATAAGTTCACCTTTAGTAACAGGTTACATGTTACACCAGTATTTAGGGTGTAACATGTAACATGTTACTAAGAAGCACCTGCCCCACCCCCTGATTCCCTGTCTATGTGTGGGTGGGGGATCTTCTTCCCGCATCCACTGTCCCATTTTAAAAACAGCATGGCTGTGGGGGGTTTTGCCCACACAACCACGTTATTCATTCATAGAGTTCTGTGAATGAATGAACTACAAGTACTGTCAGCCACCAGCAGACAGCTTGTAGTTCTCAATGAACTGCACGGGTGCTGCTAGGTTCTCTCGTAGTTCATTAATTCTTTCTGCTCTTCAGTAACGGTCTGCCCATATGGGAGGTATGAGCAGACAGCTGAACTGAAAGTCAGCAGGAGCCTGACATTGCACCTGTGAATTGCTGACCGTGGCTGCAATGCTCTGCAAGTTCCTGAAAATAGAAATAATAAATGCACTTTTTTTTTTACCTGCAAAAATATGTGCATGTATTTTTTTTTAAAGTGAACTTATTCAAACCTCTAATAAGCCAGAGAATCTTAAACAGCCTCTTGTTAACCTGCCAAAAAAACATCTAGATGCAATACACATTTGTAAGAATTGTATTTGACCTAAAACTGCACTTTCAAATATTCCATTGTACTGTGAGTTACATTTATAAAAAGTGATTACACGGATGTATGAGAAGATGGCAATCAGTTAGACCCAAAACATGCCCATGCTACAACAACTATTAGGTGAATGGAACACATTAACTTCCTAAGTGATATATGTGCATCCAGTTTATATTGTATTTGGTGTCTAACAAATCATCATTTCTTTTTTTTTCATATTTTACTTTCTTTATTTTATCCAAGTTTGTCATTAACAAAAGAAAAATAATAAATTACAACAGTTTTTCCTATCCAATAGGAATATATATTGACAAAGATGTTTATTTCCCTCCCTTTATCTACCCTTGCCCTCCCCCCACCCCATCCCCTGCAACCCTCCTTCCTCAGACCTTCCCTCTCCTCTCCCCCTTCCCGTGTTCCATCTCCAAAGGAGAGAAGGGAAGAGGAAGAAGAACAATTAAATGTAAGAAAAGGGGAAAAACAATACAAACAACCCCAGTATCCCAATCTCAATTCTTCCGATTTTATATCCCCTTTTTCGTCGTTCCTCCCAATCTAGTACCTTTTAAATCTCCCCAACAGTCTCTCGTGAGTACAACTGTAAATTTAATTCTATTAGCATGTCTTTCTTGTAATTCTCCTCATTACAATATATTGCTAATCAGCTGAGATATTACTTGATAGCCTATCCATCTTTCACCCTAACCCTCTATCCTTCCCTCGACTGTCCTCTCTTTGTGGACAGTCGCGGGAGGGCCCCAATAAATAAATAAAAAGAAAAAAAGAAAAGAAGAAATCTATTGTCAGCCTGACGAGAAATACATTTCCCTTTCCATTTACCTATATAGCTCCCGTTAAGTATTTCTTTATTCTACTACTCACGCTTCCAGTAATCTCTTCCCATTTTCCGAATTCCTAAATATATTCCAACTCGACCATGTTTGGTCGTATTGATCTTTCTTGTTCTTGGCTGAGAGGACAAGGTCCTCCATGGCCTCTATCTCTATAATCCTGTTTAACCATTCTGAAATTGATGGGGGTCTAGTGTCTCTCCAGTGCAACAGGATCCCTGCTTTAGCTGCATTAATCATATGGCACATTGCTGATCTTCTATAAGTCTGAACCGGAATCTGTGAACAATGAAGGAGGAAGAATGCAGGGTCATCTGGTATTTGTGAATCCGAAAATTCTTGTATAATTTTTTGGATCTATGTCCAATATTGCCTTATTTTTTTACAAGACCAAAATATATGTAACAATGACCCGCCTTCTTCCCTACATCTCCAACACCTATCCGAGTTCTCTTTTGAAAATGTATGTAGTCGTACGGGAGTATAATACCACTGTGTCAAGAGTTTATAAATAGATTCCTGAGTCCTCGTATAAACTGAAGAATTAAGGGTCAAATAAATCATTTGTTTACGTTGCGAAGGAGTGAAAATCCTATTTAGATCCCTCTCCCACTTACTAATTCAAGGCATCTCGTGGTCATCAGGGGGTTTATTTAGCAATTTATACATCTTAGAGATCCCTTGTGAAAATGGTTCTTTCTCGTTGCAGTATGATTCGAAAGTCATTAGTTGTCGTTGGAAATTTATAGGAAAACCCAAAGATCTCATAAAGTGACTGATTTGGATGGCTTGCCAAAAGTTAATTTCAAATAGGCCCCCTACTTGGGTCAATGTTTTAACAGTTGGCCACGTTTCAGATTTAGGAAAATGTGAGACTTGGAATAGACCCTTGTCTTTAAGGTTTTGAAATGCACCAGCTTCCATACCTGGGATAAAACTTGGGTTTCCCAGGATGGGGAACAGAGGTGTTTGTCTTGATGAAAACGTCGAAATTTGACAAATCTTTGCTGTAATTCATAATGTTGTACCAATTAAGGGGTGTTTCTTAACCACTTGACCACTGGGCACTTAAACCCCCTTAATAACCAGACCAATTTTCAGCTTTCGGTGCTCTCACATTTTGAATGACAATTAATCAGCCATACAACACTGTACCCATATGAAAATGTTGTCCTTTTTTTCATACAAATAGAGCTTTCTTTTGGTGGTATTTAATCACCATTGGGTTTTTTATTTTTTGCGCTATAAGAGAAAAAAGACTGAAAATTCTGTAAAAAAAAATATTTTTCTTTGTTTCTGTTATAAAATGTAGTAAATTAGTCATTTTTCTTCATAAATTTTGGCCAAAATTTATACTGCTACATATCTTTGGTAAAAATAAGTACAAATTGGTGCATATTATTTGGTCTTTGTGAAAGTTATAGAGTCCACAAGCTATGGTGCCAATATCAGAAAATTGATCACATCTAATCTTCTCTGTATAGTTCCAATTTTAGTCTATGTCCTGCCGAAGCGAGGACAAATGATCACATCTGATGTATTGGCGGCCTATCTCATTTCTTGAGACCCTAACATGCCAGAAAAGTACAAATACCCCCAAATGACCGCTTTTTGGAAAGAAGACATTCCAAGGTATTTAGAAAGAGGCATTGTGAGTTTTTTGAAATTGTCATTTTTTCCCACAATTCTTTGCAAAACTAAGATTTTTTATTTTATTTTTATTTTTTTTCAAAAAAATTGTCATATTAGCAGGCATACCACACAGCATATGCATACCACAAATTACACCCCAAAACACATTCTGCTATTACTCCAGAGTATGGCGATACCACAGGTGTGAGACTTTTACACAGCGTGGCCACATACAGAGGCCCAACATGCAGGGAGCACCATCAGGCGTTCTGGAGCACCCAGGCCAATTATGACATTTCTCTCCTACATGTAAAAATCATCATTTGTTTGCTAGAAAAATACATAGAACCCCAAAACATTATATATGTTTTTTTAGCAAAGACCTTAGAGAATACAATGGTGGTAGCTGCAACTTTTATCTTGCACAGTATTTGCGCAGCAATTGTTCTAACGTGTTTTTTTTACAAAAAAAAACAGTTTTGTGCTTAAAAAAAAACCCAGTAAAGTTAGCCCAACGTTTTTGCATAATGTGAAAGATGAAGTTACGCTGAGTAAATAGATACCCAACATGTCACCCTTCAAAATTGCACATGCTCGTGGAATGGCGCCAAACTTCGCTACTTAAAAATACCCATAGGCGACGCTTTAAATATTTTTACTGGTTACATGTTTTGAATTACAGAGGAGGTCTAGGGCCAAAATTATTGCAGTTGCTCTAACGTTCGCAGAGATACCTCACATGTGTGGTTTGAACACCGTTTTCATATGTGGGCGGGACTTACATATGCGTTCGCTTCTGTATGCAAGCTCACGGGGACAGGGGTGCTTTACATTTTTTTTTATTATTTTATTGTTCATTTTCCTTTATTTATTTTAGCTTGACACGTTTTTCTGCAAAGATAAATTTTTTGATCACTTTTATTCCTATTACAAGGAATGTAAACATCCCTTGTAATAGGAATATGGCATGACAGGTCCTCTTTACAGTGAGATATGGGGTCAATAAGACCCCACATCTCACCTCTAGGCTGGGAAGCCTGAAATAAAAAAAAATAAATAAACAATCCTGGCTTAGATCGTAGCGGTGAGTCGGTAGAAGCACCGGAGGGCGGTGGGAGGGGGTGGGACGTCCCCTCTCGCCTCCCGTAAGAACGATCAAGGGGCGGAACAGCCACTATGATTGTTCTTATGGTGTAGGGAATCGCCCTCTGAAAAAGCTGATATCTGAATGATGCCTGTAGCTGCACCCATCATTCAGATATCCCCACACAAAGTCAAGTACGGCATATGACAGCCGGCGGGCAGGCGGGAAGTGGTTATTGCAGGGTATTGCCGGGTATTGCAGAGTATTTCAGGGTATTGCGGAGTATTGCAGAGTATTTCAGGGTATTGCGGAGTATTGCAGAGTATTGCAGGGTATTGCGGAGTATTGCAGGGTATTGCAGGGTATTGCAGGGTATAGCAGAGTATTGCAGGGTATTGCAGAGTATTGCGGAGTATTGCAGGGTATTGCAGGGCATTGTGGAGTATTGCAGGGTATTTCGGAGTATTGCGGAGTATTGCGGAGTATTGCAGGGTATTGTGGAGTATTGTGGAGTATTGCAGGGTATTGCAGGGTATTGCGGAGTATGGGCAGGGTATTGCAGAGTATTGCACAGTATGAGCAGGGTATTTCACAGTATGGGCAGGGTATTGCAGAGTATTGCAGAGTATGGGCAGAGTATTGGCAGGGTATTGCACAGTATGGGCAGGGATGGCTGAGCATGGGTGGATGGATGGCTGGATCTGTGACTGCAATTGTCACAGATCCAGCCCACAGCGCTGCTGCCATCCGCCCTCTCCCCCTCCCCTCTCACACTGTACCGATCGGTACAGAGAGGGGAGAGAGGAATCGGCGTCATCACATGATGCCGGTCTGTTTACAAGTGATCGCTCCGTCATTTGATGGAGCGATCACGGGGTAAACGGGCGCTATCAGTGGCGTTTACCGTGATCCGTGATGCGCCGGGTACTCTGGACCCAGCGGTCACGGAGACTCCCGTGTGCGCGTCCTAGGGGGCGTGCGGGAGCACGATTCTGGGAGGACGGTGGTTAAGAGGATTTGGCAGAACTGTATAGCACCATGGTGCTCTGCATAGAGGGACGGGACTCATTTGCTGTTCCATGTCAACCCATCTCTTAAGATCAGTATGTCTACACCAATCTACTAATCTCAATAGGTGCACTGCATGATAGTACTTTGTTATATCAGGTACTTGCATCCCCCCAAATCCCTTGGGTAGGGTCAGCAGGTCTCGTTTAATCCTTGGCCGTTTCCCTGCCCAAATGAATTTCATAAAAACTGTGCGTACTTGATGCAGAAAAGCCTTGGGGATCATGATTGGCAATGCCTGAAGTAAATATAACATTTTTGGAAGGATGGTCATCTTAATTATATTATTACGACCAAACCACGAATGTAGGCCATGTTGCCATTTATCAAGGAGTGATCGAATTAAACTATATACGGGTGAAAAATGTATCTTAAAAATATCTTGTTCCTTTGCTGGTATATTTGTACCCAAGTACTTAAGTGACTTTCCCCATTTAAAGACGAAATGTAATTGTTTGGTGTTTTGTAGCAGAGGTGGTATCGTTACACTCATGGCTTCTGATTTGCTATGATTTATTTTTAGGTTAGATAGAGTACCATATTTCTCAATCTCTCCTACTAAATTAGGGAGGGAGGTATGTGGGTGTGACATAGAGAACAACAGGTCGTCCGCATACGCAGAGATCTTGTGCAGGCCCTCTCCCACCTGCAGTCCCCGTATATCTGGGTTTTGGCGGATTCTATTCAGTAGGGGTTCTGATGACAAAGCAAAAAGTAGGGGAGACAAGGGACATCCCTGGTGGTGAGTGCCATTCGAGATACTGAAGGGTTTTGAAAGAACACAGCTGACCCTTACCACCGCCTGAGAGGTTGTACAGATACCTGTAATCCAGCTGATCATACGTTCTCCCAGGCCCACCTGTTTCAGTACCTCAAAAAGGAACTGCCAGTTAACTCTATCAAATGCTTTCTCAGCATCAGTATTTAGGAACACACAAGGTGTGTTTGTCTCATTAGCATGATAGACCAAGTTAAGTACCTTTTGTTGTATTGTCTCTCCCCTCCCTTGTAGGGATAAAGCCTACTTGATCTAGGTCTATTATATGTGAGAGCCACAGTTGAAGTCTGGCAGCCAATATCTTGGTAAAAAGTTTTTAGTCGACATTAAGTAATGAAATGGGCCTGTAACTTTCGCACTCTGCCGGGCCTTTCCCCTCTTTTGGGACCACCGTAATATGAGCTCTACGTGTATCCCGGGGGAATGCAGAAGTCAGGCCCACTGCATTAAAAACCTTTGTCATTTGCTTACTCAGTATCTCCGAGAATTCTTTATAGTAACTTATACTAAAACCATTGGGACCAGGTGACTTTAAATGTTTAATTGTTTTTTAATGTCTCGTTCAGTTCTTCAACCGAAATAGGTTTTTATAAATTACGGTGGGTTAGGGAAGGTAACCTAGTAAGGCCTGTTGATGAAAGGTATTCTTCTATTAAGGGCATTGAGGTAGGTACTTGTGTCAAGTTATAAAGGGTGGAATAATATTCTCCGAAAGCCTGGGCAATATCTTTTGGTGTTTGTATTGGTTGTCCCTCTCTCCCTTTTATTTGGGATATATACGTTGATCTATTTTTTTCTTTGATTTTCCCTGCTAACAATCTACTGCATTTATCTCCCAGTTCATAATTTGCTTTCTTTCCTCGTTGCATTATAGCTTTTGCTTTAAACCGTAGGATGTCAGTTAACTGTCTTCTCAAGTGTCCTAGTTCCCTTCCTACTGAGGGTAATTGTACATTTTTATGTTGCATTTCCAATGCTTGAATTTCCTCAAGTAAGGTCCTAGTCTGTTTCTCTTGTTTCTTCTTCAGGATTGATCCGTGTTTGATCTGAATCCCTCTGATCACTGTCTTGTGTGCCTCCCAAACCATACACGGATCACTCCCTGGGGGGCGTCATTTATTTGAAAATATTATATAATTTCTTTGGCTACGTCTTCTCTTACTTCAGAGTTCTGAAGTAGGCTTTCATTTAGTCACCAACTTCTCTCCTGGGGGAGAGCCGTGTTAGAGAGGGAGAGACACAAAGAGATCGGAGCATGGTCAGACCAAGTTATATTTCCAATACTAGTTTCTAAAACAGATGGTAACAAATAGTGTGGAGACAAAAACATGTCTATTCGGGAATACACTTGGTGGGGGTTAGAGAAAAAGGTATAGTCTCTTTCTTCTGTGTGTAAAATCCTCCAGACATCCACTAATTGTAAATCATGCATCTTTCGTAGTATACCTCTTCTGATACCTCCTAGGGTTGACGATGTCCCTGAGGAGGTATCAATTCTAGGGTCTAGTGAGATGTTAAAATCAGTTTGCCCTCTACAAATTTCTCTAAATCAGAAAGAGTTTTCTTCACAAAAGTGTCTTGGTGTGTATTTGGGGCATATAGTGTGGCCAACGTCACTTTAGTGCTACCGATGCAGCGAGAAATCTCCCCTTAGGGTCTGCCCGTTTATCTACAAGGGTCCAAGGGATCCAGTTAGAAATTAGTTTGGAGACCCCCTTAGATTTTGCCTGTTTCGGTGAATGATATGCAGAGGGAAAAATCTATTTTGGAGAAATGGGAGCCCTCCTTCCCTAAAGTGTGTCTCTTGAATGTATGCTACGTCTGTCATTCAACAGCATCTTTCTTTTCTCCGGGACATTGAGTCCTTTAGCGTTCAGGGAAGTAATCTTCACTTTCTCCATCTCTCTTTCCCCTTCTCAAAAAAAAAAGAAAAAAGGCCCTAGTGACCACCCTCCCGCCTCCCTCTCCCTACCCGCTACACCCTTTAAGCCCCTACGGGGACACACCCTTTACTGAGCCATTTGAATGGCTTCAGTTGGTGTAAATCTAATTGGGGGCTTGGTCCTAGAGGGCTGAGGAACTCCAGCTTACCCTCCCTGGCAAAAAATTACAATTTACATTTACATACAGAATCGAATATATCCGTATTGTCCTTTCATCTGTTTCCGTCCTCAGGACTTCTTCATATTTTAAATTCTTAAACTCTTAAACTTTATATCAAGGAGAATGATTCCATTTCCTCCTTACTTTACTCCATCCCTTTTTCCTCATCCTCTCTTTCCTAATTATCTCTCCTAAGTACTTTTAATCTCGTCCACTAGTTTATTTCCCCTCTTCTTCTCCCCCCCCTCAACATATCTACAAACCTCTCCTCCTCTCTCCCTTCCCCCACCCTCCTCCTCCCTCTTTCAAGGGGAGGTGTATCTTTGGTCGGCCCTAGAGAGAACGTGCTTCTATTGTTGTTCTGTATAGAGATTAATATTCTTCCCTCCCTTCTCTCTCTCCTTCCCTTAATTTTTAACAGATACCTTGTATTGATATACCTGGCTATAGTCCCCCGTTATAGATCATTTTTTAATAATGCCCCAGCAGGCAGCGATGGGAGATAATTCACTATCCTAAAGCCTTCTGTCCAAGCCCCCAGCACCGGTGGCGATGTCCACCATGCAGAGACATGGGCAGCAGTGTTTTATCTAAAGCTATTCCATAAGAATAACTTATTACCAGGTGTCTTTGGCGAACCAAAGAGTAGGCTATTTTACCTTCAACTAGGTATTAAAATATAATCTGTATTCTACGCTTTTTGTTCCATAGGATAATCTAATATAGTTATTTTTAACAGGAAATTACATTTAGAAAGTAAATAGGAGGATGGGTACCAATAAGTTGGCACGTTGTTACACATATAATGAGGTCAGTAAAGTAAATATATTACACCCATGTTGTAGGTGAGTTCTCCTCAACTCCCTTCCCTCAGAGCTCCATCCCCCCCTGTGTATACCTAAGTCCCACACAGCTCTATTTCTATTTACAAATCATAGTTTCATTCTGTTAAATAATATGTTGTCGAAATGTGGTTAGAAAAGTTGTTGCTATTATGAACATGTCTGCCAATTCATCACACAATATGCTCCAACCCCTTCAGCACATCCCTCCCTGATTGGTTGTCTTATGACTGCAAATGCCTTTTTGTGGGACATGAAAATATGGCCGCAATTGGCAGCTGCCGCTCTTGTCTCCATCAAAACTATGAAGGAATGGAAGGAGTAGACTCTACATGAAACCAAAGACCAGGTAAACTTTGTTAAGTACTTTTCACTTTTAACTTTTACCTACAGGTAAGCCTATAATAAGGCTTACCTGTAGGTAAAAAAAAAATATCTCCTAAACCTTTACGGTTTAGGAGATATTCCCCTTGCAATGAGCCGCTGACTGCAGCAGCGCATGCGCACAGGGGATTCTCGGCTGAAGGCCCGGCAGATGCCGGACCTTGCCGGAAAGAAGTCTCCCGCGCACATTGGCGGGAGGGACGACATCACGGCTCCAGCCACTCACATACCCAGAAGACACGCCGAGGCAACATGTCAGTTACCTCGACGTGGACCAGGTGAGTTACTGACGCTTCGTTCTAAGGTAACACACCTTCCCATTGAAAGCAATGGAATACGTAGTGATAACGTGGCAAAAATTAGGTAAAAACGCATATGCGTTTTTGCAGCGGATCAGTGTGAAAGTAGCCTAAAGCCTAAAAACAGACAGCAGCAGGTGTTTCTAAGCTGTAGAAACTGACTAAAACTCCGCTCTGAGCTTTTGTTGTAATCTTTGAGAATCTAAGAGAATTAATACGCGACATTAAAGGTAGCTATAGAGGTCAGGGATGATTTTTTTTCAAAAGCCCTTTACTGCTTGTTAAGAATATGAAAATTGATTAATATCCATAGTCTGGGCACAGGTACACTTTAAGTTAAAACTTCAATAATAATTCAAAATATGGTACTTTCCTAGGGTGTTTATTAATATCTGACAAAACACAATTTTCATTGTCAGACATTCATGTCATGAATGTACATTTGTAAGGCTGGAGGTCCTCACACAAGAAGGCCCTCCATCATTAGTAGTTGTGAACATAAAATGTTATAGATACTTTTTAATACAGTTCTAACTATGCAGGCATCATAACTGATTTTTCTGAGTTTCTTTCCTACCTTTTTTACAAGTTTAAAAAGTACTGTTATGTGTCCATAACATGTGGGGAGTGGAGTTACAGGACACTGTGCAGTCTGTTCAGCCTCGGACATGATGCAGGCTGTGCTTGAGCAGGGGGTGTGTTCCAGAGGCAGGCTTTGATTGGTCGGGGGTGTAGTGGCTGAACAAACAACTCAATGCAGACACGATGTGTGTCTGCACAGTGTCCTGTCCCTTTCAATGGCCAGCCAAAGGATGAAAACTGACCACACTAACATAGACCAGCTTCTATGCTTTGTGTGGTCAGTTTAAAGAAGGAAGGTGACTGGCAGGATCAACCAGATACTTTAGATGGAAGAAGTACATAAAAATGAGAGAGACTATGATTTATAAATTACACAACTCTGAACGCACACATAAAAAAAATGATATACACTTTAAGTGTATAGTACTTCAAGAAAGGTGCCTAAAAAAATAAATAAATAAAAGCAATAGTCCCCTGTTGATGGGCTATTCCTCCCAGCCACTGGTTATTGTAGGAAGAGAAAATAATTATTTATATTATATAAAGTCACTGAGGTGAACTGGTAAAGTTGTACTGCTTTACTACACAATATTAAAAAAAATGATTCTTAAAGTGGAAGTAAAGTCTTATTTTTTACTGCTATCTACAGGTAAGCCTATAATAAGGCTTACCTGTAGGTACTGTGAATATCTCCTAAACTTGCACAGTTTAGGAGATATTCAGAGTGCATGCAGACGTCGACTTACTGTGCCGGACCTTCAGAGCCCATGCCGTAAACAGCGGCTCGTGGGAGTGACGTCATCTCAGCTCCGGCCACAGCACCCAACCCTAAAGAAACACCGGGGAAGATGTCAGCCATCTCATCGGTGTGCGGGCGCCCCTGGAGGGTTTAGTTCTAAGGTAAGTATTTAATAATGAGCTGGTATGCGATGCAAACTAGCTCATTATGCCTTTGTCTTACAGGATTTTTTCTTTTTTTTTTCTTCCCCGGGTTTACAACCGCTTTAGAGCATTTATATTTTACTTGACTGCTGTCACACTTGAAAACATCAAGCACTAAATTGGGGAAACAATCCCATCCGAGGCCTTCAAAGGGTTCTGTACAGAACCATTAGCTGAACCATAGAAGTCACTCTCATAGCTGACCTGCATTGTGCTGGACGCTGGCAAGGTTTTAGGCTCCATTCACACCAATGCATTTTTTCATGCTTTTTGCAGAAACGCAGGACATCTTTTTTAACATGGGTTTCTATGGAATACATTCACATCAAAGCATTTTTGTGCCTCTGCGTTTTTGGAAACGGTCAGGGACTTTTTTTTAAAGCAAAACACTGCTTTTTTGGTTCAATAGACTTCAATGAAGAAGCTGCATGTCGTGTGTTTTTACCGCGATTTTGTCGTGATGTGCGTTTTGCATTTTTAAATCTGCCCAACAACAAATATTCCTAAAAAAAAATAAGCATAAAAAACGCAAATCGTGGCAAAATCATGGTAAAAAAACACAAAAAGCACTACAGAAATGCTCAAAAGAAACATGCATATAGGTGGGAATGTAATGTAGCCTAACCCCCAGGTCCATCCTCTGATCCCATATCTTTAATATCCTATCATGAATTACTTTACTCCTTTTCCCACCCCCTCGCCTCTCTCTTTTTCTTGACTATCTTCTCAAATTGTTAGTCTCGTTTTATTGCTACCTGTAATCTTCCCCCTTTCAGCTCTCGACTTGGGGTCATTATCACCAACCACTTGACAAGACTATTTTAAAAGCTAGATATAATCTTGCTTTCATCACATTTCCCACACTGATTTTATTCTGTAAAGGGGAACTCCAGTCATTTAAAAAAAAATTAACAGTCAGCAGCTACAAATACTGTAGCTGCTGACTTTTAAGAGACAGACACTCACCAGCCCAGGAGTCGAGCTTTGCTTCACGGGGGCTGGTTCTTTGCCAGCCTTTGGATCTTTGGCGCCGCCATCTTGGCTGTGCCTTCCTGCTGTTTCACAGCCGGTTCCCCAAGAACTAAATATGTTAGAGGAAGGGGGGAGAGGCAGATTAGCGGTACTTTCACTTTTAAGTGAAGGTTCGCTTTAAATATTAAAGAGGGCCTTTGCTCTCCAGACTCAGCAGGAGTTGTGTTTAGTTACATACTCATGTCTCTGTACTGTTTGCACCTCTGAGTTGTAAAGCTTACAGGGAGTCCAATGGCTGTATGTCTATGGTGATCAACTGTTTCACTTGTTAAGGCATCTGTATGTTTTTTTACACTGCTACAAGTGTGCATACATTTAAGACTCCATTCACATCTGGGAATTTTAGGATCTCAAAACGCACTACAATCGCAAAATGCAGGTTCGGCCACTTTTTAAGTGCCATTGAAAATAATGGCACCTGAACCTGCACTTTGCAATTGTGGTGCCTATTAAGATCGCGGGCAGAGTCACAGTGACTTTGCAGCGTTCCCAAAACACCCATGTGTGAATGGAGCCTTAAATGTCTTAACAAGTGAAAGAGTTCATAGTTACATACTTAGTCAGTTTGAAAAAAGACACAAGTCCATCCAGTTCAACCATAAAAAAAAAAAAAAAAAATAATAATATCATACAATCCCATATACCCAATTCTATACCCACAGTTGATCCAGAGGAAGGCGAAAAACCCCAGCAGAGCATGATCCAATTTGCTACAGCAGGGGAAAAAAAATCCTTCCTGATCCCCAGAGAGGCAATCGGATATTCCCCGGATCAACTTTACCTATAAATGTTAGTACCCAGTTATATTATGTACATTTTGAAAAGAATACAGGCCTTTCTTAACCACTTAAGCCCCGGACCATTTTGTAGCTAAAGGACCAGAGCTGTTTTCAGAATTTTGCACTGCGCTGCTTTAACTGGAAATTGTGCGGACATGCAATGTTGTACCGAAACGAAATTTGCGTCCTTTTCTTCCCACAAATAGAGCTTTCTTTTAATGGTATTTGATTGCCTCTGCGATTTTTATTTTTTGCGATATAATAGGAAAAAGACCGAAAATTTTGAAAAAAAATGATATTTTCTACTTTTTGTTATAAGAAAAATCGAATAAACTCAATTTTAGTCATACATTTAGGCCAAAATGTATTCAGCCACATGTCTTTAGTAAAAAAAATGTCAATAAGCGTATATTTATTGGTTTGCGCAAAAGTTATAGCGTCTACAAACTAGGGTACATTTTCTGGAATTTACACAGCTTTTAATTTATGACTGCCTATCTCATTTCTTGAGGTGCTAAAATGGCAGGGCAGTACAAAACCCCCCCAAATTACCCAATTTTGGAAAGTAGACACCCCAAGGAAATTGCTGAGAGGCATGTTGAGCCCATTGAATATTTTTTTTTTTTGTCGCAAGTGATTGAATAATGACTAAAAAAAAAAAAAAAATTACAAAAAGTTGTCACTAAATGATATATTGCTCACACATGCCATGGTTATATGTGGAATTGCACCCCAAAATACATTTTGCTGCTGCTCCTGAGTACGGGGATACCACATGTGTGGGACTTTTTGGGAGCCTAGCCGCGTACGGGCCCCCGAAAACCAAGCACCGCCTTCAGGATTTCTAAGGGCACAAATTTTTGATTTCACTCCTCACGACCTATCACAGTTTCGAAGGCCATAAAATGCCAAAATAGCACAAAACCCCCCCAAATGACCCCATTTTAGAAAGTAGACACCCCAAGGAAATTGCTGAGAGGCCTGTTGAGCCCATTGAATATTTTTTTTTTGTCCCAAGTGATTGAATAATGACAAAAAAAATTAAAATTACAAAAAGTTGTCACTAAATGATATATTGCTCACACATGCCATGGTTATATATGGAATTACACCCCAAAATACATTTTGCTGCTTCTCCTGAGTACGGGGATACCACATGTGTGGGACTTTTTGGGAGCCCGAAAACCAAGCACCGCCTTCAGGATTTCTAGGCACAAATTTTTGATTTCACTCCTCACTACCTATCACAGTTTCGAAGGCCATAAAATGCCAAAATAGCACAAAACTCCCCCCAAATGACCCCATTTTGGAAAGTAGACACCCCAAGCTATTTGCTGAGAGGCATGGTGAGTATTTTACAGCTCTCATTTGTTTTTGAAAATGAAGAAAAATTTTTTTTTTTTTTTTTAATTTTCAAAACTTTGTGACAAAAAGCGAGATCTGCAAAATACTCACCATACCTCTCAGCAAATAGCTTGGGGTGTCTACTTTCCAAAATGGGGTCATTTGGGGGGGGGGGGTTTCTGCCATCTGGGCATTCCATGGCCTCCGAAACTGTGATAGGCAGTGAGAAGTGAAATCAAAAATTTACACCCTTAGAAAGCCTGAAGGCGGTGATTGGTTTTTGGGGTCCCGTACGCGGCTAGGCTCCCAAAAAGTCTCACACATGTGGTATTCCCGTACTCAGGAGAAGCAACAGAATGTATTTTGGGGTGTAATTCCACATATGCCCATGACATGTTTGAGCAATATATCATTTAGTGACAACTTTGTGCAAAAAATAAAAAATAAAAAAATAAATTTTCTATTTTCCACAACTTGTGTCAACATATAAAATATTCCATGGACTCGACATGCCTCTCAGTATATAGCTTGGGGTGTCTACTTTCCAAAATGGGGTCATTTGGGGGGGTTTTGAACTGTTCTGGCATTTTATACACAACATTAGGAAACTTACATCCACTCTTCTAACCACTTGAAGGCAAAGCCCCTTTTCACACTTTTTGTTTACATGAAAACTTTTTTTTTTGCAAGAAAATTATGTTGAACCCCCAAACATTATATATATTTTTAAATCAAAGGCCCTACAGATTAAAATGGTGGGTGTTGCAATTTTTTTTTCTACACAGTATTTGCGCAGCGATTTTTCAAACGCATTTTTTGGGGAAAAAATACACTTTTTTTAATTTTAATGCACTAAAACACACTATATTGCCCAAATATTTGATGAAATAAAAAAGATGATCTTAGGCCGAGTACATAGATACCAAACACGACAAGCTTTAAAATTTCGCACAAACGCGCATTGGTGACAAACTACATACATTTTTAAAAGCCTTTAAAAGCCTTTACAGGTTACGCCGTTAGATTTACAGAGGAGGTCTACTGCTAAAATTACTGCCCTCGATCTGACCTTCGCGGTGATACCTCACATGCATGGTGCAATTTCTGTTTACATATGACGCCAGACCGATGCTTGCGTTCGCAATTGGGCAAGAGCAGGGCAGGACAGGGGTGCGCTTTTTTTTTTTTTATTACTAATTTTGCTTTTTTATTTTATTTTTAAACTGTTGCTTCCATATTTTTTTTTTTTTTTATCATTTTTATTGTTATCTCAGGGAATGTAAATATCCCCTATGATAGCAATAGGTAATGACAGGTACTCTTTTTTGAAAAAACTGGGGTCTATTGGACCCTAGATCTTTCCTCTGCCCTCAAAGCATCTGACCACACCAAGATCGCTGTGATAAAATGCTTTCCCAATGGCGCTTTTTATATCCGGGGGGGGGGACATTCCCTCCCACTGCTTGTAAAAGCAGTCCAGAGGCTAATTAGCCACTAGGATTGCTTTTACATGAAAGCCGGCCGCTGGCTGAAAAGAATGATACCAAGATGATACCTAAACCCACAGGCATCATTCTGGTATAAACATTCAAAGTCCAGCAACATACCAGTACGTTGCTGGTCCTTGTTGGACATGTATTGTAATCTTTTTTTTCATGCAGCCTGTTGGCTGAACGAAAAAAAAAGATTGATCGGTGGGTATGCCCACCATTAGAATACCGCCCTTCATCCACCCACTTCTAATGATGGGCATACATGCACCATTTATATATGCCGAAGCATGGGGGCATCTTCCCGCAAAAGTTATGCCGCGTACACATGGTCAGACTTTTCCACGGGCAAGCCTCCGTCGGAATTTCGACCGTATGTACGCGGCATTAGGAGCAAAATCGCTCCTCCGCCACTGCTGCCCCAATGCTTCGGCATATATGCTTTTTTTTTTTAACTGTGGTGGTGAAATCACCTCCTACAGCACTGGAGTCGCAGGGATCAGGCCTGTCTCTGCGAACGCTGCAGTTATGTGTGTTGTGTTTTGCAAGTGACAGTGATCGATCGATACTGCACTTGGGTGGCCTGGGCTGGACGGAGGGGCAAAACGCAGGTGCTAGCAGGTATCTGGGCTGATCCCGCTAACACTGCGTTTTTGGGAACCCTAAACTGCTGGGGACGCTAGTATAGATCTGATCAGATCAGATATTGATCTGTTCAGATACTATACCACTAAGGGGGGTGTATGCTTAACGCATGGGTGTTAGCGCTACTGGCACTAACCTGACGCTGCCTGGGGTGTGACGCAGACCCTCTCTGACGCTAAAACCTAATTGATATCACCCGCCGGGCGATCAGGGGGTTAAACCTTTATTGGGTTATATACGGCGGGTGCCCTGACACTATAAAAAGCAAACTAACTAACCAGCGTCACCCGTAACACTTATATGGTGATTACTGGTGAAAGGGTTAACTATGGGCAATTAGGGGGTTAAAACCTTTATTAGGTAATATATGGGGGTACCTGACGCTATATAAAAACCTGACGGCGAACCTAAAAAAAAATTACTGGCTACCTATCGGCATCACCGACACTAAGACAACGATCATAAAAACGATCGCTTAGCAACAGTGGTGATAGGGGGTGAAAGGGTTACCTGGGGGGCGATCAGGGGGTTAAACCTTTATTAGATAATATATGGGGGTACCTGACGCTATAAAAACCTGCGGCGAACCTAAAAAAAAATACTGGCTACCGATCTGCATCACCGACGCTAAGACAGCGATCAGAAAAATAATCGCTTAGCGACAGTGGTGATAGGGGGTGTAAGGGTTACCTGGGGGGCGATCAAGGGGGTTAAACCTTTATTAGGTAATATATCGGGGTACCTGACGCTATAAAAACCTGCGGCGAACCTAAAAAAAATTACTGGCTACCGATCTGCATCACCGACGCTAAGACAGCGATCAGAAAAATGATCGCTTAGTGACAGTGGTGATAGGGGGTGAAAGGGTTACCTGGGGGGCGATCAAGGGGGTTAAACCTTTATTAGGTAATATATGGGGGTACCTGACACTATAAAAACCTGCAGCGAACCTAAAAAAAATTACTGGCTACCGATCTGCATCACCGACGCTAAGACAGCGATCAGAAAAATGATCGCTTAGCGACGGCGGTGCTAGGGGGTGAAAGGGTTATCTGGGGGGTGATCAGGGGGTTAAACCTTTATTAGGGGGGGTTAGGGGGCTACACTAGACCTAAAACTAAATGTAGTGACACTTTTACAGTCACAAATGTCACTGATTGCAGTGATCACTAAATAAATGGTCACTGCAATCAGTGACACTGTGACTGGGGGCTGGGGGGTGATCTGGGGGGGCCTGGGGGGGCGATTTATGTGCCTATGTGTCCTGGTGTCAGTGTGCTGTTTTGTGCACTAACCTGCATCTTCTCCTGTACGGCGCTCGGTATATGTGAGCGCCGCAGGAGAGATGACATCACTTCCTCCTGCCTGTGTAAACAGTTCACAGGCAGGAGAAGCTCTCTCATTCGCCGGGAGCGATCGAGAGGGGGGGGGGCCGGAATCGAACAGCCGTCCCCTCATGCCGGATCACTCCCGAAGGTAAAACGACCACCCACTGTAAAGAAGGGGGGTCCGATCGGACCCCCCAACTATACAAAGGCAATCACGTATATGTACGTGATTCTGCCTGTCGGTGCCATTCTGCCGACGTATATTTACAGTGGGCGGTCGTTAAGTGGTTAAAGCAAGCTACTGAGCTGGCCAGAACCACCTCTGCAGGGAGTCTATTCCACATTTTCACAGCTCTTACTGTGAAGAAACCTTTCCGTATTTGGAGGTGAAATCTCTTTTCCTCTAGACGTAAAGAGTGCCCCCTTGTCCTTTGTGTTGACCGTAAAGTGAATAACTCAACACCAAGTTCACTATATGGACCCCTTATATATTTGTACACGTTGATCATATCCCCCCTTAATCTCCTCTTCTCAAGAGTGAATAAATTCAGTTCCTCTAATCTTTCCTCATAGCTGAGCTCCGCCATTCCTCTTATCAGTTTGGTTGCCCTTCTCTGCACTTTCTCCAGTTCCCCAATATCCTTTTTGAGAACCGGTGCCCAAAACTGAACTGCATATTCCATATTCATCACCAAAGACAAACAGCCATGTGACACCCTGTAAGCTAGAAGTTTATTGGAATAAAAAATAGATACAAAAATAATAAAAATAAGTGTGTGATACTACTCTTGAGGAGTATAGATAATAATTGACCCATTATAGCGTTTCTCAAATGGGGTGCCAAGAAAACAGGACAACATTTGCCCTGGATCAGTGTCATGGTGCAGGTAGGCTGGCCACCAGAACCATAAGAATCAATAAGGCTCTAGGGCCAGGATGCACAGCCACCCCCAGCATTCAGAAAATAAAGAAGTGCACCTTCGCCCAGACCTGCTCTGCGTTCTGTCCTGTGTTATGCAAGTAAACTAAAGTAGGGCTCTGATTGGCAAAGGGGACTGTGTGATGGGACTCTTTGATGGGGGACTCTGTGAAAGGGGAACTCTGATGTGATGGGTGCTCTCATGTTTGTGGGGGGCTAACATGTATAGGGGTGACTCTGATGGGAAAGGTGGGCTTCTAAATTAATGAGAGGAATCTGTGATTCTAATGTGATGATGGTACGATAATATGAAGAGGGACCACTGAAGTGATGGGGAACCGGTGATGTAATGTTGGGATTCCAAAATACTTTCCCCAACCCACACGTTCCTCCAAAGTGGCTGTAAGTGTACATGGGTGCTGCAGCGACCACCGGCTGGAACCAAAGGTAATCAGAGCGAGAGAATGTCACCAGCACACCACAAATCTCCTGAACGGGTCCAAAGCTTTATTCAGCGTTCACATTATTGTAACAGAAGCAACGTTTTGGAGCCTCACATGCCATATACCTGATGAAGGGGTCCTGTGATGCTCTGAAACATTGCTTCTGTTACAAAGATGTGATCGCTGAATAAAGCTTTGGACCCATTCTGGAGATCTGCGTGTTCTGGTGACATTCTCTCGCTCTGACATGAAGGTGGGGGGGACTCTGATGTGATGGGGTGGTTGTGTGCATCATCATGCAGGATCACGTTACCCATTGAATTGTAAAAAAAATTCCATTTTAAACTTAAGATTTGACATACTTTGAAAAAGGGTTCTGTGAATGAAAAACGTTGGGAAATGCTGACCTAGCATACTACATTTGAAAATTAAGCAATATGCCCAGTTTACAAATAAGGCAGAAACAAATGAGAAATTTTAGAGCTGAAATGTTCATTTCATACATCCACATATAAATTGGTCAAAAATGCAGCACAAAATAGAATTTGCTATGAAAAGAAAAACATGACAGAAAGCAAAAAAATGCTTGGAAAAGAAAGAAATCAAATAAAACAAATAGAATAACTCTGCTATTTGCCACCTTTATAAACAGGATGAGCTATGTCTCAACACGGTCAGACTGTCATCTCCGCCAATATGTGCCCACATGAGTCACTTCCTATATGAAGTATTTAATTGCACTGGCAGTGGTATTCCCATTCCATGTTAACCTGTTCCTGCAGAGGCAACCAAAATCCTTCTGGACTTGGTACACGAGAGGAAATCTAATAAAGCCTAAAACGATGCATGCTGTGCTAATGTTATGTCATGTGAGTCATTCCAGTCTTCCTGTGCTCTGCTCTTCTAGTGTGTAGGAGATACCTCAGTAAATGAACGTGCACTGCAGCGCCAGCCGCATCCTTCTGCCAACACACGATCAAACTAGCCATTTACAGCTAAATTGCCACGGGGTTGATTTACTAAAACTGGAGAGTGCAAAATCTGGTGCAGTTGTGTATAGGAACCAATCAGCTTCTAACTTCAGCTTATTCAATTAAGCTTTGACAATAAAACCTGGAAGCTGATTGGTTTCTATGTAGAGCTGCACCAGGTTGTGCACTCTCCAGGTTTAGTAAATAACCCCCATGACTCTCTATTACACTAACACATAAAAAAATAAAAACTAGAATATTAGGGTAAGACATAAATTCACACACACAAAAGTTGAACTAGATGGACCCATGTTTTTTTTTTTTTTTGTGTAACATATCCCGCAGAATCAGGGATAAATAGGATGATGCTGTGTGGTCATCTGCATATAAAAGCTCTGATGGAGCTGCAACGTTTCTGCTGAAAAATTCTGCCATGCACGCTTCAAATGTGGTTGAGTTGATTTGCTCACGGCTTGACGTTGCACTGCAGGCACACGGCGTTGAGGATGAACCAAGTACTTGGCAACAATGTCATCCTACCACAGTGGACGTCCAGTGTCCTTCTTTACAGGACCATTAACACATGACGGCAAGTACTGGGCTCTGAACTTCTTAGCAGCTCAAGGTTAGTGCGGCTCTGCTCCCACCGTCATTCGCAGCACAGAACGCTGCTTTGTTATTTATTACGGGTATTTATATAGCGCTGACAATTTACGCAGGGCTTCACATAGCGTACGTTCGCATCAGTCCCCGCCGGCTATTAAACGTAGGTCAGGAGACGATTTGCAGGTAACTGCAGCACGGCTCCTGTCACAAATTCCTAATTAGCTCCTCAGAAAACAGAGCTGGTGCCAATTTCATGCATGCCTTCTGGATCATTCCAATGTCATGATTTCCCCTCATGCACCTAGCTGCTGGAATAGGACACCCTCCCTCATTAAAATGCAGCAAATGGCATGCCATCAGTAAAATAAAAAATCTTCTTGTTCCCTCCAAAGACAGACATGTTTAGAAGAGGCTCACCTTCTCTATCTCCTCTGTGTTGGCTTTTTTTTTCTTATTACAGCATTGTTTGCAATGAGGCTCCTCAGCAGCAGCAGCAGCAGCAGCTTCCTTCTTGTCTCAGTCAAAGCCCAGGATGGATGAGCACAGCAGCTCCTTCCACACACGTTCAGCTCTGCCTTCCCTGGAAACTTCCACACGCAGCAGTTTTTGTCTTCTCCCCCATTCCTCGCACTCAGTGATTAATCATTCAATGGACATGTCATTTGTTGGCGATCAGCTCTCCGGGTGACTCCTCAGCATTCTGCAGGAACCCGTGGGCTGCATAGAGAGGTAGCAGAGGGAGGGAGGATGGAGGAGCGTGTGTGGAGATGCTGGAGATGCTGCTGATGCTGATGCTGTGTCTGTATATGTGTATGTGTGTGTGTGTGTTAGGGCATGGCAAGGGGGAACCTCCTGAATTAGCTTACATTTTTAGACCTACAACAGGTTAATTTTTGTTGTTTTCCTAAATCTGGAAAAAGGAAATAAAAGGAGAGGAATGGGGATTCATGAAGGAGAAGAGGATACAATGGATATACAGTAGTAATGGTGTAATTGGATATTTTGTGGTTTCATGTGTGAGCTAAACCACAATAGTGGATGGGTTCCTCAGAGTCCCATGGGGTAGCACAGCTTCTTGATGGGAGGAAAAGAGATGATGATGGCAGGGTTAGTCAAAATGCCTCGCTTCTGAACGTTTACTGAAGTATTTTGTATTAATGGGATTTAGCAGAAGTAATATACCGTATATATTTACCAACCTTTTTTGCCACAGTTAAACCACTAATATAATGTCCAGGTCTCAAAGACCCCATGAATAAACCAAATCACCGGGGTTGAAGGAGGAAAAAAACTGATATTGGTGGTCATTGGGAAGTATGGTCATTACATTGGGGTTCAGTAGGAAGAATGTTCCTTACATTAGTGGTCAGTAGGAAGAATGTTCCTTACATTGGGGATCAATAGAAAGAATGTTCCTTACATTGGGGGGCAGTAGGAAGAATGCTCCTTACATTGGGGGCAGTAAGAAGAATGTTCCTTACATTGGTGGACAGTAGGAAGAATGTTCCTTACATTGGGGGGCAGTAGGAAGAATGCTCCTTACATTGGGGGCAGTAAGAAGAATGTTCCTTACATTGGTGGACAGTAGGAAGAATGTTCCTTACATTGGGGATCAGTAGAAAGAATGTTCCTTACATTGGGGGTCAGTAAGAAAAATGTTCCTTATATTGGTGGTCAGTAGGAACAATGTTCCTTACATTGGTGGTCAGTAGGAACAATGTTCCTTACATTGGTGATCAGTAGGAAGGATGTTCCTTACATTGGGGATCAGTAGGAAGAATGTTCCTTACATTGGGGATCAGTAGAAAGAATGTTCCTTACATTGGGGGGCAGTAGAAAGAATGCTCCTTACATTGGGGGGCAGTAAGAAGAATGTTCCTTACATTGGTGGACAGTAGGAAGAATGTTCCTTACATTGGGGATCAGTAGAAAGAATGCTCCTTACATTGGGGGTCAGTAAGAAGAATGCTCCTTACATTGGTGATCAGTAGGAAGAATGCTCCTTACATTGGTGATCAGTAGGAACAATGTTCCTTACATTAAGGGGGGGGGGGGGACAGTAGGAAGAATGCTTCTTGCATTGGGGGTCAGTAAGAAGAATGTTCCTTTTTTTTTTTTTTCTTGGAAAAGCCAACTTTATTAATATAAAGCACAGATTACATGACAGTCAAGCACATTCTTTAATAAAAATACAGTTTCATATGGTGAAATGCATGATCATTTTGTTTACCTACATACCGCTAGACATACATTCACATGTTCACAAGGGTACTGGAGCATTTTAATGTAGAACACCCTCCGGGTGAGGCAAAGTCAGACACATGTTTCTCCATCCTCCAACCATCTGTCCCATACTTTGGAATACTTTTGTGTGGAACCCCTGTGTGTATAAATCAGCTTTTTAAATGGCAAAGTGTCATTAACAGCCTTTTTCCACATCTGTAGCGTGGGGGGCAAATCCTGCATCCATCTCTGAGCGATCACCTTCCGTGCTAAAAATAATGTTTCAAAAAGGAAAATTGTGTGATATTTATCCACCTCTACGTCAGGCAATAGCCCCATAATACATAACTTAGGGTCAGTTACCACAGGGGATCCCATATTGTCATGCCGAAAGCGGACAACCTGTGTCCAGTACGTCTGAATATTCGGACAGCTCCAAATGAGATGGTAAAACGTGCCAAGCGTGGACTGGCACAGATAACAAGTCGGATTGGATGTGTGTTGAAATTTGGCCAATCTCAGTGGCGTTAGGTAGGCTTTGTGAACAATGTAAGTTTGCGTCAGTCTATCCGACAGCTTAGGGGACATATTCTTGGTTCCCTCAAGTATTTCGTCCCAGTCTGCGTCTTCTAATGGGCCTACGTCCTGTTCCCATGCAGTCTTGGCCTTCTGAGAAACAGCTACTGTACCCTGGCGTCTGATGGTGTAGTACAGGTGCGAAATAAGCTTGGAGGGGTCACTCCCCAAAACAATACCTAGCACCAGTGGGGGTTCCGTCTCTACATCCAGAGATGGCAGCTGGGTTCTGAGTGCATGACGGAGCTGCCAATATTTAAAAGCTAAGTGCTGTGGGAGCAAAAATTCCTCTCTAAGTGCCTGAAACTGTTTGAACCCAGGGTTTGACAAGACTTGGTGTAAGTATATTATGCCGTACCTAGCCCAGACCACCGAGTCGGGAATCTCCGCTAGCTCCGGCATATGGCTGTTAAGCCACAATGGGGTATGAGAATAAAATTTCCCGACATTTTTTTTTAAGGGATATTTCCCATATCCGTTGGTGATGTAGTAACATCCCTTTGTTGTGCCCTAAGGCCTGCTTATTTGGTTGTTTACCATGGAGAATAACCTGTAGGGGCGTGTGCATCGGGTGCCCGGGTTTATCGCAAACTAAAGACCTATAGCGTTGGAGTTCCGAGGTATTGAAGTGATATAAGTGAGAGAGCTGTGAGGCCAAGTAGTAGTCATGAAGGTCTGGGAGGGAAGCACCGCCCATGTCCGTTGGGTTCTTTAAAATGTGCCAAGCTAGTTTGTGTCTGCCAGTCCCCCAAACAAATGAATTCAGAATAGCTTCCATTTGTTTAAATATTTTTAAGGGAATGTATAAAGGGGCATGCCATACCATATACAGAAGTTTGGGCAATATAATAATTTTTATAATATTAATGCGCCCCATCACCCCTAATGGTAATCTAGCCCACGTCTGTGTTTTGAGTTTGATCATGTCAAACAGCGGAGCCACATTCAGGGGTGTATAGTCTGTCAGATTCCTGGTAACCTCAACTCCCAGGTATCTAATCCTGGATACTCTGCAGAGTGGCAGCGGAGGGGTCACCTCCGGGGGGGAAAGACATCTATGGGGAGAATTTGGGACTTGTCCCAATTAATGCGCAGTCCCGAATAGCCACCCATCTGCTCAATGATTCGTAACGCTGTTTGCAGTGACGGCCCCTGGTCCGCTAGGTATAGGATAGTGTCATTCGCGTACAGGCCTATCTTATCTACTGAGTGACCTCTACGCAAACCCTGAATATCAGGGTGTGCTCTGATGGCAATAGCCAGAGTCTCAGCGGCCAAGGCATATAGCAATGGGGAGAGGGGACACCCCTGACGAGTACCTTTCTCCACAGGAAACCGCTCCGACAGCCATCCATTGACAAAAATCCGCGCCTTGGGAGTCTAATACAGGATTTGCACCCATTTTATGAAATGCGGTCCAAAGCCATAATTATGTAGACATTCCCACAGGTAGGGCCACTCCACTGAATCAAAGGCTTTGGCCGTGTCAAGCGCCGCCACCACCCTGGTTCCTGAGTTATCATGTCGCGCCTGGATGTTCATGTAATGCCATCTAATGTTCATAGCAGTGTTCTTGCCCGGCATGAACCCTGTTTGGTCCATGTGAATTAGTGACAATATGGCAGCATTCAACCGAGATGCTAATATTTTGGCTAAGATTTTAATATCTACCTGCAGTAGAGAAATAGGTCGATAAGATTCAGGGTAGTGGGGGTCCTTACCAGGTTTGAGGAGTACTATAATTTGAGCTTCCTGCATAGACTCAGGGAGCACGTTCGTATTAAATATAGATTGATACAGGGCCTTTAGTTTGGGAACAAGAATATCGGAGTAGGTAGCATAAAATTCCAAAGGGAGTCCATCCAGTCCTGGTGCTTTAGATTTGGCCAACTGAGCAATCGCCTCAGCAATGTCATGTGCCGTAATAGGCGCATCTAGTAGTTTAACCTGCTCTCGGTTAAGCCGAGGAAACTGAATGGTGGCCAAATAGGACTGCAGTTCCCTACGCGTGTACGTGCCCTGGGATTTATAGAGGGTACTATAGAATTGTTGAAATTTAGCTGCAACTTGGTTCGGGTCAGTGATACATCAGGGCCATTAAGTGAGACCACAACCGGAGGCTTATCATACAAATGAGCCAGATAGGCCAGCAGTCTCCCTGCTCTCTCCCCCTGCTCATATACCCTCTGCCTGCTGAAGAATACTCGCTGTTTAGCTTTCTCTGTGAGCATTTGTGTGTAGTGGGGGTACCAAATTTAGGGACTGCTATGCCAAATTTAGGGGTGATTCGAGTGGTAGTTGGCTCGAATCTTTTCAATTTGCTGGACTCTGCCTTGCTGTTGTTTTGCCTGGTGTGCAGTTCCCCTTAGAAGTGTGGGTAGCGCTGTCACCTGTGCTCGGGGTTGAACCACAGGTAATAGGGCAGCGATTTGGTGTCTCCTTTCGGCAGCCGTACAGTGGGTGTGGTGGACCTGCTGGGCATGCCGGGAGAGGATACATAAGGGGCAGACGCCGCCTGGGAGGGGTCTTCTGGTTTTCTGTTCATTCCTGGCTCCAGAGCCAGAGTCCTGGTGCGTGGCGCATGGCCCTCCAGGCCATGGGGCCACGTGCACTCCAGTCCCAGGCACCTTTAGTTCTGGGACTGCAACTTCAGCCCTGGGCCCAGCACCTTTAGCTGGAGCCCGCTTCAGGAGGAGGAATCCCTGGGTGCCGCCTTGCGAGGGGACCCGTTTCTAGAAGAGGAGGCTGGGGAGGACCGTTCCGAAGGACTGGTAAAAGATCACAGTGAAGGAAGGGGCCCAGTAACTCTCTGGAGGGATGTCATCAATCCGGAAAAAGGGATCTAGCCAAAAGGACCAGTAGGAGGTTTGGGGCACCATAGATCCTGTGGCAGAGGATCTCCTGAATGCATCCATTAGGGAATCAAATAGACTGTTCGAGTTGCTAGTGCCTTCGGGTGACTATCCGGGTGAGCTATACCCACTCGGGATCGAGTGGCGAAGAAACAAGAGTGCCTGAACTGATCTGTCTTCCTAACACCTTTCTCTTCTCCTCATTTGTGGATGTTCGTGCATAAAGAAATAAACTCTCAGTTGGAGTTGATGCTGGTGTGGACCTTGGAGTTACTTGGGGCATAGAGACTTTTGTCCTTACACTACAGGGACAGAAACCAACCCAGGGGGGCCTGCTGCAAATACCCGTAAGTGAAACTAAGTGTGCTTAACCTCTGCAACCCAGGGGGTACGGGCATGGTGGAGACCATGCGTGCCTTCCTCTCCAGTGAACGAGCCAAAGAGTGGAGAAGGGGTGGAGTGGTTGCTTCACGCGTAACCATACGGGACTGGAGTTTGACTCTGTTAAGGTTTTCAGGGGTCGGGCTAGCATTATATGTGGTTTCTTGGTCTCAAAGTTTGTCAGAGGTTAATTGGAGTATAGCGGTAGAGTCACGTTTACGCCTATTTATTCTAGTGGATAATAGCCTGCGGGCATGCGCTTTAAAGTCATCCCAGTGTGAGTTGAGGGTAGAGGGCCCCTGCAGTCTATCAAAAAATTTCCCTTGCTATGGAATCATGATCTGTGAGGATCGACAACCAATGGGGATTAAGTCTCCACAGTCGTGCTGGGGAGGCAGCTCGAAGAGACACCGTCAGCCAGCACGGGGAGTGATCGGAGAGGATAATGGAATTAAACCCCAAACCCGTAACCTTAGGCAAAAGGGCCCTGGAAACAAGAATAAAGTCAATCCTGGACATGGTGTTGTGGCTTGATGAATGACAAGTGTATGCTCTGGTCGTGGGGTTATTATGTCTCCAGACGTCAATAAGGGCAAACTCCGTCAGTGTACGGTATAGTCTAGTGTGTAATGGTTCGCCCGGCCTGGGGTCAGCTTGTGCTGGGCGGTCTAGTGTCGGGGTCATCGTATTGTTGAAGTCCCCCATCCATACCACTGGTAGTGATGGGTACTGTGCTATGTAAGCAAGACCCTCCGTCACCACATCTGACCTGTAAGGAGGGGGGATGTAACTAGCTAGAATCAATATAGGGGCACCTCCCACAATGGCATGCATAAAGAGGTATCTACCCTGCCGATCCGACACAACAGACACCAGTTCAAAAGGAGTAGATTTTGCAACCAGCACTGTAACCCCCCTAGACATGTTGGTATGAGTACTATGGTATGCCCACCCCACCCAGGGGCGCTACCAAGGTGATGATATCTGCCTTCTGACCCTTGAGATAGTCCAATACAGCCGTACGTTTGATTTTGTCCCGCATTCCCCGCACATTCCATAGTAGGAATTTAACATCTGCCATACTACTTAGAGGTATAGTCTGTGTGCACGGATCTGCAGGGTATCATCTCCATCAAAATAGGGTCTCAAGTTCATCATGCAAGGTACTATACAGTTTACTAGCAGTACCCATGTTGAGTTGTTTGTCACATATCTAAACATACATGTTGCATATATGGTAAGTGCTCGTTTATAATTAATTCAAGTAAATAACAAGTGCACAACGGTGCTAACATTCCCAATGCTCTGAACAAGATATCCGGCATTTTCCTTCCCTCTCAGCTTCTCACCTCCCCAACTTGGTGGAAGCATGCACTCCCTTGCAACCTTTATATGAATTAGCTTCCAGCCATCAACTCTAGCTGGAGGTACAGTACTTAGAAAATGGTGAGTAGAAAAGTTCAAAATAATAAGGAAAAAATAGGGGTTGCAAACATAACGGGATCGATTATTCACTGTGAAGCGTAAGATTAGGGCACTAAGCATGTTCTATGTGTCTCTTTCTGTTCCTGAGTGATACTCACGCTGCAAGGATACATAGTCATCATTGTGTACTACGTTTTTTTGGGGGGCCCTAGCCCCATGATATCTCCATGAAAGTGCTGTGGGGGCAGTAGGAAGCATAGGGTGTTAATCTCTGCGGTCCAAGCAGCTCCAAGCCAAGGGCTGAGTGACCAGGAGTTTCAACAAGCTGAGTTCCTTCTCCCCCAGGGGAGCTTAAGGGTCGGGTTCCCTACCCCCAAAATGGGGGGGCCTCCAAACACAAGTCAAGTAATGCACGGATCATAAAGACGGGGGGGGAACAAACACATGGGGGAAGCTTTCGTGCGAGAAAAACAAAAACGGTGAGATAAGACTACCCCCCCACAGCGGAGGGGACACTTAGAAGAAAGGTGGGGCCCGCCATCATCTGGCAATGGCAACAGTACTCACAGTGACAGGCCGTGTAACCGTTCATCCATCCGGGCGTCCGCGTTGATCCAGCCAGTGCGTTGCTGCCTTCGGGTCCTCAAAAAATAGGGCTCTGCCATCCTCCTCCACTCTCAATCTGGCCAAAAACAACATGGCATATTTAAGGTGGACCACCCTGAGCCGCCGTTTTACATCCTGGAACTGTGCAAGTTTTCTTTGGACTTCATTAGAGAAATCAGGGAACACCGCGACATGACCGTTGCCCAGGGCGATGTTACATTTCTTCCTAGACAGCCAAATTATTTTATCTCTGTCTCTGCAGTTAAGAAACTTGATGATCAAGGTCCTGGGGGGGGCTCCCGCAGGTGGAGGTTTAGCTGGGATGCGGTGCGCCCTTTCCACTGCGAACATAACAGAAAAGGCCTCTCTTCCAAAATGTTGGATCAGGAGGGATTCCAAGTATTCCGCAGGGTTAAAAACAAAAACAAAAACAAAAATTGCCGCTCAAGGCAGATAGGATAAGGGAGGTACTTCTCTCGGAGACCTTGGGTGCTGGCAATGCTATGAGTAAGCACTGATTTTGTGCGAAACGCGTCAGCTATCCTGTTCTAGCTGGTTTTTGTAGTGCCTGTTCATTAAACACACGTTGGATTGGAGTGCGGCTGTCCTCTTTTTTCTTATTTTTTCCTCAATTAAGATTGGGTTGGTACCTTCAGCCTTTTCAAGTATACCGATGAACCGGAGGTTGCAGCATCTCAAATGGTTCTCCATATCATCCTGGTGCGCGTGCAGCTGGTGGATCTGTCGCTGCATGTCCTCCGTGGTGTGGCATAGGGGGTGTAGAATGTCCTCTGCCGCTCCAATGCGTGTCTCGGCCTCAGTGACCCTGTCCCTTACCTTAGACACGTCCTGGCGCAAGAGGGAGATGTCAATCTTGACCTCATCTATTTGGGCGGTGAGTGTCCCCTGCAGCTTTGCGATGGCATCTAGGACATTGGCTGTATCAGCGCTCTGATGTACCGCCGCGGAGCATGTGAGGTCGCCATCTTTGGCCTGCGGTTCCTGATCCTGATGGCGGTATTTCGCCAGCTTGTCCAACGCCTCAGAGGTCCTTTTCGGGGGAGACATGGTCTCTCCCGGCTCCTGGCTGTGGATGACCAGGCCGTCTCTGAGTGGAGAAATCCGGCCACTGTTCCGGGAGTTAGACCAGAACCACGGTCTGTCCCCAATGCTGCTGTAGGGTGTGGATACTTTGAGGCAGCGGCCTTAGGCAGTCCGGAGGCTGTTTCAGGGGGAGATGCACCTCAGGGCAGTCAGGGAGGCCTGTAGAGCTCACCAAGGCCTCCACCGGGTGCAGCAAGATGGCCGCCGCTCTGGGAGGTAGGCCAAAGCCATGGTCCGTTCCACGGCAAAAGGAGGGTGTGGGTGTGCTGCGGCGGCGGCCTCAGGCAGTCCGGAGGCAGTTCTGGGAGGAGATGCAACAAGAAGAATGTTCCTTACATTGGTGATCAGTAGGAAGAATGCTTCTTACATTGGGGGGGGGGGCAGTAGGAAGAATGCTCCTTACATTGGGGGGGGGGCAGTAGGAAGAATGCTCCTTACATTGGGGGTCAGTAAGAAGAATGTTCCTTACATTGGCGGTCAGTAGGAAGAATGTTTCGTACATTGGTAATGAGTAGGAAGAATGCTCCTTACATTGGTGATCAGTAGGAAGAATGCTCCTTACATTGGGAGGGCAGTAGGAAGAATGCTCCTTACATTGGGAGTCAGTAAGAAGAATGTTCCTTACATTGGTGGTCAGTAGGAAGAATGCTCCTTACATTGGTGGTAATTGGGGGAGAATGTACCTCACATTGGTGGTATGGGAGGAAAATGTACCTTACATTGCTGGCAAGTGGGAAAAAATATACCTTACATTCGTAATCATTGGTAAGAATGCCCCTAACATTGGTGGTCAGTGGGAAAAAAATGTCCCTTACATTGGTGGAAAGTCTAAAAAATGCCCCTTACTTCGGTGATCAGTGGGAAGAATGTCCCTTACATTGGTGATAAGTGGGAGATAATATACCTCACATTGGTGGTATGTGAGGAAAATGTATCTTACATTGGTGGTCAGTGGGAAAAAAATGTCCCTTACATTGGTGGAAAGTCTGAAAAATGCCCCTTACTTCAGTGATCAGTGGGTGGAGGATAATGTACCTTACATTGGTTGCAAGTGAGAAAAATGTACCTTACATTGGTGGCTAGGGATGAGCTTCGTGTTCGAGTCGAACATACGTTCGACTCGAACATCGGCTGTTCGATCGTTCGACGAAGATCGAACGATTTGGGCCGTTCGCGCCAAATTCGAGTGACGCGAACGGCCCACAATGCACTACGCCATCGCAGTGTCATCCAGGCGCTGTGATTGGCCAAGCATGCACTGTGACCCCGCATGCTTGGCCAATCACAGCGCCGGCAGCGAGGAGAGCAATGATTGGCCACAGGCAGGATGCCTGTGGCCAATTATTGCTGAGGGTGTTTAGTACACGCCCCACACTATAAAAGGCCGCCAGCACGGCGGCCTAGTGTAGTGTGTTCCGGAGCAGGGATAGAGCAGCATAGGCAGGGACAGTGACTTTTATTTCTTTCTTGCTTAACCTGGATTCCTTTAGTTTAGGGAAAGAGAAGGATAGGTAGGGAGAGTGTCAGTGTGTTTTGTGCTTGTGCTATATTGTGCTTAAAAAAAACATTTTTTCTAGGGACAGAAAACTGTAGGTAGGGAGAGTGTCAGTTTCTTTCACTGTCAAAGTCCTTGTTTCCAGGGACCTGGAAGGACAGTGAGTGAATTCTCCTTGTGCTAAATTGTGCTTAAAAAAAACATTTTTTCTAGGGACAGAAAACTGTAGGTAGGGAGAGTGTGTCTGTTTCTTTCACTGTCAAAGTCCTTGTTTCCAGGGACCTGGAAGGACAGTGAGTGAATTCTCCTTGTGCTAAATTGTGCTTAAAAAAAAACATTTTTTCTAGGGACAGAAAACTGTAGGTAGGGAGAGTGTGTCAGTTTCTTTCACTGTCAAAGTCCTTGTTTCCAGGGACCTGGAAGGACAGTGAGTGAATTCTCCTTGTGCTAAATTGTGCTTAAAAAAAACATTTTTTCTAGGGACAGAAAACTGTAGGTAGGGAGAGTGTGTCAGTTTCTTTCACTGTCAAAGTCCTTGTTTCCAGGGACCTGGAAGGACAGTGAGTGAATTCTCCTTGTGCTAAATTGTGCTTAAAAAAAACATTTTTTCTAGGGACAGAAAACTGTAGGTAGGGAGAGTGTGTCAGTTTCTTTCACTGTCAAAGTCCTTGTTTCCAGGGACCTGGAAGGACAGTGAGTGAATTCTCCTTGTGCTAAATTGTGCTTAAAAAAAACATTTTTTCTAGGGACAGAAAACTGTAGGTAGGGAGAGTGTGTCAGTTTCTTTCACTGTCAAAGTCCTTGTTTCCAGGGACCTGGAAGGACAGTGAGTGAATTCTCCTTGTGCTAAATTGTGCTTAAAAAAAACATTTTTTCTAGGGACAGAAAACTGTAGGTAGGGAGAGTGTGTCAGTTTCTTTCACTGTCAAAGTCCTTGTTTCCAGGGACCTGGAAGGACAGTGAGTGAATTCTCCTTGTGCTAAATTGTGCTTAAAAAAAACATTTTTTCTAGGGACAGAAAACTGTAGGTAGGGAGAGTGTGTCAGTTTCTTTCACTGTCAAAGTCCTTGTTTCCAGGGACCTGGAAGGACAGTGAGTGAATTCTCCTTGTGCTAAATTGTGCTTAAAAAAAACATTTTTTCTAGGGACAGAAAACTGTAGGTAGGGAGAGTGTGTCAGTTTCTTTCACTGTCAAAGTCCTTGTTTCCAGGGACCTGGAAGGACAGTGAGTGAATTCTCCTTGTGCTAAATTGTGCTTAAAAAAAACATTTTTTCTAGGGACAGAAAACTGTAGGTAGGGAGAGTGTGTCAGTTTCTTTCACTGTCAAAGTCCTTGTTTCCAGGGACCTGGAAGGACAGTGAGTGAATTCTCCTTGTGCTAAATTGTGCTTAAAAAAAACATTTTTTCTAGGGACAGAAAACTGTAGGTAGGGAGAGTGTGTCAGTTTCTTTCACTGTCAAAGTCCTTGTTTCCAGGGACCTGGAAGGACAGTGAGTGAATTCTCCTTGTGCTAAATTGTGCTTAAAAAAAACATTTTTTCTAGGGACAGAAAACTGTAGGTAGGGAGAGTGTGTCAGTTTCTTTCACTGTCAAAGTCCTTGTTTCCAGGGACCTGGAAGGACAGTGAGTGAATTCTCCTTGTGCTAAATTGTGCTTAAAAAAAACATTTTTTCTAGGGACAGAAAACTGTAGGTAGGGAGAGTGTGTCAGTTTCTTTCACTGTCAAAGTCCTTGTTTCCAGGGACCTGGAAGGACAGTGAGTGAATTCTCCTTGTGCTAAATTGTGCTTAAAAAAAACATTTTTTCTAGGGACAGAAAACTGTAGGTAGGGAGAGTGTGTCAGTTTCTTTCACTGTCAAAGTCCTTGTTTCCAGGGACCTGGAAGGACAGTGAGTGAATTCTCCTTGTGCTAAATTGTGCTTAAAAAAAACATTTTTTCTAGGGACAGAAAACTGTAGGTAGGGAGAGTGTGTCAGTTTCTTTCACTGTCAAAGTCCTTGTTTCCAGGGACCTGGAAGGACAGTGAGTGAATTCTCCTTGTGCTAAATTGTGCTTAAAAAAAACATTTTTTCTAGGGACAGAAAACTGTAGGTAGGGAGAGTGTGTCAGTTTCTTTCACTGTCAAAGTCCTTGTTTCCAGGGACCTGGAAGGACAGTGAGTGAATTCTCCTTGTGCTAAATTGTGCTTAAAAAAAACATTTTTTCTAGGGACAGAAAACTGTAGGTAGGGAGAGTGTGTCAGTTTCTTTCACTGTCAAAGTCCTTGTTTCCAGGGACCTGGAAGGACAGTGAGTGAATTCTCCTTGTGCTAAATTGTGCTTAAAAAAAACATTTTTTCTAGGGACAGAAAACTGTAGGTAGGGAGAGTGTGTCAGTTTCTTTCACTGTCAAAGTCCTTGTTTCCAGGGACCTGGAAGGACAGTGAGTGAATTCTCCTTGTGCTAAATTGTGCTTAAAAAAAACATTTTTTCTAGGGACAGAAAACTGTAGGTAGGGAGAGTGTGTCAGTTTCTTTCACTGTCAAAGTCCTTGTTTCCAGGGACCTGGAAGGACAGTGAGTGAATTCTCCTTGTGCTAAATTGTGCTTAAAAAAAACATTTTTTCTAGGGACAGAAAACTGTAGGTAGGGAGAGTGTGTCAGTTTCTTTCACTGTCAAAGTCCTTGTTTCCAGGGACCTGGAAGGACAGTGAGTGAATTCTCCTTGTGCTAAATTGTGCTTAAAAAAAACATTTTTTCTAGGGACAGAAAACTGTAGGTAGGGAGAGTGTGTCAGTTTCTTTCACTGTCAAAGTCCTTGTTTCCAGGGACCTGGAAGGACAGTGAGTGAATTCTCCTTGTGCTAAATTGTGCTTAAAAAAAACATTTTTTCTAGGGACAGAAAACTGTAGGTAGGGAGAGTGTGTCAGTTTCTTTCACTGTCAAAGTCCTTGTTTCCAGGGACCTGGAAGGACAGTGAGTGAATTCTCCTTGTGCTAAATTGTGCTTAAAAAAATCATTTTTTCTAGGGACAGAAAACTGTAGGTAGGGAGAGTGTGTCAGTTTCTTTCACTGTCAAAGTCCTTGTTTCCAGGGACCTGGAAGGACAGTGAGTGAATTCTCCTTGTGCTAAATTGTGCTTAAAAAAAACATTTTTTCTAGGGACAGAAAACTGTAGGTAGGGAGAGTGTGTCAGTTTCTTTCACTGTCAAAGTCCTTGTTTCCAGGGACCTGGAAGGACAGTGAGTGAATTCTCCTTGTGCTAAATTGTGCTTAAAAAAAACATTTTTTCTAGGGACAGAAAACTGTAGGTAGGGAGAGTGTGTCAGTTTCTTTCACTGTCAAAGTCCTTGTTTCCAGGGACCTGGAAGGACAGTGAGTGAATTCTCCTTGTGCTAAATTGTGCTTAAAAAAAACATTTTTTCTAGGGACAGAAAACTGTAGGTAGGGAGAGTGTGTCAGTTTCTTTCACTGTCAAAGTCCTTGTTTCCAGGGACAGAGAAGGACACCTGAAGGTAGCCCTTATTGCTTTTTTCCCATCTCCCTGCAGGCCATCTATTAGAATGTCTGGAAGGCAAACAAGGAGAGGCAGACAGTCTGGAGGCAATAAAAGAGGGCAAGCAGGCTCTGTGTCTGGGGGCAACAGTGCTGGTCGTGGACGCGGTGCATTGTCATCAGCACATGGCCATGGGACACGCTTGTCCTTCTTTTCGGCAGCTGGACATGTTGAGCCACATCATGCCGAAGACTTGGTAGAGTGGATGACCAAGCCCTCCTCCTCCTCCTCCTCATCCTCTCTCACCCAGGCTCAGGGTACTGGAAAAGCAGCTGCCAAAGCGTCCTCTTCCCTGGTATCAATGTCAGACTCATCATCAGTCACTCCTTCCCTAGACCCACCATGTCCTCCTCCTGAGGAGTCCCCCGAACTGTTTCAGCACAGTGTTGGGTACATGCTCCAGGAGGATGCCCAGCGTTTCGAAGGGTCTGATGATGAAACCCAGCTAGAGGAAGGCAGTAGCGTGAGAGCAGACAGAGGGGATGCTCAAGAAGGACACCAATCTGGCAGTCATGTTCCAGCAGCTGCAGCATACTGCCAGATTGGCTCCAGTGATGAGGAGGGAGGTGATGATGAGGTCACTGACTCCACGTGGGTGCCTAATAGGAGAGAGGAGGAGGAGGAGGATGAGGAGGAGGCACATCTCCAACGAGGCAGGATGCCCTTTGGTGGCCAGCGTAAGGGCAGTACACCGACGGAATCACACCGCAGAGCTCCGCCTGTGCAGGGCGCTGCCTCTGCCCGTCATTCAAAAAGTTCTTTGGTGTGGGCCTTTTTTGAGGCTAGTGCATCAGATCGCACAGCTGCTGTTTGCAACATATGTCTCAAGCGTATATCGCGTGGCCAAAACATCAGCCGCTTGGGTACCACATGCCTGACCAGACATATGTTGACCTGCCATGCAGCTCGTTGGCAAGCCTACCTCAAAGACCCACACCAAAGAACAAAGCGGACCTCTCCTTGCACCGCATCAGCTGGGATCTCCAACCCCACTATAACTTCAGTCCTCTCTGAAACATGCACTGAGAGGAATGAAGGTGTAGAATTAGGTGTGTCACAGCCAAGTACTTGCGGCCACTCTGCTAGCAGTACACCGACGTCCGATTCTAGCAGGCAAATTTCCCTGCCCCAGCTGCTGGACCGTCGAAAGAAGTTCACTCCCAGCCATCCACATGCCCAGCGGTTGAATGCTAGCTTGGCTAAATTGCTAGCGCTTCAACTGCTGCCTTTTCAGTTGGTAGACTCGGCCCCCTTCCGTGAGTTTGTGCAATGTGCGGTTCCTCAGTGGCAGGTTCCCAAACGCCACTTTTTCTCACGGAAGGCTATTCCGGCTCTCTACCGGCATGTGGAAGGCAATGTCTTGGCCTCGCTGGACAGGGCGGTCAGCGGTAAGGTGCATATTACCGCTGACTCATGGTCCAGCAGGCATGGACAGGGACGTTACCTTTCTTTCACGGCCCATTGGGTCACTCTTTTGGCAGCTGGGAAGGATGCAGGACAAGGTGCAGTAGTGTTGGAGGTTGTCCCACCGCCACGCCTCCAAAATGCTACTACTGGTTGTGACACACCTCTCTCCTCCACCCCCTCCTCTTCTTCTTCCTCCATGGCCTCTTCCTGTGGTTTGTCCTATGAACCAGCGGTGCTCCGTAGCCGTTCACGGGGCTACGCAAGTACGCAGGCAAAAAGATGCCATGCCGTGCTTGCGCTGGTGTGTTTGGGGGACAGAAGCCACACTGGGGCAGAGGTCCTGTCTGCTCTGCAGGGCCAGGCCGAGAGGTGGTTGACGCCACGCCAGCTTAAGCCAGGAATGGTGGTTTGCGACAATGGCACCAACCTCCTCTCCGCCCTCCGACAGGGACAACTGACCCATGTGCCCTGTGTGGCTCACGTCCTTAACCTGGTGGTGCAGCGGTTCTTGGGCAGGTACCCGGGCTTACAGGATGTCCTGAGGCAGGCCAGGAAAGTCTGTGTGCATTTCCGCAGATCTTATAATGCCAGTGCTCGCCTGGCTGAGCTGCAAAAGGAGTTGAACCTGCCCAAGAACCGCCTTATATGTGACATGCCCACCAGGTGGAACTCAACGTTGGCCATGCTGCAGCGGCTGCACACGCAGCAGAGGGCCATCAATGAGTACCTGTGCGACTACGGCACCAGGACAGGGTCAGGGGAGCTTGGTTTTTTTTCTCCACGCCAGTGGGGCATGATCAGGGATGCATGCACTGTCCTGGCACCATTTGAGGAGGCCACGAGGATGGTGAGCAGTGACAGTGCATGCATCAGTGACACTGTACCTCTTGTCCACCTGTTGGAGCACACGCTGCATGGAATAATGGACAGGGCACTTGAGGCAGAACAGAGGCAGGAAGAGGAGGACTTCCTTGCCTCTCAAGGCCCCCTTTACCCAGACAGTGTTCCTTCTGTCCCACCCATCGCACAGGAAGAGGAGGAGGAGGAGGAGGAGGAGGAGGAGGAGGAGGAGGATTGTGTCAGCATGGAGGTGGAGGCTGGCACTCAGCATCATCAGCAGCAGTCTTTTAGGGATGATTTACAGTCCCAAGAAACCAGTGGACTTGTACGTGGCTGGGAGGAGGTGGCTGCGGATCATGTCGTCCTTAGTGACCCAGAGGACTCCGGAGCGAATGCCTCAGCAAACCTACGCTGCATGGCCTCCCTGATCCTGCAAAGTCTGCGGAAGGATCCTCGTATTCTTCGGATCAAGGAGAGGGACCATTACTGGCTGGCCACTCTCCTTGATCCACGGTACAAGGGTAAGGTTGCGGACCTTATGTTACCGTCGCAGAGGGAGCAGAGGATGAGACAACTCCGGGAGGCCTTGCAGAAAGGTCTGTGCAACGCGTTCCCAGAGACTGGGAGGTTACAAACTCCTGGTCCTGGACAACGAGTTGCTGAGGCTTCGGCCAGTCAAAGAAGGAGCGGTGGGGAAGGTGGCCGTCTGACCGATGCGTTCAGACAATTCTTTAGTCCGCAGCCCCAAAGTATGATCGGTTCCAGCAACCATCGCCAGCGTCTGATAAACATGGTGCAGGAATATCTAGGGGCAAGGTCAGACTTGGACACCTTCCCCACCGAAAATCCTCTGGCTTACTGGGTCTTGAGGATGGATCACTGCATCCAGCGTTCTTTCGGAACGCACATTCAGTGCTGCTGGAGGATTTGTCACGGATCACAGGGTGCGCCTGTCCACCGACTCGGTTGATCGACTGACTTTCATCAAGATGAACCAGTCTTGGATCACCACCAGCTACCACACACCTGATGCTGATATAACAGACTAATTGATTTTAACATGTCACATCCCTTCAAGACTGATGCTGATGCTGAGTGCCTGTGCTGTTATGTTGACTGGCTATCCTCCTCCTCCGAGTCCTCAATGATACGATTGATGATGATAGCTTGGAAGATCATTTTTGTTTATGGGTGCCGCCACCAGTGGCTAAGGCCCAATTTTTCAGCCCCTGTTTTACAGGGGCGTGTAATTACATTTTTTTTAGCAATAATTTGCCATAGGGCTCATTGCTGTGCTCCAAGTACAGTATCTGTGAGGGGTTGGAGTGTTGTGGCACCAGTGCCTAAGGCCCAATTTTTCAGCCCCTGTTTAACAGGGGCGTGTCATTACAATTTTTGAAGCAATACTTTGCAACAGGGCTCATTGCTGTGCTCCAAGTACAGTATCTGTGAGGGGTTGTAGTGTTGTGCCACCAGTGCCTAAGGCCCAATTTTTCAGCCCCTGTTCAACAGGGGCATGCAATTACAATTCTTGATCTAATAATTCACAGCAGGGTCCATTGCTGCACCCACCAAGAGTAACTCTGAGGGCTTACAGTCTTGTGGCAACGCCACCACCACCACCACCACGAAAGGCCCAATTTTTCAGCCCCTGTTCAAAAGGGGCATGTAATTACAATTCTTGATCTAATAATTCACAGCAGGGCCCATTGCTGCACCCACCAAGAGTAACTGTCAGGGCTTACAGTGTTGTGGCACCAGCACCACCATCAAAGCCCCAATTTTTACTACCACTGTTCAACAATTATATGTAATTAAAATTCCTGATATAATAGTTGACAGCAGGGCGTTCCAGCACCAACCAAGAGTAACTGAGTGCTTACAGTGTTGTGCCAACACCAACAACTAAGGGGCCTATTTCTGCAGAGTATATACGGCAGGTCCCTACTTTCAAACATCCAACTTACAAACGACTCCTACTTGCAAACGAAAGAAGACAACAGGAAGTGAGAGGAAATCTACCCCTAGAAAGGAAAATTCTCTCCTGTAAGAATAAATATGGGAGAAAGGGGTCTCATCTGTACTGATGCTTTATCAGCAATCCTTGTTTCAAGAAAAACACCACATTTCAAAAACAGTTGTCATTGGGACGGAAAGTGAGGTGAAATGTTCTGAACAGGGGCACAGACAGCAAAACAAATGTTACAGGGGTGATAACCCTTACCTATGTTTCCCAAAAAGTTTAAAAATAGATTTTTGGGCTGGAGCTACACTTCAACAATGTACCTGTTCAAAATTACAAACAGATTCTACATAAGAACAAACCTACAGTCCCTGTCTTGTATGCACCGCCTGTATACGGCTGTTCAGAGTATATAGGGCCTTTTTTATTTTATGTGCGGGGTTCCCCTTAATATCCATACAAGACCCAAAGGGGCTGGTAATGGGCTGGGGTAGGGGGGGGGGGGTCATGGGGTAGCTATGCCATTTTTCTTAAAGAATTTCATCCATATTACCGGGACCAGACATTACATTAAAGCCGCAAGCAGTTTTAAATGGCTTTTTTTTCCTTTAGAAGTGTCATTTTGTGCAGGGACAGTTCTAAACACGGGAAACACGTGGCACTTCACAGGCATACTTTAGACACCCCCCCAGGTACGATATTTAAAGGAATATTTGACTTTTTTTTTTTCACTTTATGCATCATTAAAATGACTGCTCCCGAAAAACGACCGTTTTTAAAACTTCTTTTTGCATTGATACATGTCCCCTGGTGCAGAACCCGGGTTCCCAAACCCTATTTATGACAATAACATGCATAATAGTTGTTATAATTAGCACTTTAGAATTCGAACGTTCGCATCCATTGTATTTAATAGGGTTCTAATGTTCGTTCGAACTTTCGGTCCGTTCGCGGGTTCTGGTGCGAACCGAACCCGGGGGTGTTCGGCTCATCACTATTGGTGGCTAGTGGTAAAAAAAAGTCCCTTATGTTAATTGTCATTGGTGAGAATGCCCCTTACACCAGTGGTCAATGAGAAGAATGCTCCTTACATAGGTGGTAAGTAGGGATGAGCTGGAACCTGCGAACGGACCGAAAGTTCGCGCGGACGATAGAACCCTATTAAATACAATGGACGCGAACGTTCAAAATCGAAAGTGCTAATTATAACGGCTAATATGCATGTTATTGTCCTAAAAAGGGTTTGGGGACCCGGGTTCTGCCCCAGGGGACATGCATCAATGCAAAAAGAAGTTTTAAAAACAGCCATTTTTTCGGCAGCAGTCATTTTAATGATGCATAAAGTGAAAGAAAAAAAAGTAAAATATTCCTTTAAATATCGTACCTGGGGGGTGTCTAATGTATGCCTGTGAAGTGGCATGTGTTTCCCGTGTTTAGAACTGTCCCTGCACAAAATGTCATTTCTAAAGGAAAAAAAGCCATTTAAAACTGCTTGCGGCTTTAATGTCATGTCTTGTCCTGGCAATATGGATAAAAATCTTTGAGAAAAATGGCATCAAAAATTGTAATTACACGCCCCTGTTAAACAGGGGCTTAAAAATTGGGCCTTAGGCACTGGTGCCACGACACTGCAACCTCTCCCAGATACTCTAGTTGGAGTGCAGGAATGAGCCCTGCTGCAAAGCATTGCATAAAAAATTGTAATTACATGCCCCTGTTAAACGGGGGCTGAAAAATTGGGCCTTAGCCACTGGTGGCGGCACCCAGAAACAAAAATGTTCTTCTAAGCTATCATCAGGAATCGGATCATTGAGGAGGAGGAGGATAGTCAGTCAACATAACAGGACAGTCACTCAGCATCAGCATAGGCAGTCTTGAAGGGATGTGACATTTCAAAATAAATTATTCTGTTACATCAGCTTCAGGTGCTTGGTAGCTGGTGGTGATCCAAGACTGGTTCATCTTTATGAAGGTCAGTCGATCAACCGAGTCGGTGGACAGGTGCACCCTGTGATCCGTGACAAAGCCTCCAGCAGCACTGAATGTGCGTTCCGAAAGAACGCTGGATGCACGACAGGCCAGTAGCTCAATTGCATACAGTGCAAGCTCTGGCCAGTGATCCATCCTCAAGACCCAGTAAGCCAGAGGATTTTCGGTGGGAAAGGTGTCCAAGTCTGACCTTGCCCCTAGGTATTCCTGCACCATGTATATCAGACGCTGGCGATGGTTGCTGGAACCGATCATACCTTGGGGCTGCGGACTAAAAAATTGTCTGAACGCATCGGTCAGACGGCCACCTTCTCCACCGCTCCTTCTGCTACTGAGCGAAGCCTCAGCAACTCGTTGTTCAGGACCAGGAGTTTGTAACCTCCCAGTCTCTGGGAATGCGTTGCACAGACCTTTCTGCAAGGCCTCCCGGAGATGTCTCATCCTCTGCTCCCTCTGCGATGGCAAGATAAGGTCCGCGACCTTACACTTGTACCGTGGATCAAGGAGAGTGGCCAGCCAGTAATGGTCCCTCTCCTTGATCTGAAGAATACGAGGATCCTTCCGCAGACTTTGCAGGATCAGGGAGGCCATGCAGCGTAGGTTAGCTGAGGCATTCGGTCCGGAGTCCTCTGGGTCACTAAGGATGACATGATCCGCAGCCACCTCCTCCCAGCCACGTACAAGTCCACGGGTTTCTTGGGACTGTATATCATCCCTAAAAGACTGCTGCTGTTGATGCTGAGTGCCAGGCTCCACCTCCATGCTGACACAATCCTCCTCCTCCTCCTCGTCCTCTTCCTGTGCGATGGGTGGGACAGAAGGAACACTGTCTGGGTAAAGGGGGCCTTGAGAGGCAAGGAAGTCCTCCTCTTCCTGCCTCTGTTCTGCCTCAAGTGCTCTGTCCATTATTCCACGCAGCGTATGCTCCAACAGGTGGACAAGAGGTACAGTGTTACTGATGCATGCACTGTCACTGCTCACCATCCTCGTGGCCTCCTCAAATGGTGCCAGGACAGTGCATGCATCCCTGATCATGCCCCACTGGCGTGGTGAAAAAAACCCGAGCTCCCCTGACCCTGTCCTGGTGCCGTAGTCGCACAGATACTCATTGATGGCCCTCTGCTGCTTGTGCAGCCGCTGCAGCATGGACAACGTTGAGTTCCACCTGGTGGGCATGTCACATATAAGGCGGTTCTTGGGCAGGTTCAACTCCCTTTGCAGCTCAGCCAGGCGAGCACTGGCATTATATGATCTGCGGAAATGCACACAGACTTTCCTGGCCTGCCTCAGGACATCCTGTAATGCCGGGTACCTGCCCAAGAACCGCTGCACCACCAGGTTAAGGACGTGAGCCACACAGGGCACATGGGTCAGTTGTCCCTGTCGGAGGGCGGAGAGGAGGTTGGTGCCATTGTCGCAAACCACCATTCCTGCCTTAAGCTGGCATGGCGTCAACCACCTCTCGGCCTGCCCCTGCAGAGCTGACAGAACCTCTGCCCCAGTGTGGCTCCTGTCCCCCAAACACACCAGCGCAAGCACGGCATGGCATCTTTTTGCCTGCGTACTTGCGTAGCCCCTTGAACGCCTACGGAGCACCGCTGGTTCCGAGGACAAAGCACAGGAAGAGGCCATGGAGGAAGAAGAAGAGGAGGGGGTGAAGGAGAGAGGTGTGTCACAACCAGTAGTAGCATTTTGGAGGCGTGGCGGCGGAACAACCTCCAACACTACTGCACCTTGTCCTGCATCCTTCTCAGCTGCCAAAAGAGTGACCCAATGGGCCGTGAAAGAAAGGTAATGTCCCTGTCCATGCCTGCTGGACCATGAGTCAGTGGTAATATGCACCTTACCGCTGACCGCCCTGTCCAGCGAGGCATGGACATTGCCTTCCACATGCCGGTAGAGAGCCGGAATCGCCTTCCGTGAGAAAAAGTGGCGTTTGGGAACCTGCCACTGAGGAACCGCACATTGCACAAACTCACGAAGGGGGCCGAGTCTACCAACTGAAAAGGCAGCAGTTGAAGTGCTAGCAATTTAGCCAAGCTAGCATTCAACCGCTGGGCATGTGGATGGCTGGGAGTGAACTTCTTTCGACGGTCCAGCAGCTGGGGCAGGGAAATTTGCCTGCTACAATCGAACGTTGGTGTACTGCTAGCAGAGTGCCCGCAAGTACTTGGCTGTGACACACCTAATTCTACACCTTCATTCCTCTCAGTGCAGGTTTCAGAGAGGACTGAAGGTATAGTGGGGTTGGAGATCCCAGCTGATGAGGAGCAAGGAGAGGTCCGCTTTGTTCTTTGGGGTGGGTCTTTAAGGTACGCTTGCCAACGAGCTGCATAGCAGGTCAACATATGTCTGGTCAAGCATGTGGTGCCCAAGCGGCTGATGTTTTGGCCACGCGAGACACGCTTGAGACATATGTTGCAAATAGCAGCGGTGCGATCTGATGCACTCGACTCAAAAAAGGCCCACACCAAAGAACTTTTGGAATAACGGGCAGAGGCAGCGCCCTGCACAGGCGGAGCTCTGCGGTGTGATTCAGTCGGTGTGCTGCCCTTACGCTGGCCCCCGGAGGGCATCCTGCCTCGTTGGAGATGTGCCTCCTCCTCCTCCTCCTCCTCCTCTCTCTTATCAGGCACCCACGTGGAGTCAGTGACCTCATCATCCCCTCCCTCCTCATCACTGGAGCTAACCTGGCAGTATGCTGCAGCTGCTGGAACACGACTGCCAGATTGCTGTCCTTCTTGAGCATCCCCTCTCTCTGCGCTCACGCTACTGCCTTCCTCTAGCTGGGTATTATCATCAGACCCTTCAAAACGCTGGGCATCCTTCTGGAGCATGTACCCAACACTGTGCTCAAACAGTTCGGGGGACTCCTCAGGAGGACACGGTGGGTCTAGGGAAGGAGTGACGGATGATGACATTGATACGAGGGAAGAGGACGCTTTGGCAGCTGCTTTGCCAGTACCCTGAGCCTGGGTGAGAGAGGATGAGGAGGATGAGGAGGGCTTGGTCATCCACTCTACTAAGTCTTCGGCATGATGCGGCTCAACGCGTCCAGCTGCCGAAAATAAGGACAAGCGTGTCCCATTGCCACGTGCTGATGACGATGCACCGCGTCCACGACCAGCACTGTTGTCTCTAGACACAGAGCCTGCTTGCCCTCTTTTATTGGCTGGAAATTTGAACAGGTAGTCCCTCCTACCCCCACAGACCAGCTTAAAATAACCCAATTGCCACACCCAAAAGATACGGGATCAGTACTGAGAGATTTCTTTTTAAGCGCAAGGAAACGCTATTTTGTTTGTCAGTCACTTTTAAAGTCCCATATTTTCCCAGGGTTTTTTTTTTTCTTTCGTCCAATTAGGGATGTGGTGACTGTCAAACTCTTTTCTGCGATTGAAGGGATACTCTTTCTGTTTGGTTAAAGTAGGAGTAAACTCCCATCCCTGACTTTTACCTATAGGTAAGCCTATAATAAGGCTTACCTATAGGTACTGTAAATATCTCCTAAACGTGCGCCGGATAAGAGATATTTACTGTACATGCAGCCGATGACATCACTGGTGCATGCGCCCTGTGCAGGAGTGACGTCATCGCGGCTTCGGACAGTCACACAGCCGGAGTCCACAAATTCGGAAGGAAGAAGGGTGACGATGAAAGCGCCTGCAGCTCTGACATCTTGGCGCTGGAAGGGCTTAATTTTAAGGTAAGTTTAACATAATGTGCTAGTGTGTGATGCATACTAGCACATTATGACATTACTTTGCAGGGTACAGAAGAAAAAAAATATCCAGCGGTTTACTACTCTTGCAGCAGTTGGGGTCATAGTGCTTGCATCTACAATCAGAAAGAGACTGCACCAATTTAATCTACATGGGAGATGTGTTAATAAAAAAGCCTTTGCTGTCCCAAAAGAACATTAGAGCAAAACTACAGTTCAGACCTTATGTAAAAATGTGCTGAAGACAGAACAATCAAACATTGGGTTGATTTACTAAAGACAAATAGATTGTGCACTTTGCAAGTGCAGTTACACTCATTGTCACCAGAGCTTAGTGTGGCTTCACACTGCCCCAGTGTGCTTTGGGTAAAGCACAGCTAACCCACAATTTTCATGTGAGTTAGCTGCGCTTTCCCATAGACTTCTAATATGTCCTGTGAAATTGCACTAAAACCGCAGGACATAATGGAAGTCTATGAGAAAGCACAGCTAACTCGCACAAAAAGGTGGGTTAGGTGTGCTTTAAAAACAGAAATAATTCTGCGCTGGAGTTTATAAAATAGCAAACAAAAGCATCCAACACCAAAATCTGTGATACTAAATTTGTAAAAAAAAAAAAAAAAAAAAAACAAACAAACAAAAAAAAAACAATGCAGTAATGTGGCAAAAATCAATAAATCACAATAATAATAAATCCACAAACTGAATGTGCATAATTTTTTTTATAAAAATAAAAAGATAAAGTCCCAATTCATAAAGTGTAAAGACAATCTGAAAAAAGTTCATAATCGGTGTGGGAACTTCAACATGATAGGAGGTATAAAATCCTGTATCCAAGTGCAGATGTAAACAGTGACCTCTCTATTCTAGAGCAAGGATTATGTAAGACCCGATATAGTGTTCAATCCATAAAAGTGCTTCAAGTACTTGTCACTAGGGATGAGCTTCGTGTTCGAGTCGAACATACGTTCGACTCGAACATCGGCTGTTCGATCGTTCGATGAAGATCGAACGATTTGGGCCGTTCGCGCCAAATTCGAGTGACGCGAATGGCCCACAATGCACTACGCCATCGCAGTGTCATCCAGGCGCTGTGATTGGCCAAGCATGCACTGTGACCCCGCATGCTTGGCCAATCACAGCGCCGGCAGCGAGGAGAGCAATGATTGGCCACAGGCAGGATGCCTGTGGCCAATTATTGCTGAGGGTGTTTAGTACACGCCCCACACTATAAAAGGCCGCCAGCACGGCGGCCTAGTGTAGTGTGTTCCGGAGCAGGGAAAGAGAAACATAGGCAGGGACAGTGACATTTATTTTTTTCTTGCTTAACCTGGATTCCTTTAGTTTAGGGAAAGAGAAGGATAGGTAGGGAGAGTGTCAGTGTGTTTTACTGTGCGAATCCTTGTTTCTAGGGACAGGGAAGGACAGTGAGGGAATTCTCCTTGTGCTATAGTGTGCTTTAAAAAAACATTTTTTCTAGGGACAGAAAACTATAGGTAGGGAGAGTGTCAGTGTGTTTTACTGTGCGAATCCTTGTTTCTAGGGACAGGGAAGGACAGTGAGGGAATTCTCCTTGTGCTATAGTGTGCTTTAAAAAAACATTTTTTCTAGGGACAGAAAACTATAGGTAGGGAGAGTGTCAGTTTCTTTCACTGTGATAATCCTTGTTTCTAGGGACAAAGAAGGAAAGTGAGTGAAATTCTCCTTGTGCTATAGTGTGCTTTAAAAAAACATTTTTTCTAGGGACAGAAAACTATAGGTAGGGAGAGTGTCAGTGTCTTTTACTGTGCGACTCCTTGTTTCTAGGGACAGGGAAGGACAGTGAGGGAATTCTCCTTGTGCTATAGTGTGCTTTAAAAAAACATTTTTTCTAGGGACAGAAAACTATAGGTAGGGAGAGTGTCAGTGTGTTTTACTGTGCGAATCCTTGTTTCTAGGGACAGGGAAGGACAGTGAGGGAATTCTCCTTGTGCTATAGTGTGCTTTAAAAAAACATTTTTTCTAGGGACAGAAAACTATAGGTAGGGAGAGTGTCAGTGTCTTTTACTGTGCGAATCCTTGTTTCTAGGGACAGGGAAGGACAGTGAGGGAATTCTCCTTGTGCTATAGTGTGCTTTAAAAAAACATTTTTTCTAGGGACAGAAAACTATAGGTAGGGAGAGTGTCAGTGTCTTTTACTGTGCGAATCCTTGTTTCTAGGGACAGGGAAGGACAGTGAGGGAATTCTCCTTGTGCTATAGTGTGCTTTAAAAAAACATTTTTTCTAGGGACAGAAAACTATAGGTAGGGAGAGTGTCAGTGTCTTTTACTGTGCGAATCCTTGTTTCTAGGGACAGGGAAGGGCAGTGAGGGAATTCTCCTTGTGCTATAGTGTGCTTTAAAAAAACATTTTTTTCTAGGGACAGAAAACTATAGGAAGGAAGAGTGTCAGTTTCTTTCACTGTGATAAACCTTGTTTCTAGGGACAAAGAAGGAAAGTGAGTGAAATTCTCCTTGTGCTATAGTGTGCTTTAAAAAAACATTTTTTCTAGGGGCAGAAAACTATAGGTAGGGAGAGTGTCAGTGTCTTTTACTGTGCGAATCCTTGTTTCTAGGGACAGGGAAGGACAGTGAGGGAATTCTCCTTGTGCTATAGTGTGCTTTAAAAAAACATTTTTTCTAGGGACAGAAAACTATAGGTAGGGAGAGTGTCAGTGTCTTTTACTGTGCGAATCCTTGTTTCTAGGGACAGGGAAGAACAGTGAGGGAATTCTCCTTGTGCTATAGTGTGCTTTAGAAAAACATTTTTTTCTAGGGACAGAAAACTATAGGAAGGAAGAGTGTCAGTTTCTTTCACTGTGATAATCCTTGTTTCTAGGGACAAAGAAGGAAAGTGAGTGAAATTCTCCTTGTGCTATAGTGTGCTTTAAAAAAACATTTTTTCTAGGGACAGAAAACTATAGGTAGGGAGAGTGTCAGTGTCTTTTACTGTGTGAATCCTTGTTTCTATGGACAGGGAAGGACAGTGAGGGAATTCTCCTTGTGCTATAGTGTGCTTTAAAAAAAAAAAATTTTCTAGGGACAGAAAACTATAGGAAGGAAGAGTGTCAGTTTCTTTCACTGTGATAAACCTTGTTTCTAGGGACAAAGAAGGAAAGTGAGTGAAATTCTCCTTGTGCTATAGTGTGCTTTAAAAAAACATTTTTTCTAGGGACAGAAAACTATAGGTAGGGAGAGTGTCAGTGTCTTTTACTGTGCGAATCCTTGTTTCTAGGGACAGGGAAGGACAGTGAGGGAATTCTCCTTGTGCTATAGTGTGCTTTAAAAAAACATTTTTTCTAGGGACAGAAAACTATAGGTAGGGAGAGTGTCAGTGTCTTTTACTGTGCGAATCCTTGTTTCTAGGGACAGGGAAGGACAGTGAGGGAATTCTCCTTGTGCTATAGTGTGCTTTAAAAAAACATTTTTTCTAGGGACAGAAAACTATAGGTAGGGAGAGTGTCAGTGTCTTTTACTGTGCGAATCCTTGTTTCTAGGGACAGGGAAGGACAGTGAGGGAATTCTCCTTGTGCTATAGTGTGCTTTAAAAAAACATTTTTTCTAGGGACAGAAAACTATAGGTAGGGAGAGTGTCAGTTTCTTTCACTGTGATAATCCTTGTTTCTAGGGACAAAGAAGGAAAGTGAGTGAAATTCTCCTTGTGCTATAGTGTGCTTTAAAAAAACATTTTTTCTAGGGACAGAAAACTATAGGTAGGGAGAGTGTCAGTGTCTTTTACTGTGCGAATCCTTGTTTCTAGGGACAGGGAAGGACAGTGAGGGAATTCTCCTTGTGCTATAGTGTGCTTTAAAAAAACATTTTTTTCTAGGGACAGAAAACTATAGGAAGGAAGAGTGTCAGTTTCTTTCACTGTGATAATCCTTGTTTCTAGGGACAAAGAAGGAAAGTGAGTGAAATTCTCCTTGTGCTATAGTGTGCTTTAAAAAAACATTTTTTCTAGGGACAGAAAACTATAGGTAGGGAGAGTGTCAGTGTCTTTTACTGTGCGAATCCTTGTTTCTAGGGACAGGGAAGGACAGTGAGGGAATTCTCCTTGTGCTATAGTGTGCTTTAAAAAAACATTTTTTTCTAGGGACAGAAAACTATAGGAAGGAAGAGTGTCAGTTTCTTTCACTGTGATAAACCTTGTTTCTAGGGACAAAGAAGGAAAGTGAGTGAAATTCTCCTTGTGCTATAGTGTGCTTTAAAAAACATTTTTTCTAGGGACAGAAAACTATAGGTAGGGAGAGTGTCAGTGTGTTTTACTGAGCGAATCCTTGTTTCTAGGGACAGGGAAGGACAGTGAGGGAATTCTCCTTGTGCTATAGTGTGCTAAAGCATTCCTCATCAACCATCTTTGAAATCCTTGTTTTTTTGACAGTCAGGGAAATTGTCGTTGTGCTATTCTGTGCAAAAGCAATCATCCTCAACCATATTTAGAAATCCTTAAGTAAAGGGACAGAGAAGGACACCTGAAGGTAGCCCTTATTGCTTTTTTCCCATCTCCCTGCAGGCCATCTATTAGAATGTCTGGAAGGCAAACAAGGAGAGGCAGACAGTCAGGAGGCAATAAAAGAGGGCAAGCAGGCTCTGTGTCTGGGGGCAACAGTGCTGGTCGTGGACGCGGTGCATTGTCATCAGCACATGGCCATGGGACACGCTTGTCCTTCTTTTCGGCAGCTGGACATGTTGAGCCACATCATGCCGAAGACTTGGTAGAGTGGATGACCAAGCCCTCCTCCTCCTCCTCATCCTCTCTCACCCAGGCTCAGGGTACTGGAAAAGCAGCTGCCAAAGCGTCCTCTTCCCTGGTATCAATGTCAGACTCATCATCAGTCACTCCTTCCCTAGACCCACCATGTCCTCCTCCTGAGGAGTCCCCCGAACTGTTTGAGCACAGTGTTGGGTACATGCTCCAGGAGGATGCCCAGCGTTTCGAAGGGTCTGATGATGAAACCCAGCTAGAGGAAGGCAGTAGCGTGAGAGCAGACAGAGGGGATGCTCAAGAAGGACACCAATCTGGCAGTCATGTTCCAGCAGCTGCAGCATACTGCCAGATTGGCTCCAGTAATGAGGAGGGAGGTGATGATGAGGTCACTGACTCCACGTGGGTGCCTAATAGGAGAGAGGAGGAGGAGGAGGATGAGGAGGAGGCACATCTCCAACGAGGCAGGATGCCCTTTGGTGGCCAGCGTAAGGGCAGTACACCGACGGAATCACACCGCAGAGCTCCGCCTGTGCAGGGCGCTGCCTCTGCCCGTCATTCAAAAAGTTCTTTGGTGTGGGCCTTTTTGAGGCTAGTGCATCAGATCGCACAGCTGCTGTTTGCAACATATGTCTCAAGCGTATATCGCGTGGCCAAAACATCAGCCGCTTGGGTACCACATGCCTGACCAGACATATGTTGACCTGCCATGCAGCTCGTTGGCAAGCCTACCTCAAAGACCCACACCAAAGAACAAAGCGGACCTCTCCTTGCACCGCATCAGCTGGGATCTCCAACCCCACTATAACTTCAGTCCTCTCTGAAACATGCACTGAGAGGAATGAAGGTGTAGAATTAGGTGTGTCACAGCCAAGTACTTGCGGCCACTCTGCTAGCAGTACACCGACGTCCGATTCTAGCAGGCAAATTTCCCTGCCCCAGCTGCTGGACCGTCGAAAGAAGTTCACTCCCAGCCATCCACATGCCCAGCGGTTGAATGCTAGCTTGGCTAAATTGCTAGCGCTTCAACTGCTGCCTTTTCAGTTGGTAGACTCGGCCCCCTTCCGTGAGTTTGTGCAATGTGCGGTTCCTCAGTGGCAGGTTCCCAAACGCCACTTTTTCTCACGGAAGGCTATTCCGGCTCTCTACCGGCATGTGGAAGGCAATGTCTTGGCCTCGCTGGACAGGGCGGTCAGCGGTAAGGTGCATATTACCGCTGACTCATGGTCCAGCAGGCATGGACAGGGACGTTACCTTTCTTTCACGGCCCATTGGGTCACTCTTTTGGCAGCTGGGAAGGATGCAGGACAAGGTGCAGTAGTGTTGGAGGTTGTTCCACCGCCACGCCTCCAAAATGCTACTACTGGTTGTGACACACCTCTCTCCTCCACCCCCTCCTCTTCTTCTTCTTCCTCCATGGCCTCTTCCTGTGGTTTGTCCTCGGAACCAGCGGTGCTCCGTAGGCGTTCAAGGGGCTACGCAAGTACGCAGGCAAAAAGATGCCATGCCGTGCTTGCGCTGGTGTGTTTGGGGGACAGAAGCCACACTGGGGCAGAGGTCCTGTCTGCTCTGCAGGGCCAGGCCGAGAGGTGGTTGACGCCACGCCAGCTTAAGCCAGGAATGGTGGTTTGCGACAATGGCACCAACCTCCTCTCCGCCCTCCGACAGGGACAACTGACCCATGTGCCCTGTGTGGCTCACGTCCTTAACCTGGTGGAGCAGCGGTTCTTGGGCAGGTACCCGGGCTTACAGGATGTCCTGAGGCAGGCCAGGAAAGTCTGTGTGCATTTCCGCAGATCTTATAATGCCAGTGCTCGCCTGGCTGAGCTGCAAAAGGAGTTGAACCTGCCCAAGAACCGCCTTATATGTGACATGCCCACCAGGTGGAACTCAACGTTGGCCATGTTGCAGCGGCTGCACACGCAGCAGAGGGCCATCAATGAGTACCTGTGCGACTACGGCACCAGGACAGGGTCAGGGGAGCTTGGTTTTTTTTCTCCACGCCAGTGGGGCATGATCAGGGATGCATGCACTGTCCTGGCACCATTTGAGGAGGCCACGAGGATGGTGAGCAGTGACAGTGCATGCATCAGTGACACTGTACCTCTTGTCCACCTGTTGGAGCACACGCTGCATGGAATAATGGACAGGGCACTTGAGGCAGAACAGAGGCAGGAAGAGGAGGACTTCCTTGCCTCTCAAGGCCCCCTTTACCCAGACAGTGTTCCTTCTGTCCCACCCATCGCACAGGAAGAGGAGGAGGAGGAGGAGGAGGAGGAGGAGGATTGTGTCAGCATGGAGGTGGAGGCTGGCACTCAGCATCATCAGCAGCAGTCTTTTAGGGATGATTTACAGTCCCAAGAAACCAGTGGACTTGTACGTGGCTGGGAGGAGGTGGCTGCGGATCATGTCGTCCTTAGTGACCCAGAGGACTCCGGAGCGAATGCCTCAGCAAACCTACGCTGCATGGCCTCCCTGATCCTGCAAAGTCTGCGGAAGGATCCTCGTATTCTTCGGATCAAGGAGGAGGGACCATTACTGGCTGGCCACTCTCCTTGATCCACGGTACAAGGGTAAGGTTGCGGACCTTATGTTACCGTCGCAGAGGGAGCAGAGGATGAGACAACTCCGGGAGGCCTTGCAGAAAGGTCTGTGCAACGCGTTCCCAGAGACTGGGAGGTTACAAACTCCTGGTCCTGGACAACGAGTTGCTGAGGCTTCGGCCAGTCAAAGAAGGAGCGGTGGGGAAGGTGGCCGTCTGACCGATGCGTTCAGACAATTCTTTAGTCCGCAGCCCCAAAGTATGATCGGTTCCAGCAACCATCGCCAGCGTCTGATAAACATGGTGCAGGAATATCTAGGGGCAAGGTCAGACTTGGACACCTTCCCCACCGAAAATCCTCTGGCTTACTGGGTCTTGAGGATGGATCACTGGCCAGAGCTTGCACAGTATGCAATTGAGCTACTGGCCTGTCCTGCATCCAGCGTTCTTTCGGAACGCACATTCAGTGCTGCTGGAGGATTTGTCACGGATCACAGGGTGCGCCTGTCCACCGACTCGGTTGATCGACTGACTTTCATCAAGATGAACCAGTCTTGGATCACCACCAGCTACCACACACCTGATGCTGATATAACAGACTAATTGATTTTAACATGTCACATCCCTTCAAGACTGATGCTGATGCTGAGTGCCTGTGCTGTTATGTTGACTGGCTATCCTCCTCCTCCGAGTCCTCAATGATACGATTGATGATGATAGCTTGGAAGATCATTTTTGTTTATGGGTGCCGCCACCAGTGGCTAAGGCCCAATTTTTCAGCCCCTGTTTTACAGGGGCGTGTAATTACAATTTTTTTAGCAATAATTTGCCATAGGGCTCATTGCTGTGCTCCAAGTACAGTATCTGTGAGGGGTTGGAGTGTTGTGGCACCAGTGCCTAAGGCCCAATTTTTCAGCCCCTGTTCAACAGGGGCATGCAATTACAATTCTTGATCTAATAATTCACAGCAGGGCCCATTGCTGCACCCACCAAGAGTAACTCTGAGGGCTTACAGTGTTGTGGCAATGCCACCACCACCACCACCACGAAAGGCCCAATTTTTCAGCCCCTGTTCAAAAGGGGCATGTAATTACAATTCTTGATCTAATAATTCACAGCAGGGCCCATTGCTGCACCCACCAAGAGTAACTCTGAGGGCTTACAGTGTTGTGGCAACACCACCACCACCACCACGAAAGGCCCAATTTTTCAGCCCCTGTTCAACAGGGGCATGCAATTACAATTCTTGATCTAATAATTCACAGCAGGGCCCATTGCTGCACCCACCAAGAGTAACTGTCAGGGCTTACAGTGTTGTGGCACCAGCACCACCATCAAAGGCCCAATTTTTACTACCACTGTTCAACAATTATATGTAATTAAAATTCCTGATATAATAGTTGACAGCAGGGCGTTCCAGCACCAACCAAGAGTAACTGTGAGTGCTTACAGTGTTGTGCCAACACCAACAACTAAGGGGCCTATTTCTGCAGAGTATATACGGCAGGTCCCTACTTTCAAACATCCAACTTACAAACGACTCCTACTTGCAAACGCAAGAAGACAACAGGAAGTGAGAGGAAATCTACCACTAGGAAGGAAAATTCTCTCCTGTAAGAATAAATATGGGAGAAAGGTGTCTCCTCTGTACTGATGCTTTATCAGCAATCCTTGTTTCAAGAAAAACACCACATTTCAAAAACAGTTGTCATTGGGACGGAAAGTGAGGTGAAATGTTCTGAACAGGGGCACAGACAGCAAAACAAATGTTACAGGGGTGGTAACCCTTACCTATGTTTTCCAAAAAGTTTAAAAATAGATTTTTGGGCTGGAGCTACACTTCAACAATGTACCTGTTCAAAATTACAAACAGATTCTACATAAGAACAAACCTACAGTCCCTGTCTTGTATGCACCGCCTGTATACGGCTGTTCAGAGTATATAGGGCCTTTTTTATTTTATGTGCGGGGTTCCCCTTAATATCCATACAAGACCCAAAGGGGCTGGTAATGGGCTGGGGTCATGGGGTAGCTATGCCATTTTTCTTAAAGATTTTCATCCATATTACCGGGACCAGACATTACATTAAAGCCGCAAGCAGTTTTAAATGGCTTTTTTTCCTTTAGAAATGTAATTTTGTGCAGGGACAGTTCTAAACACGGGAAACACGTGGCACTTCACAGGCATACTTTAGACACCCCCCAGGTACGATATTTAAAGGAATATTTGACTTTTTTTTTTTCACTTTATGCATCATTAAAATGACTGCTCCCGAAAAACGACCGTTTTTAAAACTTATTTTTGCATTGATACATGTCCCCTGGTGCACAACCCGGGTTCCCAAACCCTTTTTAGGACAATAACATGCATAATAGTTGTTATAATTAGCACTTTAGAATTCGAACGTTCGCATCCATTGTATTTAATAGGGTTCTAATGTTCGTACGAACTTTCGGTCCGTTCGCGGGTTCTGGTGCGAACCGAACCCGGGGGTGTTCGGCTCATCACTACTTGTCACCACCGATATCACTCCATGCTAAGTAAGTAAATTAGCCACTTATCAAACAATAGGGCCCATAATATTAAAATGGGCAAAAACGCTTTTTGCAGTCAGTGTCCTCATGCCCTAGTCATCCCCTGGCTCCGAACTCAACTGAAGGTACACTACAATTTCCTTTTAAGAAATCAGAAGTAATGGAACATGTGCCCCGTGGAGAAAAACGCTTTTTTTTTCAAATAGTAATTGATTCTCTCTATAGGCTCTTGATAGGCAATTGCCACACCATGTCCAATTCCTCGTTCCCACTGTCTGAATTTTCTTGCAGCAGTTCTGTACAACTTGTCCTCTCTATTTTCTGGAAAATGCAATTCTAGGTATGACTAGTGTTCTCTGCAGTACTCCAATTGATGGTGGACAAGGATCCAAGTATCATGCCTCTGCAGAGGAGCAGCATCCATTGTCACCACCAGCTTAATCAGCCAAAAGCACAGTGGGGCAGTGTAAGCCGCCCTTAATGAATGTGGTGAAGCTTCACTTTGTAAAGAATACCCAATCAGGTGCAAGGAAAACATAAATAACAGCATTTTTACTTGCACATGATTGGATGGTGGAAATCAGCGGAAATTCGCCACATTCACTAGTATGTCTACAGTATTTGCCTTTAGTTAATTAACACCTTTGAGTTGTTGGGTCACAATAACAGCCATTCAAGAGAAGAACCTTAAACAACTGCGAAGCATGTTGAGGTAAAGGTTATGTTTTTTTTTTTTTTTTTTTAAATGCTACTACATTATTTTTTCTGTTGTGATCATTCATGATGTATTCTTTTCAGTGTTAAGCTGTGAAGTTGCAATGGATATTAATAAAATTCTTTGTAAAAGAAATGGGTAACTCATGCAAGGAAACTCACAAACACCTAGCAAATGAAGGAGTTTTGCTTTTTAATATCAGAGACTGGTAGACAGAATGCTTAAAGAGGCAATAACAGCTTTGGAGCCAAGGATTTAAATACTTTTCCCCACAGTAAACCATTATATCTTTAATTAATATTTTTGTTAAATAAATGATTGGACAGGCAGGTTTTTTTCTGCTGGTATTATTCAAGTATACCATATTTATCTGTTGGCATTGTTTGAAAAATGTTCATCTCTTCATATATGTTAAAAAAGTCAGTAGACATTTATTTTTATGTGTAGCGGCCTCACCCCCCGTCCCCTTGTTAATAAAACGGCTGGCTTGTATAGGGGTATGCGGGAGGAGGATGAGGTTCACTACGGCATATGTCCTTTAATGTGCAGAGGTGAAAGCCAACACTTGTTTTACCTTCGGGCCTGTGTTCTGGATGGAGCCTCTGCTTCTCCTGTGGAAGTTTGACTGTCAGTAATAGAGCCCCACACCATAAAAAGTCCAACACTCCTTTATTCTTCTTGACAAGTGAACAGCATCAGTTGAACTTTTGAATAAACAGACAGGGTGTGGATACGAGTAGGTCCAGGCACAGTCAACTCTCCTATTCCTTCTAGTGCAAATAGATTGGTCGCTGCCACCGACCGGGTGAACTGTTGAGGCCCCTGCCACAGGCCTGAGAGCAGGTCTCTGCCACCGACCTGAGTGAATTAGATGAACCGCTGCCACCGGTCATAGAACATGAACCACCTTCCTAGATGAATTGGCCCTTGTTGGGAAAAGACATCCATCCGGACGGTCTCCAGAGGTCCACCCGGCACTGGCAATATGCTGTACTAGCTCTTCGGGAGGATCCCCTCTCTGGTCCCTTACGCCCTGGATTCAGGCGCCCAACACCCGGGGCACCTTAGGACGATCCCTCCCTCACGGGACCCAGTGGAAGGTACTGGGTCCCAGGCCTCCGGTTGAGTACCTCACCCCAGACCGAAGGTGTCTGGGATGGAACACGAACTCCACGTGTACAGGCCAAGGGCGCATGGACACCGATCACGGACAGCAGCCCTCAGGCTAAAGGTGCCTGGGACTCCGACCTTGTGGTGAAGATGTCCGCCCCCTTTATACCCTCTCCCAGCCAGTGTTGTTCATCTTACGTTAAAAAAGTAATTAGTTACAGTTACAAATTACTTCTTCCAAAAAGTAATGGAGTTACTCACTCAGTTACTACATTGAAAAAGTAATTAGTTACTCAGCAAAGTAACTATATTGGTTATATTATATATACACGGGGCGGGGCGGGGCTGTAGAAGGATGATATATATGTAATTTTTTCAGTGTATAAAAATAATAGGAGGGATAACAATAAATAATATTGGTACTGTGCCCATGCCTCACTGTGCCCAATGCCTCACTGTGCCCCATGCTTCACTGTGCCTCACTGTGCCCCATGCTTCACTGTGCCTCACTGTGCCCCATGCCTCACTGTGCCTCACTGTGCCCCATGCCTCACTGTGCCCCATGCTTCACTGTGCCTCACTGTGCCCCTTGCCTCACTGTGCCCCATGCCTCACTGTGCCCATGCTTCACTGTGCCCCATGCCTCACTGTGCCCAATGCCTCACTGTGCCTCACTGTGCCCCATGCCTCACTATGCCCCATGCCTCACTGTGCCTCACTGTGCCCCATGCCTCACTGTGCCCATGCTTCACTGTGCCCCATGCCTCACTGTGCCCAATGCCTCACTGTGCCCATGCTTCACTGTGCCCCATGCCTCACTGTGCCCCATGCCTCGCTGTGCCCCATGCTTCACTGTGCCTCATGCCTCACTGTGCCCAATGTCTCACAGTCACTGTGCCCGCCGTGTACAGTACCTCAGATCGGCGGCGTCCCGACTCCCGGCGGCCATTCCTTTATTCAAAAGCTGCGCCTCCTCCAGTCCTCCTCGTCTGTGATAGGCAGAACACTCAATTTCCCAGCATTCAGTGTTCCGCCTATCACGGACATCCGCTCATCCTCATAACACAGACGAGGATGAGAGGATGTCCGTGATAGGCGGAACACTGCCTGCTGTGAAATTGAGTGTTCCGCCTATCACAGGCGACGAGGACTCGGGAGGTGCGCTTTTGAACACTGCAATGGCCGCCGTCTGTCTGCATGACACGCTGATCAGGTAGGCAGACGGCGGCTTGCAGTTAGTTAAATGTTAAATTACATCTACTCGCGGCGGCTGCGGCGAGTAGATGTAATTAGGGTAACGCCGCCCAAGTAATGGGAACGGCGGTGCCACGAGGGTAAGAGTAATCAGTTACATTACTCGTTACCCCAAAAAGTGGCTACGTTACCTAAAGCCGTTTATTTAACCACTTCAATACCATGCACTTATACAGCTTCCTGCCCAAGCCAATTTTGAGCTTTCAGCGCTGTCGCAATTTGAATGACAATTGCGCGGTCATGCTACACTGTACCCAAACAAATTTTTTATCATTTTGTTCCCAGAAATAGAGCTCTCTTTCGGTGGTATTTGATCGCCTCTGCGATTTTTATTTTTTGCGCAACAAATAAAAAAAGAGCGAAATTTTTTTGTTTTTCTTTGTTTCTGTTATTTTTTTTTGTAAATAAGTACCTTTTCTACTTCAATGACGGGCACTGATAAGGCGGCACTGAAGGGCACTGATAAGGCGACACTGATGGGCACCGATGAGGTGGCACCAATGAGGTGGCACTGATGAGGTGGCACTGATGGGCACTGATAGGCGGCACTGATGGGCACTGATAGGCGGCACTGGTATGCGGCACTGATGGGCACTCATAGGCGGCACTGATTGGCACTCATAGGCGGCACTGATGGGCACTTTTAGGCGGCACTGATGGGCACTTATGGGTGGCACTGATAGGTGGCACGGACGGGCACTGATAGGTGGGCACTTATGGGCACAGATGGGCACTAGTAGGTGGCACTGATGGACACTAGTAGGTGGCACTGATGGACACTAGTAGGTGGCACTGGTGACACTGCTGCCTAGCAATGCCAGCCACCACACATTTGTTTCTTGACATGATCGTGCCAGTCAGTGCCCATGTGTGGGCACTGATTAGCATATTTTTTTATATATATATATTTTTTACTACATGTGGATGGCCATGGGGGCCATCCACATGCTTAGGGCTTCCCTGGTGGTCCTTGGGGGCTTCCCTGGTGGTCCAGTGTGGGTATCCGAGGGGGGGCTGCGCTGATCAGCGCGAACCCCCCCTGTCAGGAGAGCCGCCGATCGGCTCTCCTCTACTCGCGTCTGTCAGACGCGAGTGAGGAAGAGCCGATCAACGGCTCTTCCTGTTTACTTCCTGATCAGCCGTGATTCCGACGGAGGCTTTTTACCGAGATCAGTGTAGCGGTGGGTCAGACTGACCCACCGCTCCACCGATCGCCGCGATGCGCGCCCCCCCGGGCGCGCGGCGGCTGTTATCCCGCAGGACGTCATATGACGTCCAGTGTGGATAACAGAACCACTTCCCGGACGTCAATTTGCTATTGACTGGGCGGGAAGTGGTTAAACAGCGTTAGTTACAACACTGCTCCCAGCAAGCACAGCGGGTTCCCCGCCCCGCAGTACAGCCGCTGCGAGAGGTCACAAAGGGTACGGCACTGCAGTGATGTTTCAACCCCGGCCCAAGGCGACAGCGCCACCTACTGAGCCACAGGGAACTGAACACCACTGATGTCCTCACACGAATAGAACACAGCCCTACTGTACCAATTAGTGCATCTGGGTCATACTACCACCCAGATGCTGCCTCTAAATAGTACATACCCTCTACATATGTATTTCATGTGCCTTGTTTTTCTCAACATTTACAGGTAGACCAAGCTGAACTGTTGACAAGGTTTCTGCAGTCACCAAAACGCACCTGGTCCAGCCACTGTCAGATTTGTTGAACATCTTGGTCTACATCTAAATTACACCCAAAGGCATCGTACTCTCTGTTACCTAAACGTTGCAACCTCTAAGCAGTGTTCTGTCCCAGTTAGCAAGCATGGTATTCCAGAATTGGAACTGTTTTTTGAATCATTAAATCGATGGGTTTAGTTCTGCTTTATGATTTACTGCTGTTCAAGGGATCAGGCCTTCAGCAAAATGGCAGCCTCCAGCAAAAAGAAACAGGAGCAATGCTGGAGGCAATTTACAGCCCACACTTATTTTGGTAGCATAATTATTAATGTGGAATGTATGTTCCTTGCTAAAGAACATAATATTTTTATCAAGTTGTTATGGGTAAAGTTTCGCTTTAACTTTGTTACTGGGTAACTGACTAACCTTCATCTTCCTAAGCAAATCAAATAGTGCAGCCACTACCTCCAGCAACTTAAGAGACTTTGGATGGCTTTTCTGAACATATAAGTGATGACCAGTTAGAGTGTATTTTTTGAACTGCATAATTGGAGATGTAAAAGGGAAAAAAGCGGCGCCCTCTAAGCGTAGCAGTAAAACTATTTATTAAAAAGTTGCATAAAAAATAGGAAATACACTCACAAATGAGCAATGATATTGGGCATGTCTGATAAGATCATCATCCGCTTAATCCGGGGGCTGCTTGTGTCCTGATGTTGATGGTAGGGATCTCTGTGAGTGTCCTCTTCAATGTGGGCAGCGGTGGTGGAACCCAGCGCTCACGGCATATGGGGACAGAAGACAGTATTCTCTGGAAAACGGCAGCGATGTTGTCACTTCCGGGTGTAAGGTCAGCGGGGAGGTGCACGAGTTTCGAAGCATGCGTGCTTCTTCCTCAGGCTCTATGAGGGCCATCATGGACAAGGGCACTTATAATAGGCTAGATACTATCTGACTGGCTAACCTAGTAACCATGGAAACATATACAAACCGCGGCAGCGGACTAGACACAGTGTTAATATAAAAACAAATTAAGAAAAATCAAAAGAAATCAACATTATGGATCAGTATGGCACATGAGAGGAATTAAGGAGTACTCTAGAATCAAATGGATAATGGTCAAATGATTTATATATATATATTATATATATATATAGATATATCTATATATATCTATATATATATATATATATATATATCTATATATATAAAGGGATATATACATATAGAGAATAAAAGATATGGGTACTTACATAAGTCCAATTATCGATCAATATATGGAGAGACATATGCCAATCAGATTATGGATATTTCTATAGAAGAATTTAAAAGATTTTTGATAAATTGTTATTAGTAATAAGGTAGAATAAGTAGGAGCTCACATAATGTGTATTGGGTGCTTTTGGTAAAAAATAAGCAGAGCACATCAGTACACGTCCATAGCGTAATAGGGAGGAGTTGTGAAAGACCTTGTAAAGGATAAAAAAAAATATTTAAACACATGTGCATATAAAAAAAAGTATACATATATATTTATATAAACCATAAAAATAGAAATAAAATATATATACATACACACGTAAGACGTATACCTGCAAAAACTGTGTATGTACACACATAAAAATGTGCGCATACACACACGCATCTAGACTATGACAAGGGAATAGTGAACATGAGACAAGTGGCGCCAAAACATATGGTGACCAATACGTAAAAATAGGACATTGTGTAATGAATGTATGTGATACATTTAAGAGACTGTATCTTTAAATATGAAGGAAAGACTGGGGATAGTATGGCAATTAGAGTAGGATATTAATTTCAATGCCTTCATTTTGGCCCCCAGGCGAAAGACTATCAAGGGTATAGATCCAGTAAATTTTCCCTTTCGCACAACCTCTTAAAGCGTTCTGCTTGGGGCATAGGTTTGGAGATGGCCTCTATAACCCAAACACGGAGCCCCAAAGAGGACTGCTTGTGAAATTCTTTAAAGTGCCTAGTAGGGATGAGCCGAACACCCCCGGGTTCGGTTCGCACCAGAACCTTCGAACGGACCGAAAGTTCGCGCGAATTTTCGAACCCTATTCGTTATAATGGACGCGAACGTTCGAAATCAAAATTGCTAATTACAACGGCCAATATGCATGTTAATGTTATAAAACGGGTTTGGGGACCCGGGTCCTGCCCCAGGGGACATATATCAATGCAAAAAGAAATTTTAAAAACTAAAGTTTTTTCGGGAGCAGTCATTTTAATGATGCATAAAGTGAAAAAAAAAAAGTGAAATTTTCCTTTAAATATGGTACCTGGGGGGTGTCTAAAGTATGCCTGTGAAGTGGCATGTGTTTCCCATGTTTAGAACTGTCCTTGCACAAAATGACATTTGTAAAGGAAAAAAAGAAGCCATTTAAAACCACTTGCGGCTTTAATGTCATGTCTTGTCCTGGCCGCCATATGGCTGAAAATCCTTGAGAAAAATGGCATGGCTACCCCATCACCCCCCCCCCCCACCCCAGCCCCTTTGGGTCTTGTATGGATACTAAGGGGGACCCCGCACCCAAAATAAAACCCTATACCTACAACCCTATATACTCTGAACAGCAGTATATAGGTGGTGCAAACAAGACATGGACTGTAGGTTTGTTCTTAAGTAGAATCTGAACAGGTACATTATGAAGTGTAGCTACATCCCAAAAAAATCAATTTTTAAGCTTTTTGGAGAACATAGGGAGGGGTTATCACCCCTGTAACATTTGCTGTCTTTGCACATCTGTTCAGAACATGTCACCTCACTTTCCGTCCCAATGACAAATGTTTTTGGAAAAGTGGGGTTTTAATTGAAACAAGGATTGGTGATAAAGCATCAGTAGAGAGGAGATACCTTTTTCCCAAATTAAATCTAACAGGATAGAATTTTCCTTCCTAGGGGTAGATTTCCTCTCACTTCCTGTTTTCTCTTGCCGTTTGCAAGTAGGAGTCGTTTGTAAGTTGGATGTTTGAAAGTAGGGGCCTGCCGTATATACTCTGCAGAAATTTGCCCTATTAGATGTTGGTGTAGCCACAAGACTGGTGGGCACAGGAATGGGCCCTGCTGTGAGTTAATAGATCAAGATTTGTACTTGCATGCACCTGTTGAACCGGGCAGAAAAATTGGGCCTTTGGTGGTGGTGGTGGTGGTGGTGGACGGTGTTGCCACAAGACTGTAAGCCCTCACAGTTACTCTTGGTGGGTGCAGGAATGGGCCCTGCTGTGAGTTATTAGATCAAGATTTGTAATTGCATGCACCTGTTGAACAGGGCAGAAAAATTGGGCCTTTGGTGGTGGTGGTGGTGGTGGACGGTGTTGCCACAAGACTGTAGGCCCACATAGTTACTCTTGGTGGGCGCAGGAATGGGCCCTGCTGTGAACTATTAGATCAAGATTTGTAATTACACGCCCCTGTTAAACAGGGGCTGAAAAATTGTGCCTTAGGCATTGGTGCTGGTGCCACAACACTGCAACCCCTCACAGATACTGTACTTGGAGCACAGCAGTCACACCTGTTGCGAAGCATCTTTTTAAAAAATTGTAATTACACGCCCCTGTTATACAGGGGCTGAAAAATTGTGCCTTAGGCACTGGTGCTGGTGCCACAACACTGCAACCCCTCACAGATACTGTACTCTGAGCACAGCAATGAGACCTGTTGCAAAGCATTGCCTAAAAATTGTAATTACACGCCCCAACAGGGGCTGAAAAATTGTGCCTTAGGCACTGGTGCTGGTGCCACAACACTGCAACCCCTCACAGATACTGTACTCTGAGCACAGCAGTCACACCTGTTGCGAAGCATCTTTTTAAAAAAATTTAATTACACGCCCCTGTTATACAGGGGCTGAAAAATTGTGCCTTAGGCACTGGTGCTGGTGCCACAACACTGCAACCCCTCACAGATACTGTACTCTGAGCACAGCAATGAGACCTGTTGCAAAGCATTGCCTAAAAATTGTAATTACACGCCCCAACAGGGGCTGAAAAATTGTGCCTTAGGCACTGGTGCTGGTGCCACAACACTGCAACCCCTCACAGATACTGTACTCTGAGCACAGCAGTCACACCTGTTGCGAAGCATCTTTTTAAAAAATTGTAATTACACGCCCCTGTTATACAGGGGCTGAAAAATTGTGCCTTAGGCACTGGTGTGGTGGCATGGATCATTGAGGAGGAGGAAGAGGATAGTCAGTGAACATAACAGGACAGTCACTCAGCATCAGCATAGGCAGTCTTGAAGGGATGTGACATTATAAATTATTCCGTTATATCCGCTTCAGGTGTCTGGTAGCTGGTGGTGATCCAAGACTGATTCATTTTTATGAAGGTCAGTCGATCAACCGAGTCGGTGGACAGGCGCACCCTATGATCGGTGACAAATCCTCCAGCAGCACTGAATGTGCGTTCGGAAAGAATGCTGGATGCAGGACAGGCCAGTAGCTCAATTGCATACTGTGCAAGCTCTGGCCAGTGATCCATCCTCAGGACCCAGTAAGCCAGAGGATTTTCGGTGGGAAAGGTGTCCAAGTCTGACCTTGCCCCTAGGTATTCCTGCACCATGTATATCAGACGCTGGCGATGGTTGCTGGAACCGATCATACCTTGGGGCTGCGGACTAAAAAATTGTCTGAACGCATCGGTCAGACGTCCACCTTCCCCACCGCTCCTTCTGCTACTGACCGAAGCCTCAGCAACTTGTCGTCCAGGACCAGGAGTTTGTAACCTCCCAGTTTCTGGGAACGCGTTGCACAGACCTTTCTGCAAGGCCTCCCTGAGATGTCTCATCCTCTGCTCCCTCTGCGACGGCAAGATAAGGTCCGCAACCTTACCCTTGTACCGTGGATCAAGGAGAGTGGCCAGCCAGTAATGGTCACTCTCCTTGATCCGAAGAACACAAGGATCCTTCCGCAGGCTTTGCAGGATCAGGGAGGCCATGCAGCGTAGGTTAGCTGAGGCATTCGGTCCGGAGTCTTCTGGGTCACTGAGGATGACATGATCGCCAGCCACCTCCTCCCAGCCACGTACAAGTCCACTGGTTTGTTGGGACTGTACATCATCCCTAAAAGACTGCTGCTGCTGATGCTGAGTGCCAGGCTCCACCTCCATGCTCACACAATCCTCCTCCTCCTCCTCCTCCTCCTCCTCTTCCTGTGTGATGGGTGGGACAGAAGGAACATTGTCTGGATAAAGGGGGCCTTGAGAGACAAGGAAGTCCTCCTCTTCCTGCCTCTGTTCTGCCTCAAGTGCCCTGTCCATTATCCCACGCAGCGTATGCTCCAACAGGTGGACAAGAGGTACAGTGTCACTGATGCATGCACTGTCACTGCTCACCATCCTCGTGGCCTCCTCAAATGGTGAGAGGACAGTGCATGCATCCCTGATCATGCTCCACTGGCGTGGGGAAAAAAAGCCAAGCTCCCCTGACCCTGTCCTGGTGCCGTAGTCGCAAAGGTACTCATTGATGGCCCTCTGCTGCGTGTGCAGTCGCTGCAGCATGGCCAACGTTGAGTTCCACCTGGTGGGCATGTCACATATTAGGCGGTTCTTGGGCAGGTTCAGCTCCTTTTGCAGCTCAGTCAGCCGAGCACTGGCATTATAAGATCGGCGGAAATGCACACAGACTTTCCTGGCCTGCCTCAGGACATCCTGTAAGCCTGGGAACCTGCCCAAGAACCGCTGCACCACCAGGTTGAGGACGTGAGCCATACAGGGCACATGGGTGAGCTGCCCCTGTCGCAGGGCGGAGAGGAGGTTGGTGCCATTATCAGAAACGACCATTCCTGGCTTAAGCTGGCGTGGCGTCAACCACCTCTCGGCCTGCCCCTGCAGAGCTGCCAGAACCTCTGGCCCAGTGTGGCTCCTGTCCCCCAAACACACCAGCGCAAGCACGGCATGGCATCTTTTTGCCTGCGTACTCGCGTAGCCCCTTGTACGCCTACGGAGCACCGCTGGTTCCGAGGACAGAGCACTCGAAGAGGACATGGAGGAAGAAGAAGAGGAGGGGGTGGAGGAGAGAGGTGTGTCACAACCAGTAGTAGCATTTTGGAGGCGTGGTGGCGGAACAACCTCCAACACTACTGCATCTTGTCCTGCATCCCTCCCAGCTACCAATAGAGTGACCCAATGGGCCGTGAAAGAAAGATAACGTCCCTGTCCATGCCTGCTGGACCATGAGTCAGCGGTAATATGCACCTTACCGCTGACCGCCCTGTCCAGCGAGGCATGGACATTGCCTTCCACATGCCAGTAGAGAGACGGAATCGCCTTCCGTGAGAAAAAGTGGCGTTTGGGAACCTGCCACTGAGGAACCGCACATTGAACAAACTCACGGAAGGGGGCCGAGTCTATCAACTGAAAAGGCAGCAGTTGAAGTGCTAGCAATTTAGCCAAGCTAGCATTCAACCGCTGGGCATGTGGATGGCTGGGAGTATACTTCTTTCGACGGTCCAGCAGCTGGGGCAGGGAAATTTGCCTGCTACAATCGGACGTCGGTGTACTGCAAGTACTTGGTTGTGACACACCTAATTCTACACCTTCAGTCCTCTCAGAGCAGCTTTCAGAGAGGACTGAAGATATAGTGGGGATGGAGATCCCAGCTGATGAGGAGCAAGGAGAGGTCCGCTTTGTTCTTTGGTGTGGGTCTTTTATGTGTGCTTGCCAACGAGCTGCATGGCAGGTCGACATATGTCTGCTCATGCTTGTGGTGCCCAAGCGGCTGATGTTTTGGCCACGCGAGATACGCTTGAGACAAATATTGCAAATAGCAGTGGTGCGATCTGATGCACTCGTCTCAAAAAAGGCCCACACCAAAGAACTTTTGTGATAACGTGCAGAGGCAGCGCCCTGCACAGGCGGAGCTCTGCGGTGTGGTACAGTTGCTGTGCTGGCCTCTAGCTGGCCTCCAGGGGGCATCCTGCCTCGTTGGACATGTGACGCTGCATCCTCCTCCTCCTCCTCCTCTCTCCCTTCAGGCACCCACGTGGAGTCAGTGACCTCATCATCCCCTCCCTCTTCACCACTAGAGCAAACCTGGCAGTAAGCTGCAGCTGGTGGAACACTACTGCCAGATTGCTGTCCTTCAGCATCCCCTCTCTCTGCGCGCACACTACTGACTTCCTCAAGCTGGGTATCATCATCCGAGCCTTCGAATCGTTGGGCATCCTCCTGGAGCATGTACCCAACACTGTGCTCAAACAGTTCGGGGGACTCCTCAGGAGGACATGGTGGGTCTAGGGAAGGGGTGGCTGATGATGCCATTGAGTACGCGTTGGCAGCTGCTCTGCCAGTACCCTGAGCCTGGGTGAGAGAGGATGAGGAGGATGAGGAGGGCTTGGTCATCCATTCTACCAAGCCTTCGGCATGATGCGGCTCCACATGTCCAGCTGCCGAAAACAAAGACAAGCGTGTCCCATGGCCACGTGCTGATGACGATGCACGACCACGTCCACGGCCAGCACTGTTGTCTCTAGAAACAGAGCCTGCCTGCCCTGTGTTCTTGCCTCGGCACGCTCTGCCTCTCCTTGGCGGTCTTCCAGCCATTGTAGTCGGTAGTGTATATAGTATAAAAAATAGAACTCCTATGTGTGCTCACAACACACTGTAGGTCCTATGGGTGCTGACACTAACACACTATAGGTACTATGTGTGCTGCTGACAAGAAAATATAGGAGCTCTGTTTGCTGCCACTAACACACTAGAAGTCCTATGGGTGCTGCTGAGAAGAAAATATAGGAGCTCTGTTTGCTGCCACTAACACACTAGAAGTCCTATGGGTGCTGCTGAGAAGAAAATATAGGAGCTCTGTTTGCTGCCACTAACACACTAGAAGTCCTATGGGTGCTGCTGAGAAGAAAATATAGGAGCTCTGTTTGCTGCCACTAACACACTAGAAGTCCTATGGGTGCTGCTGAGAAGAAAATATAGGAGCTCTGTTTGCTGCCACTAACACACTAGAAGTCCTATGGGTGCTGCTGAGAAGAAAATATAGGAGCTCTGTGTGATGCCACTAACACACTAGAAGTCCTATGGGTGCTGCTGAGAAGAAAATATAGGAGCTCTGTTTGCTGCCACTAACACACTAGAAGTCCTATGGGTGCTGCTGAGAAGAAAATATAGGAGCTCTGTTTGCTGCCACTAACACACTAGAAGTCCTATGGGTGCTGCTGAGAAGAAAATATAGGAGCTCTGTTTGCTGCCACTAACACACTAGAAGTCCTATGGGTGCTGCTGAGAAGAAAATATAGGAGCTCTGTGTGATGCCACTAACACACTAGAAGTCCTATGGGTGCTGCTGAGAAGAAAATATAGGAGCTCTGTTTGCTGCCACTAACACACTAGAAGTCCTATGGGTGCTGCTGAGAAGAAAATATAGGAGCTCTGTTTGCTGCCACTAACACACTAGAAGTCCTATGGGTGCTGCTGAGAAGAAAATATAGGAGCTCTGTTTGCTGCCACTAACACACTAGAAGTCCTATGGGTGCTGCTGAGAAGAAAATATAGGAGCTCTGTTTGCTGCCACTAACACACTAGAAGTCCTATGGGTGCTGCTGAGAAGAAAATATAGGAGCTCTGTTTGCTGCCACTAACACACTAGAAGTCCTATGGGTGCTGCTGAGAAGAAAATATAGGAGCTCTGTTTGCTGCCACTAACACACTAGAAGTCCTATGGGTGCTGCTGAGAAGAAAATATAGGAGCTCTGTGTGATGCCACTAACACACTAGAAGTCCTATGGGTGCTGCTGAGAAGAAAATATAGGAGCTCTGTTTGCTGCCACTAACACACTAGAAGTCCTATGGGTGCTGCTGAGAAGAAAATATAGGAGCTCTGTTTGCTGCCACTAACACACTAGAAGTCCTATGGGTGCTGCTGAGAAGAAAATATAGGAGCTCTGTTTGCTGCCACTAACACACTAGAAGTCCTATGGGTGCTGCTGAGAAGAAAATATAGGAGCTCTGTGTGATGCCACTAACACACTAGAAGTCCTATGGGTGCTGCTGAGAAGAAAATATAGGAGCTCTGTTTGCTGCCACTAACACACTAGAAGTCCTATGGGTGCTGCTGAGAAGAAAATATAGGAGCTCTGTTTGCTGCCACTAACACACTAGAAGTCCTATGGGTGCTGCTGAGAAGAAAATATAGGAGCTCTGTTTGCTGCCACTAACACACTAGAAGTCCTATGGGTGCTGCTGAGAAGAAAATATAGGAGCTCTGTTTGCTGCCACTAACACACTAGAAGTCCTATGGGTGCTGCTGAGAAGAAAATATAGGAGCTCTGTTTGCTGCCACTAACACACTAGAAGTCCTATGGGTGCTGCTGAGAAGAAAATATAGGAGCTCTGTTTGCTGCCACTAACACACTAGAAGTCCTATGGGTGCTGCTGAGAAGAAAATATAGGAGCTCTGTGTGATGCCACTAACACACTAGAAGTCCTATGGGTGCTGCTGAGAAGAAAATATAGGAGCTCTGTTTGCTGCCACTAACACACTAGAAGTCCTATGGGTGCTGCTGAGAAGAAAATATAGGAGCTCTGTTTGCTGCCACTAACACACTAGAAGTCCTATGGGTGCTGCTGAGAAGAAAATATAGGAGCTCTGTTTGCTGCCACTAACACACTAGAAGTCCTATGGGTGCTGCTGAGAAGAAAATATAGGAGCTCTGTTTGCTGCCACTAACACTCTAGAAGTCCTATGGGTGCTGCTGAGAAGAAAATATAGGAGCTCTGTGTGATGCCACTAACACACTAGAAGTCCTATGGGTGCTGCTGAGAAGAAAATATAGGAGCTCTGTTTGCTGCCACTAACACACTAGAAGTCCTATGGGTGCTGCTGAGAAGAAAATATAGGAGCTCTGTTTGCTGCCACTAACACACTAGAAGTCCTATGGGTGCTGCTGAGAAGAAAATATAGGAGCTCTGTTTGCTGCCACTAACACACTAGAAGTCCTATGGGTGCTGCTGAGAAGAAAATATAGGAGCTCTGTTTGCTGCCACTAACACACTAGAAGTCCTATGGGTGCTGCTGAGAAGAAAATATAGGAGCTCTGTTTGCTGCCACTAACACACTAGAAGTCCTATGGGTGCTGCTGAGAAGAAAATATAGGAGCTCTGTTTGCTGCCACTAACACACTAGAAGTCCTATGGGTGCTGCTGAGAAGAAAATATAGGAGCTCTGTGTGATGCCACTAACACACTAGAAGTCCTATGGGTGCTGCTGAGAAGAAAATATAGGAGCTCTGTTTGCTGCCACTAACACACTAGAAGTCCTATGGGTGCTGCTGAGAAGAAAATATAGGAGCTCTGTTTGCTGCCACTAACACACTAGAAGTCCTATGGGTGCTGCTGAGAAGAAAATATAGGAGCTCTGTTTGCTGCCACTAACACACTAGAAGTCCTATGGGTGCTGCTGAGAAGAAAATATAGGAGCTCTGTTTGCTGCCACTAACACACTAGAAGTCCTATGGGTGCTGCTGAGAAGAAAATATAGGAGCTCTGTTTGCTGCCACTAACACACTAGAAGTCCTATGGGTGCTGCTGAGAAGAAAATATAGGAGCTCTGTGTGATGCCACTAACACACTAGAAGTCCTATGGGTGCTGCTGAGAAGAAAATATAGGAGCTCTGTTTGCTGCCACTAACACACTAGAAGTCCTATGGGTGCTGCTGAGAAGAAAATATAGGAGCTCTGTTTGCTGCCACTAACACACTAGAAGTCCTATGGGTGCTGCTGAGAAGAAAATATAGGAGCTCTGTTTGCTGCCACTAACACACTAGAAGTCCTATGGGTGCTGCTGAGAAGAAAATATAGGAGCTCTGTGTGATGCCACTAACACACTAGAAGTCCTATGGGTGCTGCTGAGAAGAAAATATAGGAGCTCTGTTTGCTGCCACTAACATACTAGAAGTCCTATGGGTGCTGCTGAGAAGAAAATATAGGAGCTCTGTTTGCTGCCACTAACACACTAGAAGTCCTATGGGTGCTGCTGAGAAGAAAATATAGGAGCTCTGTTTGCTGCCACTAACACACTAGAAGTCCTATGGGTGCTGCTGAGAAGAAAATATAGGAGCTCTGTGTGATGCCACTAACACACTAGAAGTCCTATGGGTGCTGCTGAGAAGAAAATATAGGAGCTCTGTTTGCTGCCACTAACACACTAGAAGTCCTATGGGTGCTGCTGAGAAGAAAATATAGGAGCTCTGTGTGATGCCACTAACACACTAGAAGTCCTATGGGTGCTGCTGAGAAGAAAATATAGGAGCTCTGTTTGCTGCCACTAACACACTAGAAGTCCTATGGGTGCTGCTGAGAAGAAAATATAGGAGCTCTGTTTGCTGCCACTAACACACTAGAAGTCCTATGGGTGCTGCTGAGAAGAAAATATAGGAGCTCTGTTTGCTGCCACTAACACACTAGAAGTCCTATGGGTGCTGCTGAGAAGAAAATATAGGAGCTCTGTGTGATGCCACTAACACACTAGAAGTCCTATGGGTGCTGCTGAGAAGAAAATATAGGAGCTCTGTTTGCTGCCACTAACACACTAGAAGTCCTATGGGTGCTGCTGAGAAGAAAATATAGGAGCTCTGTTTGCTGCCACTAACACACTAGAAGTCCTATGGGTGCTGCTGAGAAGAAAATATAGGAGCTCTGTTTGCTGCCACTAACACACTAGAAGTCCTATGGGTGCTGCTGAGAAGAAAATATAGGAGCTCTGTGTGATGCCACTAACACACTAGAAGTCCTATGGGTGCTGCTGAGAAGAAAATATAGGAGCTCTGTTTGCTGCCACTAACACACTAGAAGTCCTATGGGTGCTGCTGAGAAGAAAATATAGGAGCTCTGTTTGCTGCCACTAACACACTAGAAGTCCTATGGGTGCTGCTGAGAAGAAAATATAGGAGCTCTGTGTGATGCCACTAACACACTAGAAGTCCTATGGGTGCTGCTGAGAAGAAAATATAGGAGCTCTGTTTGCTGCCACTAACACACTAGAAGTCCTATGGGTGCTGCTGAGAAGAAAATATAGGAGCTCTGTTTGCTGCCACTAACACACTAGAAGTCCTATGGGTGCTGCTGAGAAGAAAATATAGGAGCTCTGTTTGCTGCCACTAACACACTAGAAGTCCTATGGGTGCTGCTGAGAAGAAAATATAGGAGCTCTGTTTGCTGCCACTAACACACTAGAAGTCCTATGGGTGCTGCTGAGAAGAAAATATAGGAGCTCTGTTTGCTGCCACTAACACACTAGAAGTCCTATGGGTGCTGCTGAGAAGAAAATATAGGAGCTCTGTGTGATGCCACTAACACACTAGAAGTCCTATGGGTGCTGCTGAGAAGAAAATATAGGAGCTCTGTTTGCTGCCACTAACACACTAGAAGTCCTATGGGTGCTGCTGAGAAGAAAATATAGGAGCTCTGTTTGCTGCCACTAACACACTAGAAGTCCTATGGGTGCTGCTGAGAAGAAAATATAGGAGCTCTGTTTGCTGCCACTAACACACTAGAAGTCCTATGGGTGCTGCTGAGAAGAAAATATAGGAGCTCTGTGTGATGCCACTAACACACTAGAAGTCCTATGGGTGCTGCTGAGAAGAAAATATAGGAGCTCTGTTTGCTGCCACTAACACACTAGAAGTCCTATGGGTGCTGCTGAGAAGAAAATATAGGAGCTCTGTTTGCTGCCACTAACACACTAGAAGTCCTATGGGTGCTGCTGAGAAGAAAATATAGGAGCTCTGTTTGCTGCCACTAACACACTAGAAGTCCTATGGGTGCTGCTGAGAAGAAAATATAGGAGCTCTGTTTGCTGCCACTAACACACTAGAAGTCCTATGGGTGCTGCTGAGAAGAAAATATAGGAGCTCTGTTTGCTGCCACTAACACACTAGAAGTCCTATGGGTGCTGCTGAGAAGAAAATATAGGAGCTCTGTTTGCTGCCACTAACACACTAGAAGTCCTATGGGTGCTGCTGAGAAGAAAATATAGGAGCTCTGTGTGATGCCACTAACACACTAGAAGTCCTATGGGTGCTGCTGAGAAGAAAATATAGGAGCTCTGTTTGCTGCCACTAACACACTAGAAGTCCTATGGGTGCTGCTGAGAAGAAAATATAGGAGCTCTGTTTGCTGCCACTAACACACTAGAAGTCCTATGGGTGCTGCTGAGAAGAAAATATAGGAGCTCTGTTTGCTGCCACTAACACACTAGAAGTCCTATGGGTGCTGCTGAGAAGAAAATATAGGAGCTCTGTGTGATGCCACTAACACACTAGAAGTCCTATGGGTGCTGCTGAGAAGAAAATATAGGAGCTCTGTTTGCTGCCACTAACACACTAGAAGTCCTATGGGTGCTGCTGAGAAGAAAATATAGGAGCTCTGTTTGCTGCCACTAACACACTAGAAGTCCTATGGGTGCTGCTGAGAAGAAAATATAGGAGCTCTGTTTGCTGCCACTAACACACTAGAAGTCCTATGGGTGCTGCTGAGAAGAAAATATAGGAGCTCTGTTTGCTGCCACTAACACACTAGAAGTCCTATGGGTGCTGCTGAGAAGAAAATATAGGAGCTCTGTTTGCTGCCACTAACACACTAGAAGTCCTATGGGTGCTGCTGAGAAGAAAATATAGGAGCTCTGTTTGCTGCCACTAACACACTAGAAGTCCTATGGGTGCTGCTGAGAAGAAAATATAGGAGCTCTGTGTGATGCCACTAACACACTAGAAGTCCTATGGGTGCTGCTGAGAAGAAAATATAGGAGCTCTGTTTGCTGCCACTAACACACTAGAAGTCCTATGGGTGCTGCTGAGAAGAAAATATAGGAGCTCTGTTTGCTGCCACTAACACACTAGAAGTCCTATGGGTGCTGCTGAGAAGAAAATATAGGAGCTCTGTTTGCTGCCACTAACACACTAGAAGTCCTATGGGTGCTGCTGAGAAGAAAATATAGGAGCTCTGTTTGCTGCCACTAACACTCTAGAAGTCCTATGGGTGCTGCTGAGAAGAAAATATAGGAGCTCTGTGTGATGCCACTAACACACTAGAAGTCCTATGGGTGCTGCTGAGAAGAAAATATAGGAGCTCTGTTTGCTGCCACTAACACACTAGAAGTCCTATGGGTGCTGCTGAGAAGAAAATATAGGAGCTCTGTTTGCTGCCACTAACACACTAGAAGTCCTATGGGTGCTGCTGAGAAGAAAATATAGGAGCTCTGTTTGCTGCCACTAACACACTAGAAGTCCTATGGGTGCTGCTGAGAAGAAAATATAGGAGCTCTGTTTGCTGCCACTAACACACTAGAAGTCCTATGGGTGCTGCTGAGAAGAAAATATAGGAGCTCTGTTTGCTGCCACTAACACACTAGAAGTCCTATGGGTGCTGCTGAGAAGAAAATATAGGAGCTCTGTTTGCTGCCACTAACACACTAGAAGTCCTATGGGTGCTGCTGAGAAGAAAATATAGGAGCTCTGTGTGATGCCACTAACACACTAGAAGTCCTATGGGTGCTGCTGAGAAGAAAATATAGGAGCTCTGTTTGCTGCCACTAACACACTAGAAGTCCTATGGGTGCTGCTGAGAAGAAAATATAGGAGCTCTGTTTGCTGCCACTAACACACTAGAAGTCCTATGGGTGCTGCTGAGAAGAAAATATAGGAGCTCTGTTTGCTGCCACTAACACACTAGAAGTCCTATGGGTGCTGCTGAGAAGAAAATATAGGAGCTCTGTTTGCTGCCACTAACACACTAGAAGTCCTATGGGTGCTGCTGAGAAGAAAATATAGGAGCTCTGTTTGCTGCCACTAACACACTAGAAGTCCTATGGGTGCTGCTGAGAAGAAAATATAGGAGCTCTGTGTGATGCCACTAACACACTAGAAGTCCTATGGGTGCTGCTGAGAAGAAAATATAGGAGCTCTGTTTGCTGCCACTAACACACTAGAAGTCCTATGGGTGCTGCTGAGAAGAAAATATAGGAGCTCTGTTTGCTGCCACTAACACACTAGAAGTCCTATGGGTGCTGCTGAGAAGAAAATATAGGAGCTCTGTTTGCTGCCACTAACACACTAGAAGTCCTATGGGTGCTGCTGAGAAGAAAATATAGGAGCTCTGTGTGATGCCACTAACACACTAGAAGTCCTATGGGTGCTGCTGAGAAGAAAATATAGGAGCTCTGTTTGCTGCCACTAACATACTAGAAGTCCTATGGGTGCTGCTGAGAAGAAAATATAGGAGCTCTGTTTGCTGCCACTAACACACTAGAAGTCCTATGGGTGCTGCTGAGAAGAAAATATAGGAGCTCTGTTTGCTGCCACTAACACACTAGAAGTCCTATGGGTGCTGCTGAGAAGAAAATATAGGAGCTCTGTGTGATGCCACTAACACACTAGAAGTCCTATGGGTGCTGCTGAGAAGAAAATATAGGAGCTCTGTTTGCTGCCACTAACACACTAGAAGTCCTATGGGTGCTGCTGAGAAGAAAATATAGGAGCTCTGTGTGATGCCACTAACACACTAGAAGTCCTATGGGTGCTGCTGAGAAGAAAATATAGGAGCTCTGTTTGCTGCCACTAACACACTAGAAGTCCTATGGGTGCTGCTGAGAAGAAAATATAGGAGCTCTGTTTGCTGCCACTAACACACTAGAAGTCCTATGGGTGCTGCTGAGAAGAAAATATAGGAGCTCTGTTTGCTGCCACTAACACACTAGAAGTCCTATGGGTGCTGCTGAGAAGAAAATATAGGAGCTCTGTGTGATGCCACTAACACACTAGAAGTCCTATGGGTGCTGCTGAGAAGAAAATATAGGAGCTCTGTTTGCTGCCACTAACACACTAGAAGTCCTATGGGTGCTGCTGAGAAGAAAATATAGGAGCTCTGTTTGCTGCCACTAACACACTAGAAGTCCTATGGGTGCTGCTGAGAAGAAAATATAGGAGCTCTGTTTGCTGCCACTAACACACTAGAAGTCCTATGGGTGCTGCTGAGAAGAAAATATAGGAGCTCTGTGTGATGCCACTAACACACTAGAAGTCCTATGGGTGCTGCTGAGAAGAAAATATAGGAGCTCTGTTTGCTGCCACTAACACACTAGAAGTCCTATGGGTGCTGCTGAGAAGAAAATATAGGAGCTCTGTTTGCTGCCACTAACACACTAGAAGTCCTATGGGTGCTGCTGAGAAGAAAATATAGGAGCTCTGTGTGATGCCACTAACACACTAGAAGTCCTATGGGTGCTGCTGAGAAGAAAATATAGGAGCTCTGTGTGATGCCACTAACACACTAGAAGTCCTATGGGTGCTGCTGAGAAGAAAATATAGGAGCTCTGTTTGCTGCCACTAACACACTAGAAGTCCTATGGGTGCTGCTGAGAAGAAAATATAGGAGCTCTGTGTGATGCCACTAACACACTAGAAGTCCTATGGGTGCTGCTGAGAAGAAAATATAGGAGCTCTGTTTGCTGCCACTAACACACTAGAAGTCCTATGGGTGCTGCTGAGAAGAAAATATAGGAGCTCTGTTTGCTGCCACTAACACACTAGAAGTCCTATGGGTGCTGCTGAGAAGAAAATATAGGAGCTCTGTTTGCTGCCACTAACACACTAGAAGTCCTATGGGTGCTGCTGAGAAGAAAATATAGGAGCTCTGTGTGATGCCACTAACACACTAGAAGTCCTATGGGTGCTGTTGAGAAGAAAATATAGGAGCTCTGTTTGCTGCCACTAACACACTAGAAGTCCTATGGGTGCTGCTGAGAAGAAAATATAGGAGCTCTGTTTGCTGCCACTAACACACTAGAAGTCCTATGGGTGCTGCTGAGAAGAAAATATAGGAGCTCTGTTTGCTGCCACTAACACACTAGAAGTCCTATGGGTGCTGCTGAGAAGAAAATATAGGAGCTCTGTTTGCTGCCACTAACACACTAGAAGTCCTATGGGTGCTGCTGAGAAGAAAATATAGGAGCTCTGTTTGCTGCCACTAACACACTAGAAGTCCTATGGGTGCTGCTGAGAAGAAAATATAGGAGCTCTGTTTGCTGCCACTAACACACTAGAAGTCCTATGGGTGCTGCTGAGAAGAAAATATAGGAGCTCTGTTTGCTGCCACTAACACACTAGAAGTCCTATGGGTGCTGCTGAGAAGAAAATATAGGAGCTCTGTGTGATGCCACTAACACACTAGAAGTCCTATGGGTGCTGCTGAGAAGAAAATATAGGAGCTCTGTTTGCTGCCACTAACACACTAGAAGTCCTATGGGTGCTGTTGGGGTGCAATGCTGTGCTAACAGCACTGCGGTTGGTACTACTGCAATACTGTACTAACAGTAAGCACGCACCAGACTAATCCCCAGCAGCAGCTAATAACACACTAACTGTGCAATCAGCAGCAATGAACGATCAATGACTTAGGTAGCAATGGTTTAGCAAAGAAATAGCCAATGGTTTAGCAAAGAAGAGCAAATCTTTCAGTATCAAGCAAAGACAGAATCAGCAGACTAATCTCTCCTAAAGCCGGAACTCATGTGACCGGGGCCGATGGCGTGGCGGCCTTTTAAATGGTGGGGCGTGTACTAAAGCCCCTGAGCTGTAATTGGCTACAGCCGTCCTGCCTGTAGCCAATTATTGCTCTCCGAGTTTCGGGCGCTGTGATTGGCCAAGCATGCGGGGTCACAGTGCATGCTTGGCCAATCATCAGCCAGCAATGCACTGCGCCGGCCGCAATGCATTGCGGGGCCGCTCGCATCACACGAATGTGATGCGAACGGCCCAAATAGTTCTGGGCTCGACGAGCGAGCGAACGCCCGATGCTCGATTCGAACATGGGTTCGAATCGAGCACCGGGCCCATCCCTAGTGCCTAGCGACACTGTATTTATCAAAGCCTTTTTCTACAAAGGGCTTGTAGAAAAAGGCTTAGATAAATACAGTGTCGCTAAGCACTTTAAAGAATTTCACCAGCAGTCCTCTTTGGGGCTCCGTGTTTGGGTTATAGAGGCCATCTCCAAACATTTGCCCCAAGCAGAACGCGCTTAATTAACCCCTTGTTTTGCATATTTGTAGATGTGGTGTATTATTTTTAAGAGCAGAGTGAAGGCAGGGATGGTTGGAAGTAAGCCTATATACTTTCCAGCTGTGTAATGGACACGTAATGACTACCACTGGACTTTGCAGATCTTATAGGGCAGCCCTTGTGTTCTGTGTACCAGAGTTTGTCAGAGATTTCTGAGCACACGTGACTTCCATTTTAAGTGTGAATTTTAAAATTAAAACTGCGAAAAGGTAGATAGGATGTCGTTCCTTAGTTTTAGAGTAGTGGTAGTGATGGCAGGAGTGAAACTTGTAGTCTTTCTGAGAAACTGTTTTCCGTTTATATAATCACTAGTTTCTGCTGTTTGAATGGTGCAGTTCAGTTCATATCTACAGCACCCAAGTGTTTGTGAATACCTTTTCTAAATACACAACTGTGTTTTGATTTAAAGTGTGAAATTGTGTAATGGTAAATGGATTACAATTCTTTAGGGAACGGAGTGATGATTGCATTGATAGACAAAACTATATTTCTGTTTTGCAGAAAAAATGCGGAATGATACATGTGGAGCGCACCCACCTATCCCCCAGCCTGCATTTAACTCGGCTCCTCGCAGGGGGGAGAAAGGCACAGCCTGTACCCTCTTGTGCAAAAGGTTGAGCGGTGTTATTGTTGGGTCTTGTCTGCAGCCAGGGCCGAAATCCTCCCGAGAATGATTTTCGCCTCTACCGTGAGTAGAGGCAAGTCCTTAACTTCCCCAGTAACATGAATGTCCACACCAGCTGAAACTCCAACTTAAGATTTATTCTCGCTTTACAATACACAGTCTCTTGGATAGGAAAAAGGTTGGAGCAAAGGAACAGAACAGCTCAAGGTGTGGAGGAGGTCCAGGCACAAACGTAGCTCTTCACTGTATTACTCAGATTCTCAAGCAGTATACTAGGCGCACAGTCTCTGCCACAGACCGTGAGTTTGGTTTCTGCCACAGACCGGGTGAATAAGGCCACTGTCACTGACCTGTTGAACGTGAACTTCCTTCTTAGAACATGGCCCCTATCAAGGAGAAGATGTCCCCCCAGAGAGTCAACAGACCCTTCCTTCACCGTGACTCCCGCATCGGTCCTTCGTAATGATCCTCCCTTCTCTGAGAGTGCGGGTCCCCTCGTAAGGCGGCACCCTGGACTCCTCAATCCTTAGTGGACCCCAGCCGAAGGTGCTGGGCCCCGGGCCTTCTCTGCATCCCCTGGGTCTTCATACCCAGGTGAACAGGACAGCAGGGTAGTACCTCATCCCAGGCCAAAGGTGCCTGAGATGGAACAGGAACACAGCCTCCGGGCCTAGGGCACCCGGAGATGAACCGCACTCACTCCCAGGTTGAAGGTGCCTGGGGGTGGACCCCGATCAGGAGATGTCTGCCCCTTTTATATCCTCCCCGGCATGCACAGCAGGCTCCCCGCCCCACCGTACGGCTGCCGAGAGGGGACACAAAATGCACAGCACTACGCTCATGGTTCAACCCCGGCCCAGAATGGCAGCTCCACCCGTAGGCCACAGGGAACTCATCACCAGCATTATCTCCTTAAGACAAAAATGGTCCATAGCCACTAACAAAATCAAGGTGTCTGAGCCTAATTACCACTCAGAGACTCCCCCTAAATTGACCACCCCGCTACACATACACTGCTCAAAAAAATTAAAGGAACACTTTAAAAACATATCAGATCTCAATGGGGAAAAATATCATGCTGGATATCTATACTGATATGGACTGGGTATTGTGTTAGAAACAAAATGATGCCAAATAGTTTGATGGAAATTAAAATTATCAACCTACATAGGGCTGAATTCAAAGACACCCCAAAAATCTAAGTGAAAAAATTATGCAGCAGGCTAGTCCATTTTGTAGAAATTTCATTGCAGCAACTTAAAATGGTTCTCAGTAGTTTGTATGGCCACCATGTGCTTGCGTGCATGCCGGTCAACCACAGGGCATGCTCCTAATGAGACGACGGATGGGGTCCTTGAGTACCGTATATACTCGAGTATAAGCCAACCTGAATATAAGCCGAGGCACCTAATTTTACCACAAAAACTGGGAAAACGTATTGACTCGAGTATAAGCCTAGGGTGTGCCTCACTTTGCCTCACTGTGCCCATGACTAGACTGACGTTTAACATGGGAGTCTATGGAAGGGGTGCCTGGTTTGAAAAATCGGTGCTCCCTAGGCGTAGGTCCCCCGGACAAGAAACTTTGCAAACCTGTAGAGGAAGAGTGGGGCTACATGTGTGCCAAGTTTGGGGTCCAGAGGACCTACGACTTGCCGGTACCGGGTCCCCAAAGTCACCAGAGAAATGACCGTTTAACATGGGAGTCTATGGAAGGAGTGCCCGGTTTTGAAAAATCGGTGCTCCCCGACCGTAGGTTCCCCGGACAAGAAACTTTGCAAATTTGTAGAGGAAGGGTGGGGCTACATGTGTGCCAATTTTGGGCTCCAGGGGACCTACGGCCGGCCAGTACCAGCTCCCCAAAATTCGGGAGATCAGGCGCAAAAAGGTGACTCGAGTATAAGCCGAGGGGGGCAATTTCAGCACAAAAAATTGTGCTTAAAAACTCGGCTTATACTCGAGTATATACGGTATTTCCTCCAAGATCTGGACCAGGGCATCACTGAGCTCCTGAACAGACTGAGGTGCAACCTGGTGGCGTCAGATGGACCAAAACAATGTCCCAGGGGTATTCTATTGGATTAAGGTCAGGCAAGCGTGGGTGCCATTCAATGGTATCAACTCCTTCATCCCCCAGGAACTGGCTGCATACTCTCGCCACATGAGGCCGAGCATTGTCGTGCACCAGGAGGAACCCAGGACCCAATGCACCAGAGTAGGGTCTGACAATGAGTCCAAGGATTTCATCCCGATACCTAATGGCAGTCAGGGTGCCATTGTCTAGTCTGTAGTGGATATGCCTCCCCAGACCATCACTGACCCACTAACAAACCAGTCATGCTGAACAATGTTACAGGCAGCATAACGTATTCCACGGCTTCTCCAGACCCTTTCACGTCTATCACACATGCTCAGGATGAACCTGCTCTCACCTGTGAAAAACACAGGGCGCCAGTGGCAGAACTGCCAATTCTGGCGTTCTATGGCAAATGCTAATCAAGCTCCACGGTGCCGGTCAGTGAGCACACGGCCCACTAGAGAATGAAGGGGCCTCAGGCCACCCTCATGAAGTCTATTTCTGATTGTTTGGTCAGAGGCATTCACACCAGTGGCCTGTTAGAGGTCATTTTGTAGGGCTCTGGCATCCTGTTCCTCCTTGCACAAAGTAGAAGATACCGGTCCTGATGATAAAGTAAGGACCTTCTATGGCCCTGTCCAGCTCTCCCAGAGTACTGCCTGTCTCCTGGAATCTCCTCCATGCTATTGAGACTGTGCTGGGAGACATAGCATACCTTCTGGAAATGGCAGGTATTGATGTGCCATCCTGGAGGAGTTGGACTGCCTGTGCAACCTCTATAGGATCCAGGTATTGCCATGCTACCAGTAGTGACATTGACCCTATCCAAATGCAAAACTAGTGAAAAACAGTCAGAAAAGATGAGTAGGGAAAAAAAATGTCAGTGACCTCACCTGTAAAACCAATCTTGTTTTGGAGGTCGTTTTGCTGCCCATCTAGTGTACCTGTTGTTAATCTCATTAACACCAAAGCAGCTGAAACTGATAAACAACCCCCTCTGTTACTTAACTGACCAGATCAATATCCCAGGAGTTTAATTGACTTGATGTTGTACTCTGATTAAAAAGTGTTCCTTTAATTTTTTTGAGCAATGTATCATTTTCCCATCTTTTCGGTTTAAAGGGCAGGGCAACTTTACCCATTTTCACCAAGCCCCTCCCCTATGTAGGCCTAACCCACATTCTCCCCCAAATTGATATATTTACCTAGATCTTGCTCTGTGGCCTACTGCACTGTTTACATTCCTCCGCCAGCTTCTCTATTTGATGTTTGTGTATGCACAGTTTGGTCCCATAGACTTCATATTGCTTCTCAAGCATAGCCCTACTCCATAAAAGCCATTGTTTCCATGCACTGCACCGAAGATGGACTACAAGACTGAAACAGCTGTCTGTAGTTGTTATTAAATAACTCTATAGTATCAGGTTGTATATTCCACACACCAGTAGCTCTGGATGCATCATTGGGCATGAGGTATAAACAAAGTATTTGCATGCCTCTGCCTGTTATCCTGAAATGAGGTAAAATAAAAAAAAAATTGTCTGTGATATGTCATTGTAATATCTTTTTCTCTAATAAAAAAAAAAATCTGGTATGCACTGGAGGGCTTTTTGACTCCTTTAGTCTCTTCTTACCATAACCTTCTGAATCATACTTTTTCTTTCAGATGAAGAAGATAGTGTACTAGTGCTCCCCCCTTTGAGACTGCATGGGCAATTGAGTCAAGACTTCTACAAAGTTGAATGCATATTAATGGCTAATGGGCCTCCTGGGAATTTTTCAACAACATATGGGAAAATGACAGATTCAGGTAATATTGTCTGAGATGATTTGCATGCGTCCCTGGAAAGACAGTCAGAAAAAAGGCTTTGATGCTACTGCCAATTTGTTTGCCATTGCCATGGACACAAGCTTTTTCCCACCTTGATATTTCAATTTTGGATGGATGAGATGCCTAGAATGTCTATGCCGTGCAAACAGGGCTGGTGCAAGGATTTTTGACACCCTAGGCAAAACCTAATTTTGCCGACCCCCCCGGCTCCACCTTGATGCACCCCGACTCCACCCCCTTTTCCCTGCCCATGTATACCCCACCTTTTTAATGAAGCGCCCATCACATGCAGCCCACCAGAGCCCATTAAATGCAGCCTCACCAGCGCTCCATCAAATGCAGCCTCACCAGCGCCCATCAAATGCAGCCTCACCAGCGCCCATCAAATGCAGCCTCACCGGCGCCCATCAAATGCAGCCTCACCGGCGCCCATCAAATGCAGCCTCACCAGCGCCCATCTAATGTAGCCTCACCAGCGCCCATCTAATGTAGCCTCACCAGCGCCCATCTAATGCAACCTCACCAGCACCCATCTAATGCAGCCTCACCAGCGATCCATCAAATGCAGCCTCACCAGCGCCCATCAAATGTAGCCTCACCAGCGCCCATCAAATGCAGCCTCACCAGCGCCCATCAAATGCAGCCTCACCAGCGCCCATCAAAAGCAACCTCACCAGCGCCCATCAAAAGCAGCCTCACCAGCGCCCATCAAATGCAGCCTCACCAGCGCTCCATTAAATGCAGCCTCACCATCGGCCATCAAATGCAGCCTCACCAGCACCCATCAAATGCAGCCTCACCAGCGCCCATCAAATGCAGCCTCACCAGCGCCCATCAAATGCAGCCTCACCAGCGCCCATCAAATGCAGCCTCACCAGCGCCCATCAAGTGCAGCCTCACCAGCGCTCCATCAAGTGCAGCCTCACCAGCGCTCCATCAAATGCAGCCTCACCAGCGCTCCATCAAATGCAGCCTTACCAGCGCCCATCAAATGCAGCCTCACCAGCGCCCATTAAATGCAGCCTACAAGTGCCCATCAATGCAGCCTACCAGTGCCCATTAATGAACGTTTGCTTGCTTCCATTCATTCGGGAGTTGGGACACAGACACGGTGCTCCATCTGCCTGCTGAGACTTGGTTGCTTGCTGTAGAGAGAAGAGAGTATGATGACCAGTGGCCGGGCGCCCTAGGCAGCTGCCTAGTTTGCCTAGTGGTAGCACCGGCCCTGTGTGCAAACCTATAGTCAGGTTAAAATGCTCCACCCCAACAATAGTTAAACGTGCACTATCCTTGTGCTAGGAGTAAGTTAATAAATCACACAAGAGACACAATAAAAGTGCATTAAACATAAGTTTAACTCATCCTAAACTGGCATATATTTGCAAAAAAAGTCCATACAAAATGTGCAAATGTACGTTGAAATGTGTTTAGCCGGCCCAGGCTTGGTAAGGGTTAAAGCGCTTTCGGCCTAGTTCCTGGGCTTTTTGATTTTGGTGGGCACGCCTGTGATATATAAATAGGAGGGCTGTGAGGAGTGCAGTTGCAGTTGTAGCTGCTGGATCAGCAGCAGCGGTGGAAGACACCAGGAGCCACGGACAGCATCCAAGTCATAGACAATGCCTATATGGACCGTGCTGATTTAAAGAGTACAAAACTATACCACTCAATCACCACGTTATGTACTGGTAACTAAAAATAATTGTGAACTTCCACACAATAAGTAACACAGTAAAAACAATAAAACAATCAGTGATAATGAATTAAAATTATTACAATAGTCTTTACGCTGCTTCCTTAAATATGCAAATAAAATAACATATACCTACCTTAGCCCCTGGTGTGTTCCATAGAAAAGTTCACACCAGTATGGTTAGTTCCAGTGTGTTCCAGAAAAAAACGTGCATTTTTTATGCACTGAACTGTACTGGATTGTGGTAAAACGCATCACAAATGCACTGAAATGCACCTAAATGCACAGAGAAAAGGGTGGAAAAATGCACTCGAAAGCATCAAAAGCATACCGTAAACGATTAAAAAATGTGACAAAAGCGCACACGTAGAAAACGCATCTGGACTTTGTTTCTTTGCTGTAATTTGGCCCTTAATCTACATAGAACATACCAGGGGCTAAGGTAAGGCCTTGTTCTAAAAAATCGAAGAAAGCTTTAATGTTTCTGCAACAGAGGTACATTAATAGTATATATAGGTGTAGCAAGGTATTACCATTGCAAGCATTGTTAAGGACTGCAATCTGTACTGTGATTAGGAACTTGGTTCTTTCATTGGTTATTTCATACCAATTGGTTACAACTTGTTTGATTCAGTTATTAGGAGACAAAGACTCTGTTGCAATAGGTAGCACAGGGACTACATTGCCCACAAGGCCACTGTGCTACCAGAGGGGAGTGCGCCGTGCGGAGCCTGATGGGAGGACCTTTTTAAGGCCAACGCGCCGTATAGCACGCTCTCTCTGGATGCCATCTTCAATCCGGCAGGAGGCCTGTGTTAAGGCCTGCTGTGAAGATACCTAGGCCCGAGAAGCCTGGGCCTATGGAAACTGAGAGCGGATCGCCTAGCCAAAGGGAGATCCCCACGGAACAGCCTCGCTGACCAACCGGAGGAAGATCGGACTGCAGCTTGCAGCATCCAGAGCCTTGTGGTTCACCGCCATTCAGAGGACGGCTGGGTGAAGGACCAGGAGCATCGTGACACGGAGGGTTCCGGACAGAGAGGAAAAGCAGCAAGACATGGCCTCATCTGGTGAACGGGCACTTGCCCATCAATTTAGTTAACTGACTGCCAGGAGTGTGACTATAGCAAGCTTCACTTGTGTTTGCTGGTGTTTATACCTTTGCACATAGGAACTCAACGCCTTGGGGAAACTAGTACCCCTTCTGCATCCTACCTTTTGGGATTAAAAATCTTTATGTGCACCAACGTGGTTAGCTGAAGACACCTGACTCTTAAAAGGGATAGTCATCTAATTCCTACCCTTGCAAGTGGTTGTTATAGGACATGCACCAATTGATCTATCCACAAGGGGGAGTTACAGAATTGTTATTGTGTATATTAATAATAGCTGTTTGTGTCACTTTGTGTTCCGGCTGCTGTGTGAGACTTGGTGGAGAGGTGCCCCAGTGTTGATGTTACCACACTGGGAGATTCCTCCACCATACCCTTGCTCAGATCTGGCCCCCAGGCTATGTTAGCAGGGTCGGATCTTAGAGGTATTTTGAACCAATGGTATTTTCTTCATTGAGTTATACAGGGAGCTGAATGTATTGAATGCCTATTGTTTAATCATTATCCCATTTCTTTACCGATTAAAAATACCAATTTTGGTTAAGCTACAACTTGTGTGGAACTCTGTCTTTGCAGCTGAGTGGCAGGTGAACAACATCAAGGTAACAGTTATTTTTATTGCCTATTTTGTTGTGTATACATCTTTGAGGTCCCTAACAGCCAATTGGGGTCCTCAATCATATTATTGTCCATTTGTGCCAGAGGGGATTGAGACAAATTCTGGGGGTTGTTAGGCAGAGTGCAGGCCCAAAATTAAACCAGCAGCTCCTACGGGGGTAGTGCTACACGTGGAGGCTCGTCCGGGATTCCTGCGACCCTGCAACCAACCCCCCCCCCCTAGACAGAACCTCTACCGGCACCAAAATGGACCCTGCCACTGCCGCAGCATGGTGTGAGGAAGAGAACGGCCGCATAGTTTCCAGCATAGTGCTTGAAATTCCAGGAGAATCTTGGGGTGAAGAGCAGTTAATCCAAGCCATAAAGATCCTGTCCCCAGACCAGAAAGCATGGGTGATTGCCGTAGAGACAGGCACAGGGACCCCGCACACTTATGCATTGATTGAGTGGAAGAAGGAAATCCCTGAACACTTCAGAGGCGCCAGTGTGAAACTAGCCAGTAAGGGGGAATTAAATGTGATTCACCCAGAAGAAGCCCAGGGAGGCCCCACCTCACTGAGCCAAGCTGACTAGTAAACCAGAGGTCTCCAAAAAGTCACCTCTGGCCACCATCGGACCTGAACTCTGTGCTGTCCTTGGGGAATTTGTTGCCAAATGCCAAAAAGATCACCAGTCATACTCAGCTGCTGGTTACAGGAAGCTTAGGATTTTCTCAGGGAGACAACCAGTACCTTCAGTGGAAGACAGCTTTGAAGAATGGCTGGATCAGGCTACTCAAGCTTTGGAAGAATGTGAAATATCAGAGCCACATAAAAAGCAGAGGATCACTGAGAGTTTAAAGGGACCTGCTTTGGAAGCCATTCGCAACTTGAAACTCAGTTAAAAGAACTGTACTGCCCAAGATTACTTGAGCATCTTACAGGATGTGTTTGGCCGCACTGAGAAAGTCTCTGACCTCATCTACCAAATGGAACACTCTTATCAGAAGGAAGGAGAGAAACTGTCAGAGTACATGAGGCGTCTGGACAAGATTATACATCAGATTCTGCTGAAAAAGGGGTTAGACCCCCGGAATGTAGATGAGATCAGAGCAAAGCAAGTTTTAAGAGGGGCCCAGCCTTTAGACCCCATTACCCTTCTGTTGAGGAGTAGGCAGGATGGTGGTATCCAGAAATACCCAGACTTGATAAGGATTGTCAGGGAGGAGGAAGTCATGCTGGACAGTAAAAAGAGAAGCCCAAAACCTGAATCCTCGGCAGGAGTAAGAGTGATAAATGCTGATGATAGTGACCCTCAGGTTGAGCTTTTAAAGACTCAAGTGTCTCAGTTGATAGAGAGCGAAACCCCCCCCCCCCCCGTTCGGTTCGCACCAAAACCTTCGAACAGACCGAAAGTTCGCACGAACGTTAGAACCCTATTAAATACAATGGACGCGAACGTTCGAAATCTAAAGTGCTAATTATAACGACTAATATGCATGTTATTGTCCTAAAAAGGGTTTGGGGACCCGGGTTCTGCCCCAGGGAACATGTATCAATGCAAAACGAAGTTTTAAAAACGGACGTTTTTCGGGAGCAGTCATTTTAATGATGCATAAAGTGAAAAAAAATGTCAAATATTCCTTTAAATATCGTACCTGGGGGGTGTCTAAAGTATGCCTGTGAAGTGGCATGTGTTTCCCGTGTTTAGAACTGTCCCTGCACAAAATGACATTTCTAAAGGAAAAAAAGCCATTTAAAACTGCTTGCGGCTTTAATGTAATGTCTGGTCCCGGTAATATGGATGAAAATCTTTGAGAAAAATGGCATAGCTACCCCATCACCCCAGCCCATTACCAGCCCCTTTGGGTCTTGTATGGATATAAAGGGGAACCCCGCACACAAAATAAAAAAGGCCCTATATACTCTGAACAGCAGTATACAGGCGTTGCAAACAAGACAGGGACTGTAGGTTTGTTCTTAAGTAGAATCTGTTTTTTAATTTTGAACAGGTACATTGTTTAAGTGTAGCTCCAGCCAAGAAATATATTTTTAAGCTTTTTGGAAAACATAGGGAAGGGTTATCACCCCTGTAACATTTGTTTTGCTGTCTGTGCCCCTGTTCAGAACATTTCACCTCACTTTCCGACCCAATGACAACTGTTTTTGAAAAGCGGGGTTTTTATTGAAACAAGGATTGATGATAAAGCATAAGTAGAGAGGAGACACCCTTTTCCAATATTAACTCTTACAGGAGAGAATTTCCCTTCCTAGGGGTAGATTTCCTCTCACTTCCTGTTGTCTCCTTCCGTTTGCAAGTAGGAGTCGTTTGTAAGTTGGATGTTTGAAACTAGGGGCCTGCCGTATATACTCTGCTGAAATTTGCCCCTTACATGTTGGTGTTGCCACAACACTGTGAGCCCTCACAGTTACTCTTGGTGGGCGCTGGAACGCCCTGCTGTGAACTATTATATCAGGAATTGTATTTACATGCCATTGTTGAACAGTGGTAGGAAAAATTGGGCCTTTGGTGGTGGTGCTGGTGCCACAACACTGTAAGCCCTCACAGTTACTCTTGGTGGGCGCATGAATGGGCCCTGCTGTGAATTATTAGATCAAGAATTGTAATTGCATGCCCCTGTTGAACAGGGGCTGAAAAATTGGGCCTTTGGTGGTTGTGGTGGTGGTGTTGCCACAACACTGTAAGCCCTCACAGTTACTCTTGGTGGGCGCAGGAATGGGCCCTGCTGTGAATTATTAGATCAATAATTGTAATTACACGCCCCTGTTAAACAGGGGCAGAAAAATTGGGCCTTAGGTGGTTGTGGTGGTGGTGTTGCCACAACACTGTAAGCCCTCACCTCACAGATACTGTACTTGGAGCACAGTAATGAGCCCTTTTGCAAAGTATTGCATCAAAAATTTTAATAACACGCCCCTGTTAAACAGGGGCTTAAAAATTGGGCCTTAGGCACTGGTGCTGGTGCCACGACACTGCAACCTCTCCCAGATACTCTAGTTAGAGTGCAGGAATGAGCCCTGCTGCAAAGCATTGCATCAAAAATTGTAATTACATGCCCCTGTTAAACAGGGGCTGAAAAATTGGGCCTTAGCCACTGGTGGCGGCACCCAGAAACAAAAATGTTCTTCCAAGCTATCATCATGAATCGGATCATTGAGGAGGAGGAGGATAGTCAGTCAACATAACAGGACAGTCACTCAGCATCAGCATCAGTCTTGAAGGGATGTGACATTTGAAAATAAATTATTCTGTTATATCAGCTTCAGGTGCTTGGTAGCTGGTGGTGATCCAAGACTGGTACATCTTTATGAAGGTCAGTCGATCAACCGAGTCGGTGGACAGGCGCACCCTGTGATCCGTGACAAAGCCTCCAGCAGCACTGAATGTGCGTTCCGAAAGAACGCTGGATGCAGGACAGGCCAGTAGCTCAATTGCATACTGTGCAAGCTCTGGCCAGTGATCCATCCTCAACACCCAGTAAGCCAGAGGATTTTTGGTGGAAAAGGTGTCCAAGTCTGACCTTGCCCCTAGGTATTCCTGCACCATATATATCAGACGCTGGCGATGGTTGCTGGAACCGATCATACCTTGGGGCTGCGGACTAAAAAATTGTCTGAACGCATCAATCAGATGGCCACCTTCTCCACCGCTCCTTCTGCTACTGACCGAAGCCTCAGCAACTCGTTGTCCAGGACCAGGAGTTTGTTACCTCCCAGTCTCTGGGAACGCGTTGCACAGACCTTTCTGCAAGGCCTCCCGGAGATGTCTCATCCTCTGCTCCCTCTGCGACGGTAAGATAAGGTCCGCAACCTTACCCTTGTACCGTGGATCAAGGAGAGTGGCCAGCCAGTGATGGTCCCTCTCCTTGATCCGAAGAATACGAGGATCCTTCCGCAGACATTGCAGGATCAGGGAGGCCATGCAGCGTAGGTTAGCTGAGGCATTCGGTCCGGAGTCCTCTGGGTCACTAAGGACGACATGATCCGCAGCCACCTCCTCTCGGCCACGTACAAGTCCACGGGTTTGTTGGGACTGTAAATCATCCCTAAAAGACTGCTGCTGTTGATGCTGAGTGCTATGCTCCACCTCCATGCTGACACAATCCTCCTCTTCCTCCTCCTCGTTCTCCTCGTCCTCCTCCTGTGTGATGGGTGGGACAGAAGGAACACTGTCTGAGTAAAGGGGGCCTTGAGAGGCAAGGAAGTCCTCCTCTTCCTGCCTCTGTTCTGCCTCAAGTGCCCTGTCCATTATTCCACGCAGCGTATGCTCCAACAGGTGGACAAGAGGTACAGTGTCACTGATGCATGCACTGTCACTGCTCACCATCCTCGTGGCCTCCTCAAATGGTGCCAGGACAGTGCATGCATCCCTGATCATGCCCCACTGGCGTGGTGAAAAAAACCGAGCTCCCCTGACCCTGTCCTGGTGCCGTAGTCGCACAGGTACTCATTGATGGCCCTCTGCTGCGTGTGCAGCCGCTGTAGCATGGCCAACGTTGAGTTCCACCTGGTGGGCATGTCACATATAAGGCGGTTCTTGGGCAGGTTCAACTCCTTTTGCAGCTCAGCCAGCCGAGCACTGGTATTATATAATCTGCGGAAATGCACACAGACTTTCCTGGCCTGCCTCAGGACATCCTGTAAGCCCGGGTACCTGCCCAAGAACCGCTGCACCACCAGGTTAAGGACGTGAGCCACACAGGGCACATGGGTCAGTTGTCCCTGTCTGAGGGCGGAGAGGAGGTTGGTGCCATTGTCGCAAACCACCATTCCTGTCTTAAGCTGGCGTGGCGTCAACCACCTCTCGGCCTGTCCCTGCAGAGCTGACAGAACACCTCTGCCCCAGTGTGGCTCCTGTCCCCCAAACACACCAGCGCAAGCACGGCATGGCATCTTTTTGCCTGCGTACTTGTGTAGCCCCTTGAACGCCTACGGAGCACCGCTGGTTCCGAGGACAAAGCACAGGAAGAGGCCATGGAGGAAGAAGAAGAGGAGGGGTGGAGGAGAGAGGTGTGTCACAACCAGTAGTAGCATTTTGGAGGCGTGGTGGTGGAACAACCTCCAACACTACTGCACCTTGTCCTGCATCCTTCCCAGCTGCCAAAAGAGTGACCCAATGGGCCGTGAAAGAAAGGTAACGTCCCTGTCCATGCCTGCTGGACCATGAGTCAGCGGTAATATGCACCTTACCGCCCTGTCCAGTGAGGCATGGACATTGCCTTCCACATGGCGGTAGAGAGCCGGACTCGCCTTCCGTGAGAAAAAGTGGCGTTTGGGAACCTGCCACTTAGGAACCGCACATTGCACAAACTCACGGAAGGGGGCCGAGTCTACCAATTGAAAAGGCAGCAGTTGAAGTGCTAGCAATTTAGCCAAGCTAGCATTCAACCGCTGGGCTTGTGGATGGCTGGGAGTGAACTTCTTTCGACGGTCCAGCAGCTGGGGCAGGGAAATTTGCCTGCTAGAATCGGACGTTGGTGTACTGCTAGCAGAGTGCCCGCAAGTACTTGGCTGTGACACACATAATTCTACACCTTCATTCCTCTCAGTGTAGGTTTCAGAGAGGACTGAAGGTATAGTGGGGTTGGAGATCCCAGCTGATGCGGAGCAAGGAGAGGTCAGCTTTGTTCTTTGGTGTGGGTCTTTAAGGTAGGCTTGCCAACGAGCTGCATGGCAGGTCAACATATGTCTGGTCAAGCATGTGGTGCCCAAGCGGCTGATGTTTTGGCCATGCGAGATACGCTTGAGACATATGTTGCAAACAGCAGCGGTGTGATCTGATGCACTCGACTCAAAAAAGGCCCACACCAAATTACTTTTGGAATAACGGGCAGAGGCAGCGCCCTGCACAGGCGGAGCTCTGCGGTATGATTCAGACGGTGTGCTGCCCTTACGCTGGCCCCCGGAGGGCATCCTGCCTCATTGGATCTCCTATCAGGCACCCAGTGGAGTCAGTGACCTCATCATCCCCTCCCTCCTCATCACTGGAACCAATCTGGCAGTATGCTGCAGCTGCTGGAACATGACTGCCAGATTGGTGTCCTTCTTGAGCATCCCCTCTCTCTGCTCTCACGCTACTGCCTTCCTCTAGCTGGGTATCATCTTCAGACCCTTTGAAACGCTGGGCATCCTCCTGGAGCATGTACTCAACACTGTGCTCAAACAGTTCGGGGGACTCCTCAGGAGGACACGGTGGGTCTAGGGAAGGAGTGACTGATGATGACATTGAGGACGCTTTGGCAGCCGCTTTGCCAGTACCCTGAGCCTGGGTGAGATAGGATGAGGAGGATGAGGAGGGCTTGGTCATCCACTCTACCAAGTCTTCGGCATGATGCGGCTCAACACGTCCAGCTGCCGAAAATAAGGACAAGCGTGTCCCATGGCCATGTGCTGATGACGATGCACCGCGCCCACGACCAGCACTGTTGTCTCTAGACACAGAGCCTGCTTGCCCTCTTTTATTGGCTCCTGACTGTCTGCCTCTCCTTGTTTGCCTTCCAGACATTCTAAAGGCCTGCAGGGAGATGGGAAAACCAGCAATAAGGGGTAGCTTCAGGTGTATATTTTGCAAGAAGCACACTACGCCTGCTATAAGTGCTGCAGATGTCTGCCTGTGTTACACAACAGGAAAACACAGCAATAAGGGCTAGCTTCTGGTGTATATTTTGCAGGAGGCACACTACACCTGTTGTAAGTGCTGCAGATGCCTGCCTGTGTTACACAACAGGAAAACACAGCAATAAGGGCTAGCTTCTGGTGTATATTTTGCAAGAAGCACACTACGCCTGCTGTAAGTGCTGCAGATGTCTGCCTGTGTTACACAACAGGAAAAAACAGCAATAAGGGCTAGCTTCAGGTGTATATTTTGCAGGAAGCACACTACGCCTGCTATAACTGCTGCAGATGCCTGCCTGTGTTACACAACAGGAAAACACAGCAATAAGGGCTAGCTTCTGGTGTATATTTTGCAAGAAGCACACTACGCCCGCTGTAAGTGCTGCAGATGCCTGTTAGTGTAACACAAAAGAAAAAAAACTACGAGCAATAAGGGGTAGCTTCAGGTGTATAATGTGCAGGAGGCACACTACGCCCGCTGTAAGTGCTGCAGATGCCTGCCTGTGTTACACAACAGGAAAACACAGCAATAAGGCCTAGCTTCAGGTGTATATTTTGCAGGAAGCACACTACGCCTACTATAACTGCTGCAGATGCCTGCCTGTGTTACACAACAGGAAAACACAGCAATAAGGCCTAGCTTCAGGTGTATATTTTGCAGGAAGCACACTACGCCTGCTGTAAGTGCTGCAGATGCCTGCCTGTGTTACACAACAGGAAAACACAGCAATAAGGGCTAGCTTCAGGTGTATATTTTGCAGGAAGCACACTACACCTGCTATAACTGCTGCAGATGCCTGCCTGTGTAACACAACAGGAAAACACAGCAATAAGGGCTAGCTTCAGGTGTAAAATGTGCAGGAGGCTTAGCAAAAATATCACTGACACTGTCCCCTGCCTATCCTTCTCTCTCCCTGCACACAAGGTTTAGCAGAATATCACTGACACTGTCCCTGCCTATCCTTCTCTCTCCCTGCACACAAGGTTTAGCAGAATATCACTGACACTGTCCCTGCCTATCCTTCTCTCTCCCTACACACAAGGTAAATGAACAAATATCACTAACACTGTCCCTGCCTATCCTTCTCTCTCCCTGAACCGGAACACACTACACAAGGCCGCCCCGCTGGCGGCCTTTTATAGTGTGGGGCGTGTACTAAACCCCCCTGAGATATAATTGGCCACAGGCATCCTGCCTGTGGCCAATTATGGCTCTCCTCGCTGCCCGGCACTGTGATTGGCCAAGCATGCGGGGTCACAGTGCATGCTTGGCCAATCACAGCACCGGGATTGCACTGCGATGGCGCAGTGTATTGTGGGCTGTTCGCGTCACTCGAATTTGGCGTGAACGGCACAAAACATTCGATCTTCGTCGAACGATCAAACAGCCGATGTTCGAGTCGAACGTATGTTCGACTCGAACACCAAGCTCATCCCTACTTACCAACCAGCCTACCGGTTTGCCAAGTAGAAACACTCCAGAGGAGCCCAAGAAGTCTCTCAGCTCTAACAATGCCCCAGTACAGAGATCAAGGAAGCTGATGATCTGTTTCAACTGTGGAGGAGTAGGACACTATCGGGAGGTATGTCCAAGCCCGGAGAAAGCTGCAGCCCAGTACCACAAGCCGGCGGAAAAATCCAGAGGGCCCCGGTGAAGGAGTCAACCGGGTGCCCACCAGTTTCAGCTAACTCCACAAGATCCAACAACAAGAGGGGACCGCATCGGAGGTCCCGACCCTCATCTGGGGCTACCGTTGTTGTCCCTGAGCAATTTAATGTCTCCCACTCTTTGACCCGGCCTGCCCGGTGGTGGGGAGTCAGTGCACACCCGACCCAGCAGGGGTCAAGATCCAGCCAAAGTTCAAAAAAAAAAGGAGTAAGGGTACAAATTACTGAACCAAGCAAGCCAGCCCCTCTTCGAACGTTTCCTACCAAGTTAGTGGGTACCTCCCCAGTAGTTTCAATCCAGGTGGAGGGGATTTACACAAAGTCCCTTCTAGATACAGGAGCTCAAGTGGCTCTCTTGTACAGGGACTTCTATTATAAGCACCTTAAACACTTGCCGTTACAGAAGTTGGAAGAGTTGGAGATATGGGGCATTGGGGCTCAAAGTTTTCCCTATGATGGTTACTTACCAATCAAGCTATCTTTTGATCCCTCAGTGGCAGGAGAAACAGAGACTTTTGACACTCTGGCAGTGGTCTGCCCTCGCCCACCAGGAACTAGCAAAAGCTCCCTCATTATAGGGACCAACACTGACCTGGTCAGGAGACTACTTACACCTCTGGCTCAGGAGCCGAGTACTTCAACTGCGGGAGTGCATCCCATGCTAAAACAAGTATACCAGCGCCTAGTGCTCGAACAGAAAGCTCCAGCAGAAGAAGTAGGCAAGATCTGGGGCAGGGATAGAGGAGAGAGAGTACAACAACCAAGGGAGGTGACTTGTTTGAGAGCAGCTGTCAAGCTTACCTGGAAGCAACCAGGCCCCTTTATTGTCCTTGAAATGGACCAACGGAAGGAAGGGGGATAGAAATAATCCCTGAAGTGGTTCCATTGAAGGCCTTAAAGAGGAGTCACGGTAAGGTCTCAGTGAGTGTTCGTAACACGACCACCTCGCCCATGAAGATACCAGCCAGAATGCTGTTGGGCCAAGTGAGCACAGCTACCCCCGTCACGCCATTGGACTTGAAGAAGGAAGAGAAGGGTGTGATCCCAGTAGAGGAATACTATCCGAAAGACACCACCCTCCCACCAGAGTGGAGAGAAAGAGTTAAAGCCCAGCTCGCTCGATGGCAGGCTGCATTTTCCAAGAACGAGTTCGACGTAGGGTGTGCAAAGAGTGCCTCCCATAAGATTTGTCTCCAAGAAGACAAACCATTCAGAGAAAAAGTCAGACGAGTTCCTTTGGGTGATTTGGAGGACCTGCGTGAGAAACTGGCAGAACTAAAGAGAGCGGGGATTATTAAAGAATCCAGGAGCCCCTATGCTTCTCCGATAGTGGTGGTGAGGAAGAAGAATGGGTCATTAAGGCTGTGCTAACCTCTAAAAGAACATCCGATCTGCCTGATCCTTCCACTCACCATTTAGTGGAGGGCAACCCCAGCTCGCCTCCTAGCACATCTGGCTGGGCCATACCTGTTACGGTGGCCTGTAGACAGGACAACCCCCATCTCTATACTAACTGGTGGGAGGTTCTTCTGTCAGACTTATATGAGAAAGCAAACTGTTTACTCTCCTATGTCGTTTAACCTGATTTTCTTTCCTCGTGTGTTGCACAGAACTCGTAACAGGTCACAGATTGCTGTTGTCTTTGGGGACCAAAGATTTTCAAGAGGGGGGAGTTTGTAGCAAGGTATTACCATTGCAAGCATCGTTAAGGACTGCAATCTGTACTGTGAATATGAACTCGGTTCTTTCATTGGTAATTTCATACCAATTGGTTACAACTTGTTTGATTCAGTTATTAGGAGACAAAGACTCCATTGCAATAGGTAGCACAGAGACTACATTGCCCACAAGGCCACTGTGCTACCAGAGGGGAGTGCGCCGCGCGGAGCCTGATGGGAGGACCTTTTTAAGGCCAACGCGCCGTATAGCACGCTCTCTCTGGACGCCATCTTCAATCTGGCAGGAGGCCTGTGTTAAGGCCTGCTGTGAAGATACCTAAGCCCGAGAAGCCTGGGCCTACGGAAACTGAGAGCGGATCGCCTAGCCAAAGGGAGATCCCCACGGAACAGCCTTGCTGACCAACCGGAGGAAGATCGGTCTGCAGCTTGCAGCATCCAGAGCCTTGTGTTCACCGCCATTCAGAGGACGGCCGGGTGAAGGAGCAGGAGCCTCGTGACACGGAGGGTTCCGGACAGAGAGGAAAAGCAGCAAGACAAGGCCTCATCTGGTGCGCGGGCACTTGCCCATCAATTTAGTTAACTGACTGCCAGGAGTGTGATTATAGCAAGATTCACTTGTGTTTGCTGGTGTTTATACCTTTGCACATAGGAAATCAATGCCTTGGGGAAACTAGTACCCCTTGTACTGTCGGTCCGTGTGTTTCAATTAACGGTTCCTTCTGCATCCTACCTTTTGGATTACAAATCTTTATGTGCACCAACGTGGCTAGCTGAAGACACCTGACTCTTAAAGGGATACTCATCTAATTTCTACCCTTGCAAGTTATAGGACATGCACCAATTGATCTATCCACAAGGGGGAGTTATAGAATTGTGATTGTGCATATTAATAATAGCTGTTTTTGTCACTTTGTGTTCCGGCTGCTGTGTGAGACTTTGTGGAGAGGTGCCCCAGTGTTAATGTTACCACACTGGGAGATTCCTCCACCATACTCTCCCTCAGATCTGGCCCCCAGGCTATGTTAGCAGGGTCGGATCTTAGAGGTGTTTTGAACCAATGGTATTTTCTTCATTGAGTTATACAGGGAGCTGAATGTATTGAATGCCTATTGTGTGTCAGGTCACCTGTGGCCAGATGACAGGTGCACACCGTAGGGGGACAGGAGTGCACCGCAAGATAGTGAACCCTATGGCTGACTGCTGTGTAAAGGAAACTGGGTGGTTGTGGAAAGCGGGACCAGAGGAGCACAACCGGGATCCTACAGGAAGCTAGAGCCAAGATTCTCCAGGGCGCGGAGTCTAAGACCCAGCAGGTCTTCTCCAGAGCCTCTAGTGGTGAGGATGTTACGCTGCAGGCTGGGTCCAGGTCGCGGCCCCTGGAGTCTCCTAGCTCACGCCCCGTAGGATAAGGGGAAAGAGGGGAAGCAGCAGCACGAGATACAAGAGTAACGAATAACAAGCCGAAGGTCAAGGGCCACAAGCAGACAAGGATAACAAAGGACAAGCCGAAGGTCAAGGGTCACGAGCAGACAGAGATAGTCGGGGACAAGCCAATAACGTAACAGAGAGACAGACGTAGCACACGGCAGGCAGGAACCCAAACACACAATGCCTAACAAACACGTTGATCAGCAAAGCAGGCTTGCAGTGCACAGGTTAATATAGTGTTCTGTGATAGGGCCTGGGGTGGAGTCAGGCTGGGAGGAGATTATAAAGGAAGCCAGGTGAAAGGGTTCTGGCCTCTAAGATGAACACATGAGGAGGAAAGGTAAGATGGCAGACAGACATTAATGCATATCCATGACAGTACTCTCCCTCTTACGAGGCCTCCCCCTTCCCCGCCTGGGCACAGGTTTAGAGGGAAACTTCAGATGAAACTCCTTTAACAGACGAGGTTAGTCTGATCCAAGACCTCTCCTCAGGACCAAACCCTTTCCAATGAACGAGGTACTGAAGAACGCCTTTACAGAGTCGGGAGTCCAGAATTTGACTGATCTCGTACTCCTGATTATCCTCAGAGACAGGCGCCACGGTAGGGAGAGGACGAGAGAATTTATTGAGGACTAAAGGCTTTAGAAGAGCAACATGGAAGGAGTTAGTGATTTTAAGGCTCTTAGGAATCTGGAGTTTGAAACAAACCGGATTCAGTTTAGCAGTCTGTAGATACTGTAAATTTTTGTGATCGGTAAAGATCGTTATGGAGTGAGGGGAACCCTCCAAGAGATGACGCCACTCCTCTAACGCCAATTTAATTGCGAGAAGTTCCCGATCACCGATGGCATAATTCCTCTCTGCCTGAGAATTTTTTTTGGAGAAGAACGCACATGGTTGACGTCTCTTCTCAAAGATTTGAAGAAGCACAGCTCCCACCCCCATTGAGGAGGCGTCCACTTCAATAAAAAATGCATTCCCAGGATTTGGTCTCCTCAAGAGGGGGCCAGAAACAAAGGCCTGTTTCAGGTTGTGAAATGCAGAGACAGCTTCGGGAGGCCAGTCTTTGGCATTCACACCCTTCTTGGTCAAAGCGATAATGGGCGCGGCAATAAAAGAGTAATTCCTTATGAACTGCCTATAATAATCTGTGAAGCCAAGAAAGCGCTGTGTGGCCTTGAGGCTAGCAGGAAGAGGCCAGTTGGTAATAGCCAAGACCTTCCCAGGTTCCATACGAAGACCCGGACATGAGACAAAGCACCCCAGAAACAGGACCTCAGAACATTCAAAGGAACATTTCTCCAGCTTGGCAGAGAGATTGTTCTCTCTAAGACGCTGAAGTACAGTGCGGACATGGTTTCTGTGGACGAGCAGATTTTCAGAAAAGATCAGAATGTCATCCAGATAGATGACAACAAACTGGTACAGCAAATCTCTGAAGATTTCATTGACAAAGTTTTGAAACACGGCTGGAGCATTACACAGACCAAAAGGCATCACCAGGTATTCGTAATGCCCATCTCTAGTGTTGAATGCAGTCTTCCATTCGTCACCCTCCCGTATTCGAATGAGATTGTACGCGCCTCTGAGATCCAACTTGGTGAAAATGGAGGCACCCTTCAACCTATCGAATAGCTCAGATATTAAGGGTAAGGGGTATCGATTTTTAATAGTAACCACATTTAAACCCCGATAATCGATGCAGGGTCTTCAGGTACCATCCTTTTTGGCAACAAAAAAGAACCCTGCCCCTGCAGGCGATGAGGATTTCCGGATGAAACCTCTCTCCAGATTCTCTGCGACATACTCAGACATGGCCTGGGTCTCTGGGATGGACAGAGGGTAGGTACGACCCCTGGGTTGTCAGGAAAGGCATTTACATAATCTGCCTGGCAACAGCAGCATCAAAAGAATGCCTGCTTTTGGAGGAACTGTTCGGCGCATGCGCGTGCGCGATAGCGCAACGGGTGCGCGCGCACGCGCTCGCGCGCCCGCGGGAGCGCGCACGCACGCACGGTGACGGCGCTTGGCGCCAGAATCGGGTATTTAAACTCCCCTGTCATGCTGCCCAGTGCTGTCTGGTCTACAGCGTTTCCTGAGACCCCTGCTGATTGATACCCCGCTGCTGAACTTCCTACCTGATCCGGCTTCCCTCTGTGTATCCTGTTTGCTGCCTGCCCTTCTGATCCCGGCTTGCCTTGACGACTCTTTTGCTTATCCCTCTAACCTGATTTCTGCCTGCCCAACGAACTGACCCGGCCTGGACTCTGACTCCCGTTTTGGATCCCGCTTTTGTACCTGAACCAGCCTGCCAGTGTTTGACCCGGTCTGTCCTCACCTGCTCTGCTGCTCTCCCACGAGTGTTCCACTACTGCACCCTGCCGTGGACTACAGCTTCTGCTCAAGGCCCCTACTCAACTTACCAGTCAGGCACTTGTGCCCTCTGCCCTTGCGAGCCCCTGTTCCCACTACCAGGGCCTCGTGAATCAGAGGCTACGAGAAGCCGCTCCCTGCACATTGGGCTCGTCTACCAGGTACGTGACAGTACCAGACAGCCATGTCCGAGCCCACGCAGGGAGCCTCTCCAATGGAGGACTTGTGCCGCCACCTGGACGGACTTACCTCGGCCGTCAGAAGTTTGCAAGAGGGGTACACCCGTCTGGAGGAACAAGTCCGGACCTTATCCACCCCGGCCTCTGGAACTTCTCCTGCGCCATCTGTGGTAATGCTGCCACCAGAACCTAGGGTCCCCACTCCGGAAAGATTCTCGGGGGACCGCAGCAAATACAGGGCCTTCCGTAACGCCTGCGAACTGTTCTTTGCGTTACAGCCCCGGACATTCTCGCTTGAATCCACCAAGGTGGGTTTTGTCATTTCCCTACTTTCAGGAGAACCCCAGACATGGGCCCATCGTCTCTTGGAACACAAGGACGTCTGCCTGGACCTGCTAAGTTCCTTCCTTCAAGCAATGGACCTCCTCTATGAGGACCCCCTTCAGGCGGCCACTGCAGAAGCCGCATTATGCTCCCTACAACAAGGCCGCAGGGCCGTGGAAGATTACGTGTCCGAATTCCGGCGTTGGAGCGCGGATACTAACTGGAATGACGCTGCCCTGCGTCACCAGTTCCGCCTAGGCCTCTCGGAACCTCTTAAGGATGAACTGGCCCGGGTGGGCATCCCCGCAACGCTTGACGCTCTGATTCTGCAGGCTACCCAAATCGACAGACGGCTAAGGGAACGAAGGGCAGAACGCACCACGGGTCCTTCTCGCCCTGTCTGGATGCTTCCCCGTGTGTTTAACCCAAACCTTCCTCACTCCGCTCCTCCGGCGTTCGCTCATACGCCCACCGACGTTCCAGAACCCATGCAGCTTGGTTTGCTTCGACCCTCGCTTACTCCCGAGGAGCGTCAACGCCGGCGGAACAACAACCTCTGCCTGTACTGTGGCGAACCGGGACACTACGTGAGGTCCTGTCCCGCCAAGTCCCGTAAGTCTTCCTCTGTTTGTTCTACCTGCTCACCTGTTTCATTTGATAACGCAACTCATCTGGCTGTTTCAATTTCCCTACAGCTTCCAGGAGGGAATATCCAAGCTACCGCCCTAATTGACTCCGGAGCGTGTAGCGGCTTTATGGATGCATCTTTCGCCAGCAAGTTCCGAATCCCCCTACAACCCAGAGCTAAGGGCCTATCCATCCACCTGGCCGACGGATCGGCCATCAAATCCGGGCCTGTTACCCAGGAGACGGCCCCTCTGGACACAATCATCTCCAATTGCCACCGGGAATGGCTTTGCCTGGACATTATTGAGTCCCCCTTGTTTCCCATTATACTGGGTATGCCATGGCTGAGGGCTCACAACCCCAAGATTGACTGGACTACTGGAAAGATCTGCTTCCGCTCTCCTTATTGCCGCCAGCATTGCCTATCGAAAAACACTGATACGCCTTCTTCGCTACTGTGTCTCGATGCTGATACCGAGACCCGCCAATCCGTCCCCAAAGCATACCACACCTTTCTGGATGTATTCAGCAAGAAAGGTGCAGAGACATTACCCCCACACAGGCCTTACGACTGCCCGATTGAACTCCTCCCTGGGGCAGAGGTACCGTTCGGGAGGATCTTCCCTCTGACCGAATTGGAGCTGGGGACTCTCAAAACTTACATTGATGATAATCTGAAAAAAGGGTTCATCCGCCCTTCCACCTCACCGGCAGGAGCGGGGATATTCTTTGTCGAGAAGAAGGACCACTCACTACGCCCTTGCGTAGACTACCGTGAGCTTAACAAGATTACGATCAAAAATCGTTACCCCCTTCCTCTGGTGCCTGAACTCTTCCAGAGACTCGGAACCGCTTCTATATTCACCAAATTAGACCTACGTGGGGCCTACAACCTAGTCCGGATTCGAAGCGGGGATGAATGGAAGACCGCCTTCCGTACCCGATTCGGGCATTTTGAATACCGTGTGATGCCCTTCGGTCTATGCAACGCCCCAGCTACATTTCAACATTTTGTGAATGAGGCCTTCAGAGACTATCTTGACCTGTTCGTTATCGTCTATCTAGACGACATCCTAATTTTCTCTCCCTCTCTGTCCATCCATCGGGAACATGTTGGGAAGGTACTAACCCGACTCCGTCAACACGGTCTGTATGCGAAGCCTGAAAAATGTGTCTTCGAGCAGCAAAGCATCCAATTCTTAGGGCTGATTATCTCCGTGGAAGGCATCAAGATGGACCCACAAAAGGTCTCCGCCATCCTGGATTGGCCAGCCCCTACGGACAAGAAAGGGATCCAGCGGTTTGTAGGGTTCGCGAATTTCTATCGCAAATTTATCCGGGGTTTTTCCACCATCATCGCCCCCATCACCAGCCTGACAAAACAAGGCACGCGCTTCAACTGGACCCCTGAGGCCCAGGCTGCCTTTTCTACCCTCAAGGGTCAGTTCATCTCAGCCGCTGTCCTAAGACACCCAGACCCAGCCCTGCCCTATACCCTAGAAGTAGATGCCTCAGAGATTGCCGTGGGAGCAGTACTCTCCCAGAGGCAGGGTCCCAAGGCTCTGTTACACCCTGTAGCTTTCTTTTCTCGTAAGTTGTCTGAAGCAGAAAGAAACTACGATGTCGGGGACAGAGAATTACTCGCAATTAAGGCAGCACTGGAGGAATGGCGCTACTTGCTGGAGGGGGCAGCACACCCCATTTTGGTCTACACAGACCACAAGAACCTGGAGTACTTGAAAACCGCCAAGAGACTGAGACCACGTCAGGCTAGGTGGGCACTTTTTTTTACCAGGTTCTCATTTCACATTACTTACAGGCCCGGGTCAAAGAACACAAAACCTGATGCACTTTCCCGGATGTTCAGTGAACCTCAAACCTCGTCACTCCCGGACACCATCCTGACGCCTGGAAACTTTCTTTTATTACAAGAAGACGTACTATCTCAGATCAAACGAGCTTACACAAGTGAATTACACCTACCGGACGTTACCTTACAGCGGAGAAATGACCTGCTGTGGTTCCAGGACAGGATTTTCGTACCTCAACAAGCACGAGTCAGGGTCCTTAAGTCTTGCCACGACCATGAACTGGCTGGCCATTTCGGTATCCGCAAGACATCTGAACTTCTTCAGCGCATGTTTTGGTGGCCTCGCCTATTGAAGGACTGTAGAGACTACGTGGATTCATGCGCCGTTTGCACCCAAAACAAGGGCAGCAAGGCCAAAGCATGGGGACTATTAAAACCCCTACCCATTCCAGAAAGACCCTGGAGAATGATTTCCATGGATTTTATTGTTGAGTTACCTCCATCCGAAGACTGCACTACCATTTTTGTGGTAGTAGACAGACTATCCAAAATGGCCCATTTTTTGCCTATGAGAGGCACACCATCCGCTCCCGAAACCGCAAAACTGTTCATCAAGGAAATAGTAAGGCTGCACGGTATCCCTTCAAACATCGTATCCGATCGAGGAGTGCAGTTTACGTCCAGATTTTGGAGAGCACTTTGTGGATCCTTAAAAATTGACCTGTGCCTTTCTTCGGCTTATCACCCGCAGACCAATGGGCAGACTGAACGAACCAATCAGACGCTCGAACAATATCTACGCTGTTTCTCAGGCTTTTCTCAGGACGATTGGGTACCCTTACTACCTCTTGCCGAGTTTGCGTACAACAACTCTGTCCACTCAGCTACCAAACAGTCCCCCTTTTTCGCAAACTAAGGTTTCCACCCCTTGTTCCTATCCAATAAGACTCTGAACTTCTTTAACGATAACAACAAACTACTACAAGAAACAATGGCAAGGACCCAGAAATATAACAAAGAGATATTCGACAGGAGGAGGAGGGGGGAGCTTAACCTAGTGCCCGGAGACCACGTCTGGCTGTCCACGGTGAACTTGAAATTAGCATGCCCTTCCAAGAAATTGGGCCCCAAATTTGTGGGCCCCTTCCCTGTTTTAAGACGGATTAACGATGTGGCTTATGAGTTGAAACTGCCGGAATCCTTCCGAATACACCCGGTGTTCCATGTGGCCCTACTCAAACCTGCAGTTCCAGATCCATTCTCCGATCGGGGTATAGGCCCCCCAGAACCAGTACTAATCAATGGGGAAGAGGAGTTCGAGGTCGAATCCATCCTAGACTGCAGGAGGAGGCGCAACCAAACCCAGTACTTGGTAAAATGGAAGGGCTATGGCCCAGAAGAAAATTCCTGGGAACCAGAGACTAACATCCACGCAGAGAGACTAATTCTGGCCTTCAAAAGATCCCACCCAGTTAAGATGGCCCAGTTGGGCATCCGGAGGCTGCCCGTTGGAGGGGGGCAATGTCAGGAAAGGCATTTACATAATCTGCCTGGCAACAGCAGCATCAAAAGAATGCCTGCTTTTGGAGGAACTGTTCGGCGCATGCGCGTGCGCGACAGCGCAACGGGTGCGCGCGCGCGCCCGCGGGAGCGCGCACGCACGCACGGTGACGGCGCTTGGCGCCAGAATCGGGTATTTAAACTCCCCTGTCATGCTGCCCAGTGCTGTCTGGTCTACAGCGTTTCCTGAGACCCCTGCTGATTGATACCCCGCTGCTGAACTTCCTACCTGATCCGGCTTCCCTCTGTGTATCCTGTTTGCTGCCTGCCCTTCTGATCCCGGCTTGCCTTGACGACTCTTTTGCTTATCCCTCTAACCTGATTTCTGCCTGCCCAACGAACTGACCCGGCCTGGACTCTGACTCCCGTTTTGGATCCCGCTTTTGTACCTGAACCAGCCTGCCAGTGTTTGACCCGGTCTGTCCTCACCTGCTCTGCTGCTCTCCCACGAGTGTTCCACTACTGCACCCTGCCGTGGACTACAGCTTCTGCTCAAGGCCCCTACTCAGCTTACCAGTCAGGCACTTGTGCCCTCTGCCCTTGCGAGCCCCTGTTCCCACTACCAGGGCCTCGTGAATCAGAGGCTACGAGAAGCCGCTCCCTGCACATTGGGCTCGTCTACCAGGTACGTGACAGGGTAGAGTTGCTCCGAGGACAAGATCAATAGCACAGTCAAAAGACCTGTGGGGAGGAAGTACCTCAGCTGATTTTTTACAGAACACATCCCTGTAATCGCTGTATGCAGCGGGAAGATCAGAAGAAACAGAAGTGGCAGCAACCGGAAGACTCTCCTTGGGGGTCACCTTGAGAAGACACGACGAGAAACATGAGGAACCCCAGGCCAAGATCTGCCCAGAGACCCAGTCCACATGTGGAGAGTGGAGCTGTAGCCAAGGGAGGCCCAATACAACGGGGGTAGAGGCCTTGGGTAGAATAAGAAAGGATATCCACTCCTGGTGGAGAATCCCTACCGACATCCTAATGGGTAGCGTCTGGAAGCGAATAGGGCCCCCTGGGAGAACAGTGCCATCAATTGCCGAGACTACCAATGGGGTAGTGAGAGGTGAAAGGGTAAGCTTCATAGAAGAAGCAGTTCTCCAATCCATAAAATTGCCGGCAGCCCCGGAATCCAGATATGCAAGGGTTGACTGAGGAGAAGTGCCTACATGAAGGAATACCGGCAAGAGAAGGCGAGAAGGTGATGTTTCTGGGTCCAATACTCCACCTTCCAAACGTATTAGACCCGAGCGTTTCCCGGACGAAGCGAGCAGGAGTCACGAAAATGACCCTTGCCCCCACAATAGAGGCACAAGCCCAGAGTTCTGCGCCTTGCACGTTCTTCGGGGGTTAGTCTGGTCCGGCCCAGCTGCATAGGTTCCTCAGCAGGTAGAGGATGCTCCACGGGACGAAGGGAGGGGAGCTCAGACTGGCTAGAACCCAGAGAGTGCTGTCGTCTTTTTTTCTAGGGATCTCTCTTGAAAACGAATGTCGATCTGATTGCGTAACGAAATTACATCGTCCAGACCGACGGGAATGGCTCTTCCCGCTAATTCGTCTTTCACTCGGTCAGAGAGGCCATGTAAAAAAGTAGCGACCAGGGCCTCATTATTCCAGCTCAATTCAGCTGTGTGGATACGGAACTGAAGAGCATATTGTCCCACTGAACTAGATTCTTGGCGAAGACGTAAGACAGCACTAGCCGCTGAAGAAGCCCGAGCCGGCTCTTCGAAGATATTACGAAAGAGCTTCAAGAAGTCGGACAGGCTGGAAACCACTGGATCATTCTTCTCCCACAGGGGGGCAGCCCAGGCTAAAGCTTCACCGGAGAGGAGGGAAATGATATAGGCTACCTTAGCCCGGTCAGACAGGAGGTTTTGAGGCTGAAGCTCAAAGTGAATCGTGCATTGGCTGAGAAACCCTCTGCAGGCCTTGGAGTCCCCAGAGAAACGGAACGGAGCTGGCAGTTTTAGTGAGTGTGTGGCTGCGACTGGTGCGATAGGTACAGCCGCTGGTTGGACTTGGGGTTGCGGATTCGGGGTTCCCAAGGAGGCCTGGAGCTGCTCAAATCGAGAAGCCAGATCCTGGAGAAATCGCATCACCTGAGTCTGATTCGATTCCTGGGTTTCAAGTCTGCGGACTAGGCCCCGCAATGGATCATCCGCGGGGAGCGGCATATCAGCCGGGTCCATGGCTGATCAAACTGTCAGGTCACATGTGGCCAGATGACAGGTGCACACTGTAGGGGGACAGGAGTGCACCGCAAGATAGTGAACCCTATGGCTGACTGCTGCGGATAGGAAACTGGGTGGTTGTGGAAAGCGGGACCAGAGGAGCACAACCGGGATCCTACAGGAAGTTAGAGCCAAGATTCCCCAGGGCGCGGAGTCTAAGACCCAGCAGGTCTTCTCCAGAGCCTCTAGTGGTGAGGATGTTACGCTGCAGGCTGGGTCCAGGTCGCATCCCCTGGAGTCTCCTAGCTCACGCCCCGTAGGATAAGGGGAAAGAGGGGAAGCAGCAGCACGAGATACAAGAGTAACGAATAACAAGCCGAAGGTCAAGGGCCACAAGCAGACAAAGATAACAAAGGAAAAGCCGAAGGTCAAGGGTCACGAGCAGACAGGGATAGTCGGGGACAAGCCAATAACGTAACAGAGAGACAGACGTAGCACACGGCAGGCAGGAACCCAAACACACAATGCCTAACAAACACGTTGATCAGCAAAGCAGGCTTGCAGTGCACAGGTTAATATAGTGTTCTGTGATAGGGCCTGGGGTGGAGTCAGGCTGGGAGGAGATTATAAAGGAAGCCAGGTGAAAGGGTTCTGGCCTCTAAGATGAACACATGAGGAGGAAAGGTAAGATGGCAGACAGACATTAATGCATATCCATGACATTGTGTAATCATTATCCCATTTCTTTACTGAGTAAAAATATCACCTTTTGGTTAAGCTACAACGTGTGGAACTCTGTCTTTGCAGCTGAGTGGCAGGTGAACAACATCAAGGTAACAGTTATTTTTATTGCCTATATTGTTGTGTATACATCTTTGAGGTCCCTAACAGCCAATTGGGGTACTCAATCATATTATTGCCCATTTGTGCCAGAGGGGATTGAGACAAATTCTAGGGGTTGTTAGGCAGAGTGCAGGCCCAAAATTAAACCAGCAGCTCCTACGGGGGTAGTGCTACATAGGTATATAGGGGAGCTGGAATTTAGAAAAAAAAGTGAACTTAGCCTTTAAGCAGCTGGACTAAGGGCCTGGAGAAGATTGCTAAAGGATTTTAGCTGGAGGGCACCGTACTGGATGCTGGGTGGCAGCTTCTGGGACATTGTAAGTAAAGACCTTGCTGCAGACTATTAGATGTGCAAGTCCCAGAAGGGAACAAAGTGCCAGAAGTGGCTATATGGGCTGCTGCTGTAGGGTCCTAGATATACTGTCCATTCCCTGTTACCTGAAAATGTACCATTAGAAGATTAGTGAGAAGTCTGTCCTCCTATTATTGCTTTTGATCAATTCAGAGTATTCTGTGAGCCTAAACAGCTCTCCTGTTAAAGCTCTTCACTAATAAATACTAAAAAAAGACATCCCCAAGACTGAGCCTGAATTGTGGTGTGCATGCAATGCTGGGAGAGGGGGGGTAAGCTGCCATGGGCACAGTGTGGGGGCGGCAGGTTGCAAGCATGTGTGTTGTACCCAGCTGTGGGCCCCATGGAGCAATCCATTTCTCAAAGACTTTGATGAACTCACTTATAAAGAAACATTATGTAGCTCCAGGAATGACTAAACAGTACTGTAAGTCCTGTCACACTTGCCTAGCATGCAACCCCGGAAGGCTCAGGGTGGCCAGAGGCTTATCCTGTCGCAGATCAGACGGCGAAAAGCACGGCTGCTTTTGGAGCCAGTTTGCAGATATGGGGTACCTGGGGTGATAGAGAGTGATCAGGGTCCTGTGTTCACTGCTATAGTCACAAAATAAATATGGTTGGCCCTAGGTAACACATAAGAGTTTTATGCATCTTATCACCCTGTTAGGTTGTTACAGTCTGATACTTTGATGGATTATGTGACCGCTCTTGTAAAAGAATTAACTAACATCTATGTACGAGTATTTTCTTGCATTACAGATCTGATCTAGATACCGGTACTTACAGTATACTTCCTGGTGATTGGGTGATGGTTAAGAAGTTCCTCTGAAAGCATTCCTTGGAGCCAAGATATGCAAAAAGGCTCCAGTTCCTGAGGACCGTGCACCACTCGCATCAGAATGAAACTATATATCTTTTTTCTTATAGCAACTGTGCACGCACAGGAGGTGGCTATTAAACAAAAGGATGGTATAATACAATTTTGGTATAATTCATCAGACACACATGTAGCTACCTTCATATTTGATTTCTGTACTATAATCTTTCGCCCTCCATTTAACTGGCAGTATATCCACAGATCTGGTGAAGAATCAAACTCAGTCTTTGGGAGACGTGTATTAGATTTGTGGGGACATGAAGATTAGGACTAGATTACCAGACAGGTGGACAGGGGAATGTGCACTTGCTAAAGTCATAAAGCCCCTGCACATCTTTTCAGGAGGTGACATGGTAGTAAGAAGAGAGCACTCATCTAAATCCACTAGGAAGCGTAGAGGTGTTCCAGCTGGTAGTTTCGCCCCTCATGTATATATAGGTGCCATAGGAGTCCCAAGCGGGGTCCCAGATGAATTTAAAGCAAGAGACCAAGTAGCTGCAGGTTTTGAGTCCCTGATTCCCATAATTACTGTGAATAAGAACGTAGATTGGATTAATTATATCTACTATAATCAACAGAGGTTTGTTAACTATACCAGGGATGCACTCCAAGGTTTAGCTGAACAACTAGAGGCCACGTCACAAATGACTTTTCAAAATTGTATGGCCTTAGACATGATCTTAGCTGAAAAGGGGGGTGTGTGCAAAATGTTGCCTGGGACAAGTACATGTTGTACGTACATTCCGGACAATACAGGCCCCAATGGTAAGGTAGCCTTGGCCATTAAGAAATTAGAGGATCTCTCGAAAGAGTTAAAAAGAAATTCAGGACGGACCGATCCCTGGGACCAGTATTTTGGGTGGATGAATGGGTGGCAACGCATTTGTACTCAAATAGGTATAGCAATTTTGATACTGCTTACATTAGCTGCACTAGTGGTTTGCTGTATTCTGCCCGGTATGAAAAAGCTGTTAGGAAAGGCAGCTGAAGAGGTGACTCCTACCTTTTTGAATCTAGGTGATATTAGAGAACCAACAAAGGAGGAGGATGAGGGACCGTATGCTCCATTACAGTCCTTACCTGTAACTAATACATACAACATTCTTAAATGATAAGGGAAAGAATAGTACTTGACTGTTCTCCTGACCGTTTCGTCGAGTAAAGACACTGGGCAAGCCATGTCCGACCTCTATGCGAAATGTAAAAAAGGTCCTGATGTCAGGAGGGCCAGGTAAGGTTATATAATATAGGGACAGAGTTAATAAAATAGTCATTTCAAGGGGGGACTGTGATGGAGTATATAAAATGAATATTTTATATATAATACGTTTTATCCCTATCTATTATCCATTATAGTTTGAGAAGCTTAGCAAGGGTTAAATGTTTCTTTTCTTGATTTTCTGTTTCTGACAGTCTATTTTCAGCTATCTCAGCAATTCAGGAAGACTAGTGTCCTTTTACTAGAACCATCTGTTAGGAACAGAAATACATTTTGAGGTATTTCTGTACAAAAAGAAGCTCATTGATCTTAATATTGGGAACCAGAGGGTTTGTATATGTTAAGGGTACAAGTTTGAAACATTATATGTGTATCTTTTAGTGTTTATAAAATAAGACAAAAAGTGATTTCCTTGATTAAGAAATATAGCCGAGATATTCAGCTCAGAATAAAGGAAAAGAACAGAAGTCCATTGTCATGGATATGCATTAATGTCTGTCTGCCATCTTACCTTCCTCCTCATGTGTTCATCTAGAGACCAGACCTCCTTCACCTGGCTTCCTTTATAATCTCCTCCCAGCCTGACTCCACCCCAGGCCCTATCACAGAACACTATATTAACCTGTGCACTGCAAGCCTGCCTTGCTGATCAACGTGTTTGTTAGGCATTGTGTGTTTGGGTTCCTGCCTGCCGTGTGCTACGTCTGTCTCTCTGTTACGTTATTGGCTTGTCCCCGACTATCCCTGTCTGCTCGTGACCCTTGACCTTCGGCTCGTTCTTCGTTATCCTTGTCTGCTTGTGGCCCCTGACCTTCGGCTTGTTATTCGGTTCTCCCTTATCTTGTGCTGCTGCTTCCCCTCTTTTCCCCTTATCCTACGGGGCGTGAGCTAGGAAACTCCAGGGGCCGCGACCTGGTCCCAGCCTGCAGCACAACATCCTCACCACTAGAGGCCCTGGAGAAGACCAGCTGGGTCTTAGACTCCGCGCCCTGGGGAATCTTGGCTCTAGCTTCCGTTAGGATCTCGGTTGTGCTCCTCTGGTCCCGCTTTCCACAACCACCCAGTTTCCTACCCGCAGAAGCCAGCCATAGGGTTCACTACCTCGCGGTGCACTCCTGTCCCCCTACGGTGTGCATCTGTCACCTGGCCACAGGTGACCCTGACAGTTTGATAAGCCATGAACCCGGCTGACATCCCGCTTCCCGCGGATGATCCATTGCAGGGCATAGTTCGCAGACTCGAAGCCCAGGAATCAAATCAGACTCAGGTGATGCGATTCCTCCAGGATCTGGCTTCTCGATTCGAGCAGCTTCAGGTCTCCTTGGGAACCCCGAATCCGCAACCCCAAGTACAACCAGCGGCTGTACCTATCGCACCAGTCGCAGCCTCACACTCACTAAGATTGCCAGCTCCGTCCCGTTTCTCTGGGGACTCCAAGGCCTGCAGGGGGTTTCTCAGCCAATGCACAATTCATTTTGAGCTTCAGCCTCAAAGCTTCCTGTCTGACCGGGCTAGGGTAGCCTATGTCATTTCCCTCCTCTCCGGTGAAGCTTTGGCCTGGGCTGCCCCCCTGTGGGAGAGGAACGATCCGGTGGTTTCCAGTCTGTCCGATTTTTTGAAGCTCTTTCGTAATATCTTCGAAGAGCCGGCTCGGGCTTCTTCAGCGGCTAGTGCTGTCTTACGTCTTCGCCAAGAATCTAGTTCAGTGGGGCAATATGCTCTTCAGTTCCGTATCCACACAGCTGAATTGAGCTGGAATAATGAGGCCCTGGTCGCTACCTTTTCTTTTTCGTACATCACGGGACACAGAGCGACTTAGTCATTACTAATGGGTTATATAGTTTACCTTCAGGTGCTGGCACTGGCAACTTCCAAACCGGAAGTACCCTCCCCTATATAAGCCCCTCCCATCCGGGAGCACCTCAGTTTTTTGCCAGTGTCTAAGGTGTTGGCCAAAGAGTAACATGTGTTTTCCTGGGCTTGCGTACAGGTTCTTTTACGGGCCTTAGTAAGCTGTTCCGGATCCCACCAAAAAAGCTTCATAGCTAAACGGTCGGTACCCGGGCCTTGCAACAGAAGAGCAAGGTTTTGCCTGTAATGCCTCTCTTAGGAGGGCTGGACCCTGGGATCCAGAGCTCTGGTCATACCCACGACCAAGATGTTTTCTGTGCAGGGTGCTATACAGGTCCAGGGGAGTGGAATCCTTGGGAACCCGGTCCCTGAAGGTTTAATTACAATGCCTGCCGTGATAGGTGAAGTTTGGGCTTCTGTGGACCAAACAGAGTCCTGCGGCGGGGAACAGGTAAGTGGGGGCCCCCAGGAACTTGGTTCTATTGGAGGACCCCCAAGCCTAATTTGTCTTTCTGTCTGTTACCTAACGGTATTCCCGCTAATATCTGTGTATGCCTGTAACTACTGAAAAATGTAAAATTTTAATAGTAGTCAAGAAAAAAAAAAAAAGAAAAGAGGACCGCGGTACCTGTGTTAAACCACTAGAGGCCGCTGTGGTCCATTTTTTCTTGTCATGTGGATCTTTGGTTTTCTCAAGTCAAAAGATCCAGGCAGTTGGTAAGTTCTCTGTGGGAATCCACTTCCTCTGCCCTGTTGCTGCACTCATCCACCGCACAGGCCCTCCGGCAAAAAGGGCCCTGGCTCCTAGTCCCTGCTTGGTTTCGAAAAGGGCGCCAATGGCGCACGGGCGCGCGCGCGGGCGCGTGCACGCGCCTCCTATGAAAAAAAGGGGCGGGGCGGGTGGATGACGCTCGATGCGCACCGCGGCACTTCTGCGCATGTGCAGGCGTCCCAGCATGTGTAAAAGACACAGTACAAGTGTCAGCTGGATGCAAGCAGAGCTAGCAACAAAACGGTGGCACACAGAGGCGGTTGATGCAGGCATCCCCATAGAAATACACTTTAGTGGACACCAGCTGGTATATAGCAGCAACTGTGTTAGACTATTACCAGCAAAATTGGTGTATGACGACGGGAATACCTCAGCTTTGTGCTTATAGGATATGTCGTCCAGACGCTCTGGAAATAAATCTTCCAAGAAGCGAAAGGGGTCTCCGTCGGGCTCTGAGGATTTTGGGCATGCTGTACTGCGCCAATCTCCCCTGAAATTTCAGAGGTCAGTAGCCGTAGGAACCCCGCAGGAGTACCTGGTACTGCGGCTGTCCCCAGTCCACCTGCTCCTGTATATATAACAGAGGAGGTTTTATCCTCAACTCTGGGAAGATTGGAAGAGAGATTAACAGCATTGATCGCTGCTTCCGTCACAGGAAAAGCGCGTCCGATCTCCGTCTCCTCCTGCAGAGTGCCTGTTAGTGGAGGAACAGTCCCAGAGATCGACCTACCTGAAGGGGATCAGGTGAGGTTGATAAAGTTATAGAGGAATCAACAGTGGAAGAACCTTTCTCAGCATCTCAGGCTGAAAGATTATGGGTTCAGTCTCTGACTAACATGGTCCGAGCAGCATTTTAAATGCCTCTGGCGGAACCATCAACCACTACTGTCTCCTCGCTGGGGTCGCTGAAAGCTCCCCAGACTGTCTGTTCCTTCCCAATCCACCCTTTATTGGAAGGGCTTATTTACCAGGATTGGGAGCATCCTGTAAAATATTTACTCCCCCCAAGAGATTTCCAGTGATCTATCCCATGGAGGATAAGTTCATAAAAAAAAAAAATGGAGGGTCCCTACAGTAGACACAGCCATCTCTTGTGTAAATAAATCACTGACATGTCCAGTAGATAATGTTCCAATGTTCAAAGACCCAATAGATAAAAAATTGGAGTCTTTACTAAAATCTGCTTTCTCTACAGCAAGCATGGTGACACAACCTGCAGTAGCAGCGATTGGAGTCTGCCAAGCAATGAAAGATCAGTTGAAACAAGTCTTAAGGGACTTACCAGATCAGCAGGCTCTTGCCCTAGCTGACCTACCTAGAGCCTTGTGTTGCGGTGGACGCCATAAAGGATACAATCCAACAGGCATCCCGCTTTACGCTGTCTGTAGACATATGCGTAGGCTTCTATGGCTCAAAAACTGGTCTGCTGAAGCTCCCTGTAAGAAATTGCTGATTAGCTTCCCATTTCATGGAGAACGCTTATCTGGAGATGATCTGGACAAATATATCCAGAAAACTTCTGCCGGAAAAAGTACACTCTTGCCGGTTAAGAACAAGGGTAGAAGTCCTTCTTTTAAGAGGCCTACTTCTCCAGTCCCTGGCAAATCGGCTGTGAAACAGTTCCGACGGCCTCCGCGGTCAAATCCAGGGGGCAGAAATCAGGGACAATCACAGGGTAACAAGAAACCCTGGGTCAAGAGAGGTACAAAACCTCCCCCCAAGTCATGAAGGGTTGCCCCCACTCAATCGGGTGAGGGGAAGACTTCAGTTGTTCACAGAGACCTGGCGGGACACCATCAGAGACAGATGGGTGATCTCCGCAGTAAGTCTGGGATACAGGCTGGAGTTAAAAGACATTCCTCCTGCCCATTTTATAAGGTCAAACGTGCCAAGCGATCCCCAGAAGAGTGGATCCCTCCTTCTGGCACTAGAGCAACTATTGCTCCAAGGGTAATCATGAAGGTTCCCTTGGAAGAAAGCGGGTTCGGGTTTTACTCGAACCTTGTCACAGTCCCCAAACCAAATGGGGACATGAGGCCCATATTAAATATAAAAGGGCTAAACAAGTTCCTACATATCAGGACTTTTTCGGATGGAGTCGATCCGATCGGTGACCACCGCCCTACAAGGGCAGGAATGGTTAGCCTCGATCGACATAAGGGATGCTTATTTGCATATTCCCATCTGTCCGGCCCACCAGAAATTTCTACGCTTTGCAGTAGAAGGGCGCCATTTTCAGTTCAGAGCCTTACCTTTCGGTCTGGCCACAGCACCACGAGTGTTCACAAAAATTCTGGCCCTACGATTGGCCAGACTAGGAACACAAGGTGTAACGATAATGGCATATCTAGACGACTTGTTGCTGATAGACCACTCAGTGAAAAAAACTAGAAGTGGTCGTTCACAAGATAATCAAGTATCTGGAATCTCACGGTTGCATTATCAACCGAGACAAGTCAGCCCTAAAACCAGTCAAAAGTCTGGAATACTTGGGGGCTAAGACTGGATTCAAATTAGAGAAAGATTTTCTTACCTCCAGAGAAGGTGTCGTCTTTGAAAGATTTGACCCACTTAGTGGGTACAAAAAAGAAAACCATCCATACGCCTGTGTATAAGGCTGCTGGGAAAAATGGTGGCTTCATTCGAAGCAGTACCCTACGGTCAATTCCATTCAGGGAACTTGCAGAGGGCCATACTGTCAGCCTGGAACAAAAAAGTTCAGGCTTTAGACTTACCAATGTCCCTGTCCCCTTCCGTTCGCAAGAGCCTCCATTGGTGGTTGGTGCCCCAGAATCTGGAAAAAGGGAAACCCTTCAGTCCGGTTTCTTGGAAGGTGGTCACTACAGATGCCAGCCTCATAGGCTGGGGGGCAGTACTGGAGCAATGGTCTCTCCAGGGCAAGTGGTCAGAAGCAGAGAAGGCCCTGCCCACCAATCTCTTAGAGATACGAGCAGCCCGGTATGCCCTAGTAGCATGGACATCCAAACTCCAAGGGTCACCTGTCAGAATTCAATCAGACAATGCCACAGCAGTGGCATATATCAATCACCAGGGTGGCACCAGGAGTCGTGCAGCCCAGAGGGAAGCGAATTGCATCCTGGAATGGGCAGAAAGGTATGTCACAGCCATATCCGCGGTTTTCATCCCAGGAGTGGAAAATTGGAGAGCGGACTTTTTAAGTCGCCAGCAATTATGCCCGGGGGAATGGTCTCTTCACCCCGAGGTTTTCCAGGCAATATGCCAGCGGTGGAGAACACCGGATGTAGATCTGCTAGCATCCAGATTCAACGCAAAGGTGGACAGATTTGTGTCTCGCACAAAGGATCCCCTAGCTTGCGGTTCGGATGCCCTAGTGTTCCCTTGGGATCAGTTCAAGCTGATATATGCATTCCCACCGCGATTAATCCGCAGAATCGGGGTAGAAAAGAAACCAGTGATTCTGGTGGCTCCAGCGTGGCCCCCGAAGGGCATGGTACGCGGAGATTGTAAAAATGTCAGTGGGAAGTCCTTGGACCCTCCCACATCGTCCGGACCTGCTTTCGCAAGGACCGATATACTACCCTTCCTTACCAGCCCTAGGTTTGACGGCCTGGCTATTGAAGCCCACATTCTAAAAAAGAGAGGGCTCTCTAATCCTGTGGTATCTACCATGATCAATGCCAGGAAGCCGGTATCCAGGCAGATCTATTATAGGATCTAGAAGGCGTACATCACGTGGTGTGAGGCCAGGAAATGGCATCCACGTAAGTACGTAATAGGTAGGATTCTGGACTTCCTACAGTGGGCTGTACATAGGAAGCTTGCCTTGAGTACTATCAAGGGTCAGACGGCCTTGTCAATATTTTTTCAAAGGCCCTTGGCTTTGCATTCATTAGTCAAAGCTTTCATACAAGGAGTGATGCGTATTAGCCCTCCGGTTAGTATTCCCATCTGTCCATGGGACTTAAACCTGGTTCTGTCGGTTCTACAGAAACAACCATTTGAACCATTGCGGCACATTTCCTTGGTTCTTTTCACCAGGAAATTGATTTTCTTAGTAGCCATTTGTTCGGCTAAAAGAGTATCGGAATTAGCCGCCTTGTCCTGTAAGGAGCCATATCTGGTTGTCCATAAGGACAGAGTAGTATTACGTCCTCATCCAGCCTTTCTTCCTAAGGTGGTATTGAGGTTCCATTTGAACCAAGATGTGGTTCTTCCTTCCTTTTTCCCCAAACCTAGTTCGGTAGAGGAAAAGTTATTGCATTCTTTGGATGTAGTAAGAGCAGTTAAAGCTTATCTTAAAGCCACTGCTCAGATTCGTAGAACGGATACTTTGTTTGTTCTGCCGGAAGGCCCCAGAAAGGGTCAGGCAGCATCAAAATCTACTTTAGCCAAGTGGATTCGACAGGTCATAATACAAGCCTATGGCTTGAAAAGGAGACCGCCTCCGTTCAAAGTTAGGGCGCACTCCACAAGAGCAGTTGGAACTTCATGGGCAGTGCATCACCAAGCCTCCTTGGCTCAAGTCTGTAAGGCCACAACATGGTCCTTAGTACACACGTTTACTAGATTCTACCAGGTAGACGTCAGAAGTCAGGAGGATGTCGCCTTTGGGCGCAGTGTGTTGCAGGCCGCAAAAGAGCCTCATGCCTGATGGCGCCCAGCTTATGTATAGTGTATCCCTCCCCTCATTGGGCATTGCTTTGGGACGTCCCATTAGTAATGACTAAGTCGCTCTGTGTCCCGTGATGTACGAAAAAGAAAAAGGGATTTTTATAACAGCTTACCTGTAAAATCCTTTTCTTGGAGTACATCACGGGACACAGAGCTCCCACCCCTCCTTTTTGGGACACTTATTGCTTTGCTACAAAACTGAGGTGCTCCCGGATGGGAGGGGCTTATATAGGGGAGGGTACTTCCGGTTTGGAAGTTGCCAGTGCCAGCACCTGAAGGTAAACTATATAACCCATTAGTAATGACTAAGTCGCTCTGTGTCCCGTGATGTACTCCAAGAAAAGGATTTTACAGGTAAGCTGTTATAAAAATCCCTTTTTTACATGGCCTCTCTGACCGAGTGAAAGACGAATTAGCGGGAAGAGCCATTCCCGTCGGTCTGGACGATGTAATTTCGTTACGCAATCAGATCGACATTCGTTTTCAAGAGAGATCCCTAGAAAAAAGACGACAGCACTCTCTGGGTTCTAGCCAGTCTGAGCTCCCCTCCCTTCGTCCCGTGGAGCATCCTCTACCTGCTGAGGAACCTATGCAGCTGGGCCGGACCAGACTAACCCCCAAAGAACGTGCTAGGCGCAGAACTCTGGGCTTGTGCCTCTATTGTGGGGGCAAGGGTCATTTTCGTGACTCCTGCTCGCTTCGTCCGGGAAACGCTCGGGTCTAATACATTTGGAAGGTGGAGTATTGGACCCAGAAACATCACCTTCTCGCCTGCTCTTGCCGGTGTTCCTTCATGTAGGCACTTCTCCTCAGTCAACCCTTGCATACCTGGATTCCGGGGCTGCCGGCAATTTTATGGATTGGAGAACTGCTTCTTCTATGAAGCTTACCCTTTCACCTCTCACTACCCCATTGGTAGTCTCGGCAATTGATGGCACTGTTCTCCCAGGGGGCCCTATTCGCTTCCAGACGCTACCCATTAGGATGTCGGTAGGGATTCTCCACCAGGAGTGGATATCCTTTCTTATTCTACCCAAGGCCTCTACCCCAGTTGTATTGGGCCTCCCTTGGCTACAGCTCCACTCTCCACATGTGGACTGGGTCTCTGGGCAGATCCTGGCCTGGGGTTCCTCATGTTTCTCGTTGTGTCTTCTCAAGGTGACCCCCAAGGAGAGTCTTCCGGTTGCTGCCACTTCTGTTTCTTCTGATCTTCCTGCTGCATACAGCGATTACCGGGATGTGTTCTGTAAGAAATCAGCTGAGGTGCTTCCTCCCCACAGGTCTTTTGACTGTGCTATTGATCTTGTCCCCGGAGCAACTCTACCCAGGGGTCGTACCTACCCTCTGTCCATCCCATAGACCCAGGCCATGTCGGAGTATGTCGCAGAGAATCTGGAGAGAGGTTTCATCCGGAAATCCTCATCGCCTGCAGGGGCAGGGTTCTTTTTTGTTGCCAAAAAGGATGGTACCTTAAGACCCTGCATCGATTATCGGGGTTTAAATGCGGTTACTATTAAAAATCGATACCCCTTACCCTTAATATCTGAGCTATTCGATAGGTTGAAGGGTGCCTCCATTTTCACCAAGTTGGATCTCAGAGGCGCGTACAATCTCATTCGAATACGGGAGGGTGACGAATGGAAGACTGCATTCAACACTAGAGACGGGCATTACGAATATCTGGTGATGCCTTTTGGTCTGTGTAATGCTCCAGCCGTGTTTCAAAACTTTGTCAATGAAATTTTCAGAGATCTGCTGTACCAGTTTGTTGTCATCTATCTGGATGACATTCTGATATTTTCTGAAAATCTGCTCGTCCACAGAAACCATGTCCGCACTGTACTTCAACGTCTTAGAGAGAACAATCTCTATGCCAAGCTGGAGAAATGTTCCTTTGAATGTTCTGAGGTCCTGTTTTTGGGGTGCTTCGTCTCATGTTCGGGTCTTCGTATGGACCCTGGGAAGGTCTTGGCTATCACCAACTGGCCTCTTCCTGCTAGCCTCAAGGCCACACAGCGCTTTCTTGGCTTCACTAATTATTATAGGCAGTTCATAAGGAATTACTCTTCCATTGCCGCGCCTATTATCGCTTTGACCAAGAAGGGTGTGAATGCCAGAGACTGGCCTCCCGAAGCTGTCTCTGCATTTCACAACCTGAAACAGGCCTTTGTTTCTGGCCCCCTCTTGAGGAGACCAAATCCTGGGAATGCATTTTTTATTGAAGTGGACGCTTCCTCAATGGGGGTGGGAGCTGTGCTTCTTCAAATCTTTGAGAAGAGACGCCAACCATGTGCGTTCTTCTCCCAAAAAAATTCTCAGGCAGAGAGAAATTATGCTATCGGTGATCGGGAACTTCTCGCAATTAAATTGGCGTTAGAGGAGTGGCGTCATCTCTTGGAGGGTTCCCCTCACTCCATAACGATCTTTACCGATCACAAGAATTTACAGTATCTACAGAATGCTAAACGTCTGAATCCTAGACAGGCCAGGTGGAGTCTCTTCTTTGCCCGTTTTAATTTCACGATTACCTACAAACCTGGTTCCTGCAACGGTCGGGCTGATGCGCTCTCTAGGTCATTTGACACTTTGGACGAGGAGTCCGCCCCTGAACCTGAGCCGATCATTCCAACCTCATGCATTGTTGCCCACTCTACCACCCTGAAGTCAAAAATTCCGCCTGGTAAGACCTTTGTCCCCACTGAGCAAAGAGCTAAGATCCTTCGTTGGGGACATGATTCCAAGGTGGCAGGGCATTCTGGATTCCTCCGATCCTTCCTACTCATCAGTCGTCACTACTGGTGGCCTAATCTCCGCTCAGACGTCAAAGACTACGTTAAAGCTTGTCATGTCTGTGCTCAGTCCAAATCCTCCACACAAGCTCCTGCTGGTCTCCTCATGCCCTTGCCCATTCCTAAGGAACCCTGGGCCCATATTGCCATGGATTTTATCACCGATCTCCCACTGTCTGAGAATAATACAGTCATTTGGGTGGTAATCGATCGATTCTCCAAGATGGCTCATTTTGTTCCTCTTCCTGGTCTTCCTTCTGCCCCTGCCTTGGTTCCCATTTTCATTCGAGAAATTCTCCGCCTACATGGGATCCCTTCTCATATTGTTTCCGACAGGGGAGTCCAATTCACGTCTCGTTTTTGGAGAGCCTTTTGCAAATCCCTCAATATTGTCTTGGATTTTTCTTCTTCTTACCATCCCCAATCCAATGGACAGACTGAGAGGGTTAATCAGGAGTTAGAGGTCTTTCTTCGCACCTTTGTGTCTTCTCACCATGACGATTGGTCCTCTCTACTCCCGTGGGCAGAATTCTCCCATAACAATCATGTGAATACCAGTTCGCAGAAGACACCCTTTTTCACAGTTTATGGAAAACACCCTCAACTTCCTCTTCCCATGATCTGTTCTCCTGACATTCCAGCTTTGGCTTCGGTTCAGGAGTCTCTCAATTCCGTTTGGGGTCACGTTCATGATTCCCTCCGGGCAGCTGCTGAAAAATTCAAAGGCTTTGCCGACCGCCGCAGGCGTAAACCGCCTTCTCTTCAGCCAGGGGACAAAGTCTGGCTCTCTACCAGGAACATCAAGCTCCGAGTTCCTTCTCTGAAGTTTGCTCCACGATTCATCGGTCCATACACGGTAACTGCTAAACTGAATCCGGTTTGTTTCAAACTCCAGATTCCTAAGAGCCTTAAAATCACTAACTCCTTTCATGTTGCTCTTCTAAAGCCTTTAGTCCTCAATAAATTCTCTCGTCCTCTCCCTACCGTGGCGCCTGTCTCTGAGGATAATCAGGAGTACGAGATCAGTCAAATTCTGGACTCCCGACTCTGTAAAGGCGTTCTTCAGTACCTCGTTCATTGGAAAGGGTTTGGTCCTGAGGAGAGGTCTTGGATCACTGCATCTGAGGTCTTTGCACCTCGTCTGTTAAAGGAGTTTCATCTGAAGTTTCCCTCTAAACCTGGGCCCAGGCGGGGAAGGGGGAGGCCTCGTAAGAGGGAGGGTACCGTCATGGATATGCATTAATGTCTGTCTGCCATCTTACCTTCATCCTCATGTGTTCATCTAGAGACCAGACCTCCTTCACCTGGCTTCCTTTATAATCTCCTCCCAGCCTGACTCCACCCCAGGCCCTATCACAGAACACTATATTAACCTGTGCACTGCAAGCCTGCCTTGCTGATCAACGTGTTTGTTAGGCATTGTGTGTTTGGGTTCCTGCCAACCGTGTGCTACGTCTGTCTCTCTGTTACGTTATTGGCTTGTCCCCGACTATCCCTGTCTGCTCGTGACCCTTGACCTTCGGCTCGTTCTTCGTTATCCTTGTCTGCTTGTGGCCCCTGACCTTCGGCTTGTTATTCGGTTCTCCCTTATCTTGTGCTGCTGCTTCCCCTCTTTTCCCCTTATCCCAGGGGGCGTGAGCTAGGAAACTCCAGGGGCCGCGACCTGGTCCCAGCCTGCAGCACAACATCCTCACCACTAGAGGCCCTGGAGAAGACCAGCTGGGTCTTAGACTCCGCGCCCTGGGGAATCTTGGCTCTAGCTTCCGTTAGGATCTCGGTTGTGCTCCTCTGGTCCCGCTTTCCACAACCACCCAGTTTCCTACCCGCAGAAGCCAGCCATAGGGTTCACTACCTCGCGGTGCACTCCTGTCCCCCTACGGTGTGCATCTGTCACCTGGCCACAGGTGACCCTGACATCCATTACATCATCACATGGCTATCTTTACTCCTCCCCCCTCTGAGCAAGACTAAAAAGGAGAAAAGAGTATTCTGGGACACTCTGGCAAGAGGAAGAAATTAACGTCACAAGAAGAAGCTCCATATATGAACACAAACTAATAATATGTACATGCCTGTGACGTTGTCTGTGTAAGATTTGCCTTTAAAAAGGGCTGAGACCGAGACCAGGTCTGGAGACGATAAAAGAATTTATGCTAAAGCACTGAGTAGCGTATTTTCTTTCAAAGCTAGCAAATAGGCCTATTTCACTCCAGCACAATTTTGGAACAGCGGCAGAACAAGAAAATAGTTTCTGGGATTGGACCAGAATCGATCCATTACACATGCTGAAGTATCTGTGCACAACATACACAGACTGCCACTGCAAGCTATGCTTCAGTCCCTGTTGATGATAAAGCATGTCCAAAAGCAGAGCCAAGGATGCACCCATATCTTTTGCTGGCTCCCTCTCTATAACAGCAGCACACTCCTTTCCAAAAAAGTGGAATCTCACTCTCTCCCAGGGGCACAGGTTCCTGTCACACTGGATCAGGCCTGTAATAATAGGATTTTTATAACAGCTTACCTGTAAAATCCTTTTCTTGGAGTACATCACGGGACACAGAGCGACATAGTCATTACTAATGGGTTATATAGTTACCGTCAGGTGCTGGCACTGGCAACTTCCAAAACCGGAAGTACCCTCCCCTATATAAGCCCCTCCCATCCGGGAGCACCTCAGTTTTGTAGCAAAGCAATAAGTGTCCCCAAAGAGGGGCGGGAGCTCTGTGTCCCGTGATGTACTCCAAGAAAAGGATTTTACAGGTAAGCTGTTATAAAAATCCTATTTTCTTTTTCGTACATCACGGGACACAGAGCGACATAGTCATTACTAATGGGATGTCCTAAAGCAATGCCAAATGAGGGGGGGGATACACCATATATAAGCTGAGCGCTATCAGACATGAGGATCTTTTGCGGCCTGCAACACACTGCGCCCAAAGGCGACATCCTCCTGACTTCTAACGTCCACCTGGTAGAACCTAGTAAACGTGTGTACTGAAGACCATGTTGCGGCCTTACAGATTTGAGCCAGGGAGGCCTGGTGATGCACTGCCCATGAAGTTCCAACTGCTCTCGTGGAGTGCGCTCTAACTTCGAACGGAGGCGGTCTCCTTCTCAAGCCATAAGCTTGCATAATGACCTGTCGAATCCACTTGGCTAAAGTAGATTTTGACGCTGCCTGACCCTTTCTGGGGCCTTCCGGCAGTATAAACAAAGTATCCGTTCTGCGAATCTGAGCAGTGGCTTTTAGATAAGCTTTAACTGCTCTTACTACATCCAAAGAATGCAATAACTTTTCCTCTACCGAAGTAGGTTTGGGGAAAAAAGAAGGAAGAACCACATCTTGGTTCAAATGAAACCTCGATACCACCTTAGGAAGAAAGGCTGGATGAGGACGTAACACTACTCTGTCCTTATGGATAACCAGATATGGCTCCTTACAGGACATAGCTGCTAATTCCGATACTCTTTTAGCCGAACAAATGGCTACTAGAAAAATCAATTTCCTGGTGAGAAGCACCAAGGAAATATGCTGTAATGGTTCAAATGGTTGTTTCTGTAGAACCGACAGAACCAAGTTTAGATCCCATGGACATATGGGAATACTAACCGGAGGACTAATACGCATCACTCCTTGTATAAAGGCTTTGACTAGTGAATGCGAAGCCAAGGGCCTTTGAAAAAATATTGACAAGGCCGAAATCTGACCTTTGATAGTACTCAAGGCAAGCTTCCTATCTACAGCCCATTGTAGGAAGTCCAGAATTCTACCTATTACGTATTTACGTGGATGCCATTTCTTGGCTTCACACCACGCGATGTACGCCTTCCAGATTCTATAGTAGATCTGCCTGGATACCGGTTTCCTGGCATTGATCATGGTAGACACCACAGCATTAGAGAGCCCTCTCTTTTTTAGAATGTGGGCTTCAATAGCCAGGCCGTCAAACCTAGGGCTGGTAAGGAAGGGTGGTATATCGGTCCCTGCGAAAGCAGGTCCGGACGATGTGGGAGGGTCCAAGGACTCCCCACAGACATTTTTACGATCTCCGCGTACCATGCTCTTCGGGGCCACGCTGGAGCCACCAGAATCACTGGTTTCTTTTCTACCCTGATTCTGCGGAGTAATCGAGGTAACAATTGTGGCGGTGGGAATGCATATATCAGCTTGAACTGATCCCAAGGGAACACTAGGGCATCCGAGCCGCACGCTAGGGGATCCCTTGTCCAAGAGACAAACCTGTCCACTTTCGTGTTGAACCTGGATGCTAGCAGATCTACATCCGGTGTTCCCCACCGCTGACATATTGTCCGGAAAACCTCGGGATGAAGGGACCATTCCCCTGGGCATAATTGTTGGCGACTTAGAAAGTCCGCCTTCCAATTCTCCACCCCTGGAATGAATACCGCAGATATGGCTGGGACATATCTTTCTGCCCATCTCAGGATGTAATTTACTTCCCTTTGGGCTGCACGACTCCTGGTGCCCCCCTGACGATTGATATATGCCACTGCTGTGGCATTGTCTGACTGAACTCTGACAGGGGACCCTTGGAGTTTGGATGTCCATGCTACTAGGGCATACCGGGCTGCTCGTATCTCTAAGAGATTGATGGGCAGGGCCTTTTCCGCATCCGACCATCTGCCCTGGAGAGACCATTGCTCCAGTACTGCTCCCCAGCCTAAAAGGCTGGCATCTGTAGTGACCACCTTCCAGGAAATCGGACTGAAGGATTTCCCTCTTTCCAGATTCCGGGGAACCAACCACCAACGGAGGCTTCTGCGAACGGAAGGGGACAAGGACATTGGTACGTCCAGAGCCTGAACTTTTTTGTTCCAGGCTGACAGTATGGCCCTTTGCAACTTCCTTGAATGGAATTGACCGTAGGGTACTGCTTCGAATGATGCCACCATTTTTCCCAGCAGCCTCATGCACAGGCGTATGGATGGCTGTCTTTTTGAACCCACTAAGTGGATCAAATCTCTCAAAGACGACCCCTTTTCTTGAGGCAAGAAAATTTTTCTCTGGTCTGAATCCAGCCTTAGCCCCAAGTATTCCAGACTTTTGACTGGTTCTAGGGCTGACTTGTCTCGGTTGATAATCCAACCGTGATATTCCAGATACTTGATTGTCTCGTGAACAACCACTTCTAGTTTTTCCACTGAGTGGTCTATCAGCAACAAGTCGTCTAGATATGCCATTATCGTTACACCTCGTGTTCTTAGATTGGCCAATAATGGGGCCAGAATTTTTGTGAACACTCTTGGTGCTGTGGCCAGACCGAAGGGTAAGGCTCTGAACTGAAAATGGCGCCCTTCTATCGCAAAGCGTAGAAATTTTTGGTGGGCTGGAAAGATGGGGATGTGCAAATACGCATCTTTGATGTCGATCGAGGCTAACCATTCCTCCCCTTGTAGGGCAGTGGCTACCGATCGGATCGACTCCATCCGGAAAGTCCTGATATGCAGGAATTTGTTTAGCCCTTTTAGATTTAATATGGGCCTCACGTCCCCGTTTGGCTTCGGAACTGTAAAGAGGTTTGAGTAAAACCCGAACCCCCATTCTTCCAGGGGGACCTCTATAATTACTGCTTGAAGCAATAATTGTTCCAGTGCCAACAGGAGGGATCCTCTCTTCTGGGGATCCCTTGGCACGTTCGACCTTATAAAGCGGGAAGGAGGGGAGTTTTTTAACTCCAATTTGTATCCCAGATTTACTGCGGAGAGCACCCATCTGTCTCGGATCGTGTCCCGCCAGGTTTCTGTGAACAACTGAAGTCTTCCCCCCACCCGATTGGGTGGGGGCAACCCTTCATGCATTTGACTTTGGGGGAGGTTTTGTACCTCTCCTGCTCCAGGGCTTCTTGTTACCCTGCAACTGTCCCTGATTTTTACCTCCGGGATTTGACCGGGGAGGCCGTCGGAACTGTTTCACAGCCGATGTCCTAGGGACTGGAGAAGCCGGCCTCTTAAAAGAGGGACCTCTAACTCTATTTTTGACCGGCAAGAGTGTACTTTTACCGCTGGAAATTCTCTGGATATACTTGTCCAGGTCTTCCCCGAATAAACGCTCCCCATGAAATGGGAAGCTGACCAGCAATTTTTTACAGGGAGCTTCAGCAGACCAGTTTTTGAGCCATAGAAGCCTGCGCATATGTACTACAGACAGCGTAAGGCGGGAGGCCTGATGGATTGAATCCTTTATAGCGTCCACCGCAAAGCATAAGGCTCTAGGTAGATCAGCTAGAGCAAGCGCCTGCTGATCTGGCACGTCCCTTAAGACCTGTTTCAACTGATCCTTCACTGCTTGGCAGACCCCTATAGCTGCCACTGCTGGTTGTGTCACCAATCCTGCTGTAGAAAAAGCAGATTTCAATAAGGACTCCAATTTTTTATCTATTGGGTCCTTGAACATTTGGACATTTTCCACCGGACATGTCAGTGATTTATTCACACAAGAGATGGCTGCGTCCACTGTAGGGACCTTCCATTTTCTGACGAACTTATCCTCCATAGGATAGACCACCGGAAATCTCTTGGGGGGAGTAAATATTTTGTCAGGATGCTCCCAATCCTGGTAAATGAGCCCCTCCAATAAAGGATGGATCGGGAAAGAACAAACAGTCTGGGGTGCTTTTAGCGACCCCAACGAGGAGACAGAAGAGGAGGATGGCTCCGCAAGTGGCATTTTAAATGCTGATCGGACCATATTAGTCAGGGACTGAACCCATAACCTCTCAGCATGTGATGCTGAGAACGGCTCCTCCACTGTTGATTCCTCTACAACTGAATCAACCTCATCCTGATCCCCCTCAGGTAGGTCGACCTCTGTATGGGACTGTTGCTCTGTTAACAGGCACTCTGAGGGAGGAGACGGAGATCGAGCACTTTTCTCCTGTGACAGGGAAGCAGCAATTAGTGCTGACAATCTCTCTTCCAGCCCTCCCAGAGCTGAGGAAAAAACCTCCTCTGTTACATACACAGGAGCAGGTGAACTGGGGACAGCCACAGTACCAGGTACTCCTGGGGGTGCCCTACGGTCACTAACCTCTGATTCTTCAGGGGAGACTGGTGCAGCCAAAGCATGCCCAAGATCCTCAGAGCCCGATGGAGACCCCCTATTCCTCCTGGAATTTCTAGTCCCGGAGTTTTTAGACGGCATATTCCTAAGCCACAAAGCTGAGGTATTCCAGCCGAAAATACACCAGTTACTGATAATAGTCTAGCATAAATGCTGCTATAATAAACAGTTGGTGTCTACTAATGTGCCTTTCTAGGGGATGCCTGTATCAACCGCTTGCTGTATGCCTTTAAATGTTGTCAGCTCTGTCTCTGTACTTCATAGCCAGCTTACTGCAATAATGTGGCTTTTTAAAACCTGCTGGGACGCCCGCACATGCGCAGAAGCGCTGCGGCGCGCACAGAGCGTCATCCCCCAGGCCCCGCCCCTTTTTCCGGCCACCTCTATATATAGAGGCGCGTGCACGCGCACGCGCACGCGCGCGGCCACGTGCGCCTCGGCGCTAATTTTCAAACATGGAAACCAGGGACAGGAGCCAGGGCCCCTTTTGCCGCAGGCCGGGGGATAGACGAACACTGCAACATGGCAGAGGAAACAGTTTCCTGTAGGAGAACTCACCAGCTGCCTGGACTTTGCTCTCTGAGAAGAAACTAGTCCATATGACAAGAAAAACATTCCACAGCGGCCTCTAGTGGACAAACACAGGTACCGCAGTTTAATATACTAAACATATATAAAAAAACATTCTTTTTTTTTTTTTTTTTTTCTTGACCACTATTAAAAATTATTACATTTTTTTAGTAGTTACAGGCATGCACAGATATTAGCGGGAATACCATTAGGTAACAGACAGAAAGACAAATTAGGCTTGGGGGTCCCCCAATAGAACCAAGTTCCTGGGGGCCCCCACTTACCTGTTCCCCGCCGCAGGACTTTGTTTGGTCCACAAAAGCCCAAACTTCACCTATCACGGCAGGCATTGTAATCAAACCTTCAGGGACCGGGTTCCCAAGGATTCCACTCCCCTGGACCTGTATAGCACCCTGCACAGAAAACATCTTGGTCGTGGGTATGACCAGAGCTCTGGATCCCAGGGTCCAGCTCTCCTAAGAGAAGCATTACAGGCAGAACCTTGCTCTTCTCTGCAAGGCCCGGGTACCGACCGTTTAGCTATGAAGCTTTTTTGGTCGGATCCGGAATAGCTTACTGAGGCCCAAAAGAACCTGTACGCAAGCTCAGTAAAAAACACATGTTTCTTCTTGGCCAACACCTTAGACACTGGCAAAAAACTGAGGTGCTCCCGGATGGGAGGGGCTTATATAGGGGAGGGTACTTCCGGTTTTGGAAGTTGCCAGTGCCAGCACCTGACGGTAACTATATAACCCATTAGTAATGACTATGTCGCTCTGTGTCCCGTGATGTACGAAAAAGAAAGAGCTCCAGTACAGGTGGGTGGAGCAAGCGACAACACTACAATGCTTCCTGTCCAGCACACATCAGAGCTCACCCCAGGGCAGAATGAAGATAACAAAGGATGGATGTCAGAATGCTTCTTCTCTTCCTGGGAGTCCCTACCTGTGCAGCCTTCCAGACTGTATACTATTGTGCTGTAAACCTGCCCTGCACCTTGCAGTGCAGAATTACTGAAAGTGAAAGTAAAAATCTTGAATATGTCAGGAATATAGTGGGACTTTTCAGGCTCTACATATTTGTATTCCACATACACACTATATCATATTGTAGCACCCTCTAGTGTAGGGTGCTAGGAAATGTAATTAATATTTTTTGTAAAGTAGGAAAATTTAGGCTTGGCTGGCAGCGTGTTTTGTATCTGGGTCAGGGTGAGTGACTCAGGGAGGCTGGATAACTCATCAGGCACCACCTCTGTAACTTCCCCCTACTTACTGGAACTTTGGAGAAATTTCCAGAAGAATTGGAGGGAGGTTAGGAGGAGCTGCCTGAAGTATTAATAAGGGCCATAACCAATCCACGGCCAAATGGCCTGGCAGGGGGAGGGACCTCTTAAATACTCTGGGTCAGACCAGCAGGGGCAGTGTGAGTTCGGGTGGAAGCTGTAGAGCAGTGGTTCTCAACCCTCTAGTGCTGTGACCCCTTGATAAAATTTACCAAGTTGTGGGGACCCCTAACAGTAAAATTATATTCGTAGCGTGGGTTGTCAGCACCCAAGGCAAGACAAGTAATTTGCACCCCTAACCCACAGACATTTAGCGCTCCCTTTTAATGGCAACTATAATCGCAGGTAGTGCCACTCACTGTGTCTCCGGCTTCACTGTGTTTCCGACTTTGTGGTGTCTCGTAGCAGTGACACCTATGCCAAAATCAGGAGATAGGGTCCCTTCCAGCCCCTCACACTTCACATTCGTCACCAGTCAGCTGACGTCCAGTCTCTGCCCACCAGCCATGCCGTGAACTGAATGGGCACCTGTGAAAAGGCTGAGTGGGCGGCCGTGGGTGGCTGTAAAAAGGCTGGGAGAGTGATGCGGGATTCAGAAACAGCTCAGGATTCGGTGACCCCTGGCAAATCATCATTTGACCCCCGAGGGGGTCCCGACCCCCAGGTTGAGAACCACTGCTGTAGAGAGAGTGCTGAGGAGGCTGTCAGAGGCCCTTGAGGGTAACCCCCTAGTCTGGGGGGGTGACCTCGTACCTGGGGCTCGGGTGCTGGAGGGATCCTCTTCAAATGCACAGAGGAGTCCTGTCCAGAGGCACGGAAGCAGGTGTGAGGAGAGCAGAGCCAGCAAGCACATCCAGGAGATCTCCAGAGTAAAGAAAGCCAGGTGGTTGGTGAGTGAGACAATCTGGGAAGACTGAGAGACAACCTGAGAAAACTGATGTGTGGCAGGCTAGGATGGCTTTAGAGTCAGTCTGGGAGGACTGTGGAAGATTAGCCAGGAGGGCTAGTGAAAGGGGCCACTGCAGCCAGGTGGGCTGGTAGTGTCCGAAGAGGTGGTGCTGGGATCAGTAGCCACAGGAAGGTAGCTGGACACTGGGACTTTTCTACACACCAAAGGGGCCCTCGGTCTCTGCCTGTAAGGGGCTTTGGAGTGCCTTGTGAGCTCCTCCTAACAGTGTTCCAGCTGGGCATGAGTGTTTCTGCAAGAAAGTGATGTGCTGGAGGAAGAGGAGTGTATATACCATGTTTTTTTGAAAAATAAGCCCGGGTCTTATATTAATTTTGGCAACCAAAAACATAGTAGGGCTTATTTTCGGGGTAGGGCTTGCCATTTAACCACTTATGGACTGCCCGCCCTCATTATGCGTTGGCTGTTTAAAGAGGAATACCGTTGTTTTGGCAGCAGATAGCTGCCACAACCCTGGTATCCTCTTCTTCGGCGGGCAGTTTGCTTTCAGATAAAAGGGGTCTCAGTGGCAGATTCACCGCAAGATCAATTTTATCGGGGGCGGGAGAGGGCCCCCCCTCCCACTACGCTCCGGTGTTCTCCGGCGGAGGCGATCGGGCCCTCTCTCCTGTTTGGCTGGCTGCAGAGTGAGGGGAAGATGGCCCCCACTCGGCCCCATAGCATTGACTGGTGGAAGCACCATCAAACGTCACTTCCGCCCAGTGCTCTCAAAGGAGAATTTTCTTTTTTTTTCAAATTACATTTTTTTTTTTGTTTAAATATGAGATCTGAAGTTTTTTTGACCCCAGATCTCATATTTAAGAGGTCCTGTCATGCTTTTTTTCTATTACAAGGGATGTTTACATTCCTTGTAATAGGAATAAAAGTGACAACTTTTTTTTTATTTTTTTAAAGGACAGTGTAGAAAAAAAGAAAAGGAAAATAAATAATACTAATAAAAAAAAAATAATTGAAATCACTCTGTCCCGCCGAGCATATGAAAATGATGTTCAAACCACACATATGAGGTATCACCGCGATCATTAGAGCGAGAGCAATAATTCTAGCCCTAGATCTCCTCTGTAACTCAAAACTGGTAACCTGTAGAAATTTTTAAATGTTGCCTATGGAGATCTTTAAGGGTAAAAGTTTGTGGCCATTCCACGAGCGGGCGCAACTTTGAAGCGTGACATGTTGGGTATCAATTTACTCGCCATAACATTATCTTTCACAATATAAAAAAAACCTCAGTTAGACTTACCGGTAACGGTATTTCTACGAGTCTTTCAGGACAGCACCTGGAGAGAGCGCAGCTCCACCCCTTTTCCCAGGAAACACTGCAGTCAGTTTTCTTTAAAGACCGGACACTTCCACCATGGCCTCAGTTGTTTAAGAGTACCTCCAGCCATGCTGAAATTAGATAAGCAGAACATAGCAATAACACCACATCTTACTATTACTCTAGGGCGGGTCATCGGTGCTGTCTTGAAAGACTCGTAGAAATACCGTTACCGGTAAGTCTAACTGAGGTTTTCTCACCTCGTCTTTCAGGACAGCACCTGGAGATGATAAAAGAGTACTTACTCTAGGGTGGGACCACCGCCTGTAGGACTTTTCTGCCAAATGATTGTTCAGATGCAGAAAGTAAATCCAACCTGTAATGGCGGGTGAAAGTGGAGAAGCTTGTCCACGTAGCCGCCTTGCATATTCTTCCCGGCGAAGCTCCTGCCCGTTCTGCCCAGGATGTTGCTACTGCCCGGGTTGAATGGGCCCCTACTCCTGAGGGAGGTTCTATCCCTGAAGCTCTATATGCTTCGCTGATAGCCATTCGTAGCCACCTACCTATGGTATTCTTGGAAGCACCATAACCTTTACGTGGGCCAGAAAACAGAATAAACAGGGAATTTGATTTCCTGAATTCACTTGTTAACTTTAGATAGTGCAGTATGCACCTCCTTACATCTAGGCTGTGGAAGGCTTCTTCTTTTGTGCCCACTGGTGTAGGGCAGAAGGTAGGGAGAACTATTTCCTGTGACCTGTGGAATACTGTTGCCACTTTTGGTAGGAAACCAGGGTCAGTTCTCAGCACTACTCGGTCTGGAAATATAGAAAAGAAAGGTTCTATGATTGACAGGGCTTGTAGATCACTCACTCTTCTAGCTGAAGTAACTGCCACTAGGAGTGCTACCTTAAGGGACCAAAATTTGATTGTTGCTTCCTCCAGAGGTTCAAAGGGTCTTTTTGTCAGACCCTGTAACACCAGAGATAGATCCCATTTTGGAAAAAACTTAAAGGGTACTGGCCTAACTCTGGTCAGTGCCTTAAAAAATCTTGTGATAAGCGGGTCCTGAGATAGTTCTCTCCAGGAACACCGATAGAGCGGCCACCTAAACCTTTAGGGTGCTAATCGCCAACCCTTTCTCCATTCCTTCATGGAGAAATTCCAACACGGAGATAGTCTCCTTTGGTGAACAGATCTTTTCTCTGCACCAGGAATTAAAACATTTCCATGTTTTGAAATAGATTGCTCTAGTGACCTTCTTTCGGCTGTCTAATAATGTTGACACTAGCTTATTGGACAAGCCCTTATTTCTTAGGATCTGCTCCTCAGTAGCCAGGCAGCTAGACTGAGGTGCTTGATATTGGGATGTTGCAGGGGACCCTGTGTTAATAGGTCCTTCTGTAAAGGGAGAAACCAGTGGGGTTCCACCGCCATCCTCTGAATGGTTGAAAACCAAGTCCTTTTGGGCCAGAATGGGGCTACTAGAATTAATGTTGTAGACTCCTTCTGTAGCTTTTTGAGGACCAATGGGATCATTTGGAAGGGGGGAAAAGCGTAGCACAAGTGGAAGGTCCATGGTTGTGCTAGCGCATCTAGTCCCTCCGCTTGATCTCGCCTGTTTAGGGAGAAGTATGTTTCCACCTTTGCATTGGCGTGGGATGCGAACAAGTCTATTTGGGGGACTCCCCATCTCCCTGTTATCTTCCGGAATACTACTGGATTCAGACTCCATTCTGACTCCAGTACCCTTTCTCGGCTTAGGAAGTCCACTATTTGGTTCAGATCTCCCTTTAGGTGCACCGCCGTCAGGGATGCCAGATTGGATTCCGGCCAGTACAAAATCTGGAGGGCTGAGGATAGTAACACTCTGCTCCTCGTGCCTCCCTGCCTTGTTATATAGGCCACTGCTGTGGCGTTGTCCGATAACACCTGAATATGGTGACCTAGAACTTGTTTCCTGAAAGCCCATAGTCCCAGGAGAATGGCCCTCATCTCTCTCCAATTGGAGGATCTCCGGGCTTCCCTGGTTGTCCAGGTTCCTTGGGCCATCTGTCCGTCCAGATGAGCACCTCACCCCCAGGAGCTTGCGTCCGTTGTTAGTCTGTATGCCACAGGGAAAGTCCAAAGCAGGCCTTTGTTTAAATTTGCTTGCTTTCTCCACCACCACAGTTTTCTCTGGACTTGAGGGGGCATTTTGATCGATTTTTCCAGCGACTCTCCATAAGACCAATTCCTGAGAATTGTCTGCTGAAGATCCCTCGCATGGAGACGTGCCCATTGTACCGCTGGTATTGATGCTGTGAGTAGGCCTAGGACTGACATGGCTGCTCTTATTGGAAAAGGTAAGTGGTTGGTGTGTCCTCTGAGAGATACGGCACCTCATCCCTTTTTATGTTTGTGAAAAGGAAATAGGGGTTGTGGGATTATGATGGTGCCAGAAAAAACATCAAATATTATATTGTTTTTAAAAAAAAGGGTAGTTTTATTAATACATCCAAGTATAAACACAAATATATATATATAAAAAAGAATTAAGCATATCATACTGTACACATGATGCACTAGATCACAAAGCTAACCCAACATGTTTCGCCAATTCATTGGCTTCATCGGGGGTGAAGAGAGGTACAGTACAGTTTCAAACAAATCTATAAGCAAAACAAAATTCATATTAGTAAATTACACATCATTGCCTGGGGGGGGGGGGAATTAAGTGACCAAAAGTGGAAAACGTGACCAGCAGGCAAAAGGAAGAGGAACAATCGTGAGCCACCAACCTGACAGTTCCCATAGGGAGGCGCATCAAAATGCCACTGAGGTGCCTAGTGGGAGTCCACTGACTATAGGTGCCTGTAGGTGGCTATTTGAAATAAAAAATACAAAATAGGAATTAGAATTAAAATATATTAACAAAGGGTGACTATTGCAACACATTCAGTGCCGCAAATAATAGACAACCCAATGGGGGACTAGCATAGTCTCCTGTACCTACCAGAATTGTATTGGTAAAAACAACAAAAGAAAATATGTGGTGGGGCGCTGTATGTGAAGTATAGATGAAAATCCAATCACAGTAAAGGACTTCCGTGATCATCTACAACAAAAGTAGATAAGATAAAATAAATATTTATGTCATCCGACTAAGGAAATGAACCAAATAGCCAGATCCAAAAAATTAATTATATAATGTATAAGCTTACCTAATCAAATGTAGCATGTTGAAAAATATTCAGAGTTAAAGAGGTTGATTCATCAGAGATATGGACACAGATAATCTTCCCAAACGAGATCAGGGTGGAACATTCTCCTGTGGCAGGTGTGATGTTTGCTGTTTTCTGCCTAATTCTCATGATGTACGACTACCCGCTCGATTCCGCCCCCCCCCCTCGCGATCGCTCCCGGCCAATGAAAATGCTTCCTCCGCCATGTGATGTAAACACAGGCTGGAGGAAGTGATGTCATCTCCCTCGCCGCGGTCTTTTCGTTCCCGGCGCCGAGCAGAGAAGAAGCAGGTTAGTGCTCCAACAGTCCACTGACATGTAGGTACACATAGGCACACAAATCACCCCCCAGTCACCCCCAGATCACCCCCCAGGTCACCCCAAAGCCCCCAATCACAGTGTCACTGATTGCAGTGATCATTTATTTTACTGATCACTGCATTTAGTGTCATCTGTGATTGTAAAAAGTTGCAGGGCAGTTAGGATTAGGCCCCTTTAGGTCCAGGGTAGCCCCCTAACCCCCCCTAATAAAGGTTTAACCCCTTGATCACCCCCCAGGTAACCCTTTCACCCCCTAACTTCAGCGTCACTAAGCGATTGTTTTTCCGATCGCTGTATTCGTGTCGCTGGTGTTTTAGATAGGCAGTTATTTTTTTTTAGGTTCGCCGCAGGTTTTTATTAGTGTCAGGTACCCCCATATATTATTTTAACCCCCTGATTGCCCCTAGAGTTAACCCTTTCACCAGTGATCGCCGTATAAGCGTCACTGGTGTCACTGGTTAGCCAGTAAGTTATCTAGTTATTTTCTGTAACCCGTCAGGTTTTTATATAGCGTCGGGTACCCCCATATTTAGCCTAATAAAGGTTTTAACCCCCCGATTGCCCCTAGTTAACCCTTTCACCAGTGATCACCATATAAAGGTTACAGGTGACGCTGGTTGATTAGTTTGCTTTTTATAGCATCAGGGCACCCGCCGTATATAACCCAATAAAGGTTTAACCCCCCTGATCGCCCGGCGGGTGAGATCAATTAGGTTTTAGCGCCAGAGAGGGTCTGCGTCGCCCCAGGCAGTGTTAGGTTAGTTCCAGTAACGCTAACACCCACGCGCAAAGCATACACCCCCCTTAGTGGTATAGTATCTGATCAGATCTATACTAGCATCCCCAGCGGTTTAGGGTTCCCAAAAACACAGTGTTAGCGGGATCAGCCCAGATACCTGCTAGCACCTGCGTTTAGCCCCTCCGCCCAGCCCAGCCCAGCCCAGCCCACCCAAGTGCAGTATCGATCGATCACTGTCACTTACCAAACACAACACACATAACTGCAGCGTTCGCAGAGACAGGCCTGATCCCTGCGATCGCTAACAGTTTTTTTGTAGCGTTTGATATATTTGCTGACGACAGTCAGGTGCTTTTTTTCCTGTGAATCTTACTAGTGTACCCCTAAATTTAGAGCCCAAAATGGCAAGACGAAGGTACACTAGTAAAGAGGCCTACGAGATTCTGAGCATGACAGATAGTGAAGAGGAGGTCACGTATCTGTCAGATTCAGGCTCAGAATATCTTCCCGTAGAAGACAGTGACGTCAGCGGCCCCACGTCAGATAGCTCTGACGACGAAGTTGAGGTCCCTGCTAAGGTCAGGTGTACCCGATCCCGATCTTCTGAGGTTGTTGAGGAGCAAGAACCGCAGGTCTCTCGTATCATGGAGCAGAGTAGTACTAGCGCCGCTATTCCTTCTGGTGAACTGGCAAGCACCAGCGGCCTAGTACAGCCTGGACGTACATCCAGCACTGCAGTAACACTTGGTGACGTGGCGAGTCCCATAAGTGCAGTTCAAGCTGGCGAGGTGGCAAGCACAAGTAGTGTCCCGCTGCCACCAAGAAGACAAAGGCAGGCCCGTCGTGCCCATACTGCCCTTCCTGCAGAATTCGCCTATCCTGATTGGGTCCCCACCACTTCTGCAGAACCCGTACTTCCCCCATTCACTGCCCAACCCGGTATTCAGGTGGAAACAGCTGATTTTATTCCAATTGATTTTTATTCGCTGTTTTTCACGGAAGATCTCTATAGATCTATTGTGGACCAGAGTAATTTATATGCTGGTCAATTTATCGCCGCTAACCCCCAGTTGCCTAAAATTGCCAGAAATTGGAAACCAATTACGGTTTCCGAATTTAAGACCTTTCTGGGCCTTTCCCTCAACATGGGCACACATAAATTTCCGTCATTGCGTGCTTATTGGTCCACGCACCCAATTGACCACATGCCCGTGTTCTCTGCCTCCATGTCCAGGGCACGATACGAGCAGATTTTGCGGTTCATGCACTTCAACGACAATGAACTTTGTCGTCCACGTGGGGACCCTGAATACGACCGGCTCTATAAAATTCGGCCCCTCATAAACCACTTCAACGAACGTTTTGCAGCCTTGTTTACTCCCGATCAAGTTGTCTGCGTTGATGAGTCCCTGATTAAATTTTCTGGCCGCTTGTCTTTCAAGCAGTACCTTCCCAGCAAGCGTGCCAGATACGGGGTCAAGCTCTACAAGTTCTGTGACAGGGCAACAGGCTATGTAGTGAACTTTACGGTTTATGAGGGAAAAGACAGTCAGATTGAGTCGGTCAACTGCCCGGATTACATAGGGAGCGCTGGCAAGATAGTGTGGAACTTGGTGTCACCCTTATTCGGAAAGGGGTACCACTTGTATGTGGACAATTATTACACGAGCGTGCCACTGTTTAGTCACTTGTTTGATCATAAGATTGGAGCATGTGGCACCGTGCGACCTAATCGCCGGGGCTTTCCCCAGCGGCTTGTAGATGCCCGTCTTAGGCTGGGGGAGAGAGCCTGCTTGAAGTGTAATAACTTGCTCGCTATGAAGTGGAGGGACAATAAGAATGTTTTCCTTCTTACCTCCCTTCATGCAGACACGACAGTCCAAATTCGTACGGCGACTGGTGTTGTGGAGAAACCCCTCTGTGTCCACGAATATAACCAAAATATGGGAGGGGTGGACCTCAACGACCAGTTGATGGCGCCGTATCTAATTGACCGTAAGGCGAGACGCTGGTACAAAAAAGTGTCTCTATCATTATTCCAATTGGCTTTGCTGAATGCTCATGTGCTATACAGAGCTTCAGGCGGGACGTTATCTCTTCTAAAATTCCAGAATGAGATAGTCACAGAACTCCTGTATCCAGGCGGTTCTGCACCCCACCATCCCCAACCAAATGCAGTAAGCCGGCTGCATGAGAGGCATTATTCGTATGTCCTCCCGAGTACCCCTACCCAAAGCCACCCCCAAAAAAGATGTCGTGTCTGTAGCAAGCGCGGATTTAGGCGTGACACCCGTAGTTTTTGTCCACTCTGTCCTGACAAGCCTGGTCTTTGCCAAGGTGAATGTTTTGAACGCTACCACTCAAAAGTGAAGTTTTAGCGTAGGGTACAGCATTTCACAGACAAGGACACACTTACACAGGGTCTCCCAAGATGCCATTACATTTTGAGAGACCCGAACCATTACAGTTGTAAAGTTACAAAAAAAAGTGTAAAAAAGAAAAAAAAAAACGTAAAAAACAAAACACAAAAAAAATATAAAATAAAAAAACCAAAAATAGTTGTCGTTTTATTGTTCTCTCTCTCTCTATTTTCTCTCTATTGTTCTGCTCTTTTTTACTGTATTCTATTCTGCAATGTTTTATCATGCTTGCTTTTCAGGTATGTAATTTTTTGTTTTCAGGTGCGCCATTCAACTGCAGCGCGGAATTATTTATCTTGACAGCAACAGCGTTTGCTCCCACGATACATAAAGCCGTGACTCCAGTGCTGTAGGAGGTGATTTCACCACCACAGTTAAAAAAAAGAGCATATATGCCGAAGCATGGGGGCAGCAGGGGCGGAGGAGCGATTTTGCTCCTAATGCCGCGTACATACGGTCGAAATTCCGACGGAGGCCTGCCCGTGGAAAATTCCGACCGTGTGTACGCGGCATAACTTTTTTGCGGGAGGATGCCCCCATGCTTCGGCATATATATATATTTTAGGCACAGGTTGCGTTAAAACATTTTTTTATTTTTTACTAGGTTTTGTTTTGGTATTTGCTTTGCAGGTATGGCATGGTAAGGTCTTACTGTTGTACTGTAATGTTACTTTGTTTTAATGTTAACCACCATTTGCTTAGCAGGTACGCCATTCAGTTGCAGCGCGGATCTATTTATCTTGACAGCAACAGCGTTTGCTCCCACGATACATAAAGCCGTGACTCCAACGCTGTAGGAGGTGATTTCACCACCACAGTTAAAAAAAAGAGCATATATGCCGAAGCATGGGGGCAGCAGGGGCGGAGGAGCGATTTTGCTCCTAATGCCGCGTACATACGGTCGAAATTCCGACGGAGGCCTGCCCGTGGAAAATTCCGACCGTGTGTACGCGGCATAACTTTTTTGCGGGAGGATGCCCCCATGCTTCGGCATATATATATTTTAGGCACAGGTTGCGTTAAAACATTTTTTTATTTTTTACTAGGTTTTGTTTTGGTATTTGCTTTGCAGGTATGGCATGGTAAGGTCTTACTGTTGTACTGTAATGTTACTTTGTTTTAATGTTAACCACCATTTGCTTAGCAGGTACGCCATTCAGTTGCAGCGCGGATTTATTTATCTTGACAGCAACAGCGTTTGCTCCCACGATACATAAAGCCGTGACTCCAACGCTGTAGGAGGTGATTTCACCACCACAGTTAAAAAAAAGAGCATATATGCCGAAGCATGGGGGCAGCAGGGGCGGAGGAGCGATTTTGCTCCTAATGCCGCGTACATACGGTCGAAATTCCGACGGAGGCCTGCCCGTGGAAAATTCCGACCGTGTGTACGCGGCATAACTTTTTTGCGGGAGGATGCCCCCATGCTTCGGCATATATATATTTTAGGCACAGGTTGCGTTAAAACATTTTTTTATTTTTTACTAGGTTTTGTTTTGGTATTTGCTTTGCAGGTATGGCATGGTAAGGTCTTACTGTTGTACTGTAATGTTACTTTGTTTTAATGTTAACCACCATTTGCTTAGCAGGTACGCCATTCAGTTGCAGCGCGGATCTATTTATCTTGACAGCAACAGCGTTTGCTCCCACGATACATAAAGCCGTGACTCCAACGCTGTAGGAGGTGATTTCACCACCACAGTTAAAAAAAAGAGCATATATGCCGAAGCATGGGGGCAGCAGGGGCGGAGGAGCGATTTTGCTCCTAATGCCGCGTATATACGGTCGAAATTCCAACGGAGGCTTGCCCGTGGAAAAGTCCGACCGTGTGTACGCGGCATAACCTTTTATGCTGCGTACATACGGTCGAAATTCCGACGAAGGCTTGACCGTGTGTACGCGGCATAACTTTTTTGCGGGAGGATGCCCCCATGCTTCGGCATATATGCCCATCATTAGAAGTGGGTGGATGAAGGGAGGTATTCTAATGGTGGGCATACCCACCAATCTCTTTTTTTCGTACAGCCAATAGGCTGTATGAAAAAAAAGATTACAATACATGTCCAACAAGGACCAGCAACGTACTGGTATGTTGCTGGACTTTGAATGTTTATACCAGAATGATGCCTGCGGGTTTAGGTATCATCTTGGTATCATTCTTTTCAGCCAGCGGCCGGCTTTCATGTAAAAGCAATTCTAGCAGATAATTAGCCTCTAGACTGCTTTTACAAGCAGTGGGAGGGAATGTCCCCCCCCCGGATATAAAAAGCGCCATTGGGAAATTGGGAAAGCATTTTATCACACCGATCTTGGTGTGGTCAGATGCTTTGAGGGCAGAGGAAAGATCTAGGGTCTAACCCCCCAATTTTTTTCAAAAAAAGAGTACCTGTCACTACCTATTGCTATCATAGGGGATATTTACATTCCCTGAGATAACGATAAAAAAATAAAATATGGAAAGCACAGTTTAAAAATAAAATAAAAAAGCCAAATAAATAATAAAAAAAAAAAAAAAAAAAAAAAAGCACCGCTGTCCCCCCCTGCTCTTGCGCAAAGGCGAACGCAAGCGTCGGTCTAGCGTCATATGTAAACAGCAATTGCATCATGCATGTGAGGTATCACGCGAAGGTCAGATCGAGGGCAGTCATTTTAGCAGTAGATCTCCTCTGTAAATCTAACGTGGTAACCTGTAAAGGCTTTTAAATGCTTTTAAAAATGAATGTAGTTTGTCGCCGCTGCGCGTTTGTGCGCAATTTTAAAGCATGTCGTGTTTGGTATCCATGTACTCGGCCTATGATCATCTTTTTTATTTCATCAAACATTTGGGCAATATAGTGTTTTTTAGTGCATTAAAAATAAAAAAGTGTGTTTTTCCCCCAAAAAATGCGTTTGAAAAATCGCTGCGCAAATACTGTGTGGAAAAAAAAAATGCAACACCCACTATTTTAATCTGTAGGGCCTTTGCTTTAAAAAAATATATAATGTTTGGGGGTTCAACATAATTTTCTTGCAAAAAAATTTTTTTTTTCATGTAAACAAAAAGTGTCAGAAAGGGCTTTGTCTTCAAGTGGTTAGAAGAGTGGATGATGTGTGACATAAGCTTCCTAATGTTGTGCATAAAATGCCAGGACAGTTCAAAACCCCCCAAATGACCCCATTTTGTAAAGTAGACACCTCAAGCTATTTGCTGAGAGGCATGTTGAGCCCATTGAATATTTTTTTTTTTGTCCCAAGTGATTGAATAATGACCAAAAAAAAAAAATGTACAAAAAGTTGTCACTAAATTATATATTGCTCAAACATGCCATGGGCATATGTGGAATTACACCCCAAAATACATTCTGTTGCTTCTCCTGAGTACGGGGATACCACATGTGTGGGACTTTTTGGGAGCCTAGTCGCGTACGGGACCCCAAAAACCAAGCACCGCCTTCAGGATTTCTATGGGTGTAAATTTTTGATTTCACTCCTCACTGCCTATCACAGTTTCGGAGGCCATGGAATGCCCAGATGGCACAAAACCCCCCAAATGACCCCATTTTGGAAAGTAGACACCCCAAGCTATTTGCTGAGAGGTATGTTGAGTATTTTGCAGATCTCGCTTTTTGTCACAAAGTTTTGAAAATGTAAAAAAAGAAAAAAAAATTAAAAAAAATGTCTTTCTTAATTTTCAAAAACAAATGAGAGCTGTAAAATACTCACCATGCCTCTCAGCAAATAGCTTGGGGTGTCTACTTTCCAAAATGGGGTCATTTGTGGGGGTTTTGGGGCTATTTTGACATTTTATGGCCTTCAAAACTGTGATAGGTAGTGAGGAGTGAAATCAAAAATTTATGCCCTTAGAAACCTTGAAGGCGGTGCTTGGTTTTTGGGGTCCCGTACGCGGCTAGGCTCCCAAAAAGTCCCACACATGTGGTATCCCCGTACTCAGGAGAAGCAGCAGAATGTATTTTGGGGTGTAATTTCACATATAACCATGGCATGTGTGAGCAATATATCATTTAGTGACAACTTTTTGTACATTTTTTTTTTTTTTTGTCATTATTCAATCATTTGGGACCAAAAAAAAATATTCAATGGGCTCAACATGCCTCTCAGCAAATAGCTTGGGGTGTCTACTTTCCAAAATGGGGTCATTTGGGGGGGTTTTGTGCCATCTTGGCTTTTATGGCCTTCAAAACTGTGATAGGTAGTGAGGAGCGAAATCAAAAATTTATGCCCTTAGAAACCTTGAAGGCGGTGCTTGGTTTTTGGGGTCCCGTACGCGGCTAGGCTCCCAAAAAGTCCCACACATGTGGTATCCCCGTACTCAGGAGAAGCAGCAGAATGTATTTTGGGGTGTAATTTCACATATGCCCATGGCATGTGTGAGCAATATATCATTTAGTGACAACTTTGTGCAAAAAAAAAAAAGTTTGTCATATTCCAGCAACCTGTGGCAAAATATAAAATATTCCATGGACTCAACATGCCTCTCAGCAAATAGCTTGGGGTGTCTACTTTCCAAAATGGGGTAATTTGGGGGGTTTTGTGCTATTTTGGCATTTTATGGCCTTCGAAACTGTGATAGGTAGTGAGGAGTGAAATCAAAAATTTAAGCCCTTAGAAATCCTGAAGGCGGTGCTTGGTTTTTGGGGCCCTGTACGCGGCTAGGCTCCCAAAAAGTCCCACACATGTGGTATCCCCGTACTCAGGAAAAGCAGCAGAATGTATTTTGGGGTGCAATTCCACATATAACCATGGCATGTGTGAGCAATATATCATTTAGTGACAACTTTTTGTACATTTTTTTTTCTTTTTGTCATTATTCAATCATTTGGGACCAAAAAAAAATATTCAATGGGCTCAACATGCCTCTCAGCAAATAGCTTGGGGTGTCTACTTTCCAAAATGGGGTCATTTGGGGGGGTTTTGTGCCATCTTGGCATTTTATGGCCTTCAAAACTGTGATAGGTAGTGAGGAGCGAAATCAAAAATTTATGCCCTTAGAAACCTTGAAGGCGGTGCTTGGTTTTTGGGGTCCCGTACGCGGCTAGGCTCCCAAAAAGTCCCACACATGTGGTATCCCCGTACTCAGGAGAAGCAGCAGAATGTATTTTGGGGTGTAATTTCACATATGCCCATGGCATGTGTGAGCAATATATCATTTAGTGACAACTTTGTGCAAAAAAAAAAAAGTTTGTCATATTCCCGCAACCTGTGGCAAAATATAAAATATTCCATGGACTCAACATGCCTCTCAGCAAATAGCTTGGGGTGTCTACTTTCCAAAATGGGGTAATTTGGGGGGTTTTGTGCTATTTTGGCATTTTATGGCCTTCGAAACTGTGATAGGTAGTGAGGAGTGAAATCAAAAATTTAAGCCCTTAGAAATCCTGAAGGCGGTGCTTGGTTTTTGGGGCCCTGTACGCGGCTAGGCTCCCAAAAAGTCCCACACATGTGGTATCCCCGTACTCAGGAAAAGCAGCAGAATGTATTTTGGGGTGCAATTCCACATATAACCATGGCATGTGTGAGCAATATATCATTTAGTGACAACTTTTTGTACATTTTTTTTTTCTTTTTGTCATTATTCAATCATTTGGGACAAAAAAAAAAATATTCAATGGGGTCAACATGCCTCTCAGCAAATAGCTTGGGGTGTCTACTTTCCAAAATGGGGTCATTTGGGGGGGTTTTGTGCCATCTTGGCATTTTATGGCCTTCAAAACTGTGATAGGTAGTGAGGAGTGAAATCAAAAATTTATGCCCTTAGAAACCTTGAAGGCGGTGCTTGGTTTTTGGGGTCCCGTACGCGGCTAGGCTCCCAAAAAGTCCCACACATGTGGTATCCCCGTACTCAGGAGAAGCAGCAGAATGTATTTTGGGGTGTCATTTCACATATGCCCATGGCATGTGTGAGCAATATATCATTTAGTGACAACTTTGTGCAAAAAAAAAAAAGTTTGTCATATTCCCGCAACCTGTGGCAAAATATAAAATATTCCATGGACTCAACATGCCTCTCAGCAAATAGCTTGGGGTGTCTACTTTCCAAAATGGGGTAATTTGGGGGGTTTTGTGCTATTTTGGCATTTTATGGCCTTCGAAACTGTGATAGGTAGTGAGGAGTGAAATCAAAAATTTACGCCCTTAGAAATCCTGAAGGCGGTGCTTGGTTTTTGGGGCCCTGTACGCGGCTAGGCTCCCAAAAAGTCCCACACATGTGGTATCCCCGTACTCAGGAAAAGCAGCAGAATGTATTTTGGGGTGCAATTCCACATATAACCATGGCATGTGTGAGCAATATATCATTTAGTGACAACTTTTTGTACATTTTTTTTTTCTTTTTGTCATTATTCAATCATTTGGGACAAAAAAAAAAAATATTCAATGGGGTCAACATGCCTCTCAGCAAATAGCTTGGGGTGTCTACTTTCCAAAATGGGGTCATTTGGGGGGGTTTTGTGCCATCTTGGCATTTTATGGCCTTCAAAACTGTGATAGGTAGTGAGGAGTGAAATCAAAAATTTATGCCCTTAGAAACCTTGAAGGCGGTGCTTGGTTTTTGGGGTCCCGTACGCGGCTAGGCTCCCAAAAAGTCCCACACATGTGGTATCCCCGTACTCAGGAGAAGCAGCAGAATGTATTTTGGGGTGTAATTTCACATATGCCCATGGCATGTGTGAGCAATATATCATTTAGTGACAACTTTGTGCAAAAAAAAAAAGGTTTGTCATATTCCCGCAACTAGTGGCAAAATATAAAATATTCCATGGACTGAACATGCCTCTCAGTAAATAGCTTGGGGTGTCTACTTTCCAAAATGGGGTCATTTGGGGGGGTTTTGTGCTATTTTGGCATTTTATGGCCTTCGAAACTGTGATAGGTAGTGAGGAGTGAAATCAAAAATTTGCGCCCTTAGAAATCCTGAAGGCGGTGCTTGGTTTTCGGGGTCCCGTACGTGGCTAGGCTCCTAAAAAGTCCCACACATGTGGTATCCCCGTACTCAGGAGAAGCAGTAGAATGTATTTTGGGGTGCAATTCCACATATAACCATGGCATGTGTGAGCAATATATCATTTAGTGACAACTTTTTGTAATTTTTTTTTTTTTTTGTCATTATTCAATCACTTGGGACAAAAAAAAAATATTCAATGGGCTCAACATGCCTCTCAGCAATTTCCTTGGTGTGTCTACTTTCCAAAATGGGGTCATTTGGGGGAGTTTTGTACTGCCCTGCCATTTTAGCACCTCAAGAAATGAGATAGGCAGTCATAAATTTAAAGCTGTGTAAATTTCAGAAAATGTACCCTAGTTTGTAAACGCTATAACTTTTGCGCAAACCAATAAATATACGCTTATTGACATTTTTTTTACTAAAGACATGTGGCTGAATACATTTTGGCCTAAATGTATGACTAAAATTGAGTTTATTCGATTTTTCTTATAACAAGGAGTAGAAATTATCATTTGTTTTCCAAATTTTCGGTCTTTTTCCGTTTATATCGCAAAAAATAAAAATTGCAGAGGCAATCAAATACCATTAAAAGAAAGCTCTATTTGTGGGAAGAAAAGGACGCAAATTTCGTTTGGGTACAACATTGCATGTCCGCACAATTTACAGTTAAAGCAGCGCAGTGCAAAATTCTGAAATCACCTCTGGTCCTTTAGCTACCAAATGGTCCGGGGCTTAAGTGGTTAAGAAATATATCTTGGACTACCTAAAATGTAATATTTATCCACCATATTCCCAAGGATATCTGTAAAAGACTATTTACTGATTCTGAACTCAACAGGTTAATTGAGAGATACGGATGTGTTCAGCCTCAATCACCTGTCTGCCTAGTGTAATACTAATGAATCGCAGCTTCTAAAAGACCTGTTCATTGTTTGTGGTGATGTGGAAAAGTAGAAAATATAATTTTTTTTCAAAATTTTCGGTCTTTTTCTGTTTATATCGCAAAAAATAAAAATCGCAGAGGCAATCAAATACCATTAAAAGAAAGCTCTATTTGTGGGAAGAAAAGGACGCAAATTTCATTTGGGTACAACATTGCATGTCCGCACAATTTACAGTTAAAGCAGCGCAGTGCCGAATCCCAAAAACAGGCCTGGTCCTAATGGCCCGAAATGGTCCGGGGCTTAAGTGGTTAAAAAACAAACAATATAATATTTGTTTTTTCTGGCACCGTCATAATCCCACAACCCCTATTTCCTTTTCACAAACATAAAAAGGGATGAGGTGCCGTATCTCTCAGAGGACACACCAACCACTTACCTTTTCCACTCCCACAACAATGATGTTTTAATACATCACCCAGTGGTTGTTGGTCCCTCTCACAGATACAATTTTTTTTTGTTTTTTCTGTCTATATATACTTATATTCCTATTTGAATTATAATTATATTATTGGTATATGATATCAATTTAATGTATTATTCTTTACAATCATATTAACTGTTTTTGTATCTAATCGGTGTTCAGTTCTTCTTTGGTCAAAATGGCTGAATTCTGTGGGGAAGCCTGGGACGGTCTAATGTCCAAAATTAGATTATCGCAAAACAATGATAAAATATCCGATGCCGAATTGGATCGCAATTTCATGCGACTCCAACGATTATTGGAGAAAAAAGCCAGAATTTACTGGCATAAAACTTACTTTATTAAATATTCTGACAACTATATTGTCCCCTGGGGTCTTAGGATTCAAATTTTTCCCAATGTCAGAAAAATTAATGATGCACTAAAAGTCTCATGGGAATCTAATCTTCAGTCTTGCTCTTTTCAAATGCTTTCTATTCTATGTAGTCAATACGATCAAGAATTAGAGCTATTGGATATACAGATCATTACGTGGTTTGACGATCATGTTCTTATGCGTTCGTCTTCCAGATTCACATCTCGCCTGAAAGACTTAGGTGTGCGCCTGGAACAATATGCATTGAATATTATTAATACTAAGGAAACCAAATTCCTTAGAGATAAAACAGCACATGATAATGGTTACGCTTATAAATGGAACCAAGCGTCCAATGACAGATTTACCTCTAGACCCCCTTCAGAAGCTCCGAAAGCTACTCATACAGTTCCCAATGTTGCATCCCCCTCTTTTTCTTCTAGCACTTCCACCCTATATAGAGAACTCTCCCAAGACATGATCCCAAAAAAACGGAAGGAAGACCGTAGTACTACCTCTCTTGGTTCCGCACATGGAACCCTTGGATCGAATTTGACACGTCGTCCCTCCTTGGTTCGTAATCCAATTCTTACCTCACACACTTCTACACCCATGCCACCAAGACAGTCAATCACTACCACCACCAGCAATCTGCCTTCATATAACACCTCTGGTTTCACTCACTCATCTGCCTCACCGTCTACTGTTCGGCGTAGAGGCAGTGAATCCTCTATTTCCACGTTATTTCCTCACAGCACACAAATTTTAGATTCCAAAATAGCTCCCATTTTTTTAGGGAAGCCATTGGAGTCCCCCACACCCCCGATACAAACCTTAGCTCTCCCAGCTCCCTAGGACTGGAGGTTATTAATCTCTCATCAATACCACTTTCAGATGATCATATCACAGTTCTCAAATTAGGTCTCACTTTCTGTCCTTCTAATAACTTGGACAGATTTGATTTAATCAAGGACATACATCTCTTCGCTCGTAGGCTCATGTTTAAGGTCATCTATGACCGTCCTGTTTCCTCTGACATCATGGATTTTCCACCTCTTGATCTATCCATGGCTGAACTTCAGGCCATGGATGACCTTATGCTTCTATGGGAGGAGGGACACACTGATGACCAGGACCCTAGCGCTTTCAACACGCCGGGGGTCTTGGTCCCCGGTGTATCTTTTCCCCCTCCAGTTTCCTTCAAACCTAAATCTCGAAATTTTCCTCTGCTCCACACTAACCCAAACATATGGGCTTTTGTGCAGCAGAGCACTCTGGAAATACAAAATATGACCTTTTCTGACAAACATAGACACAATTTATCATCTAAGCAGCGACTGGCATTGAGGGAACTTCAGACCAACCCTAGGTTGGTCATTAAGCCCGCAGACAAAGGCGGCAATGTGGTTGTCATGGATGTCGAGGCATATGAACGCATGTGCCTGGACATCCTTGACAATAGGTCATGGTATCGACCCATCTCTAGGGCCCTCGTTGAGGGTTATGTTCAGGAGTATTACAACATAATATTCAGGGCCTACCATGATGGTACTATTGACCAATCAACTTGGAATTTTTTGAATGTAAAGGATCCTAGAATACCTACCTTTTACTCATTACCAAAGATACACAAATCGGCTTGACCGAGAATGCCAGTGCTCTGGTAGATCAATATCTACAGCCACATGTAATCGCCTTATCTTCTTTCATTAAGGACACTATAGATCTTTTGCGAAACATAGATGGTAAAAAATTTCCTCCGGGCACATGGTTGCTTGCTTTGGATGTGGAAAGTTTGTATAATTCCATCCCGCATGCCCAAGGGATACAAACCATTCAGAAACACTTGAAAGAAAGGGGTTCGTCCTCCGACAAATATAGCCAGTTTGTTCTTCAGCTCCTTACGTTCATACTCACTCGCAACATATTTCTGTTTGGCAACTCCCACTTCCTCCAGGTGCAAGGTGTGGCTATGGGGACTAAATGTGCCCCTGCTTATGCCAACCTGTACCTGGGGGGGTGGGAGAGATGGCTATTTTCAGATGAATCGTTGATGTCTTTGTTGACTCACGTTATCGCTTGGTACAGATACATAGACGATATCTTGATACTTTGGTCTGGTACCAAGGCTGAACTGCATGAACTGGTGAATAAGCTGGCTATCAATGAATTTAATTCTCCTTTACAATGGAATGTAGCCAAGAATCTATTCATTTCCTGGACCTAACAATCCACATCAACCAGGACGGTTTGCTTCATTCATCCCTTTATCGCAAACCCTCTGCAGGGAATACGCTGTTGCATGCCTCTAGTGCACACCCTCAACCATTACTCAACAGTATTCCCTATAGCCAATTTCTTAGGCTCAGACATAACTGTACTCGTGATTCTGACTTTCATTTGGCAGCTAATGACTTGTGTGACAGGCTGTTGACCCGTGGATACAGTCGCTCACTTTTGAAGAAATCATTTAACAGAGCGGTCAAGCTCAATAGGATTGACCTCATTCACTCTCATAAAAAATTTAAGCCCAATAATCCAGTCCGTTTGATTACAAAATATTCCAATCAACACAGTCAAGTTCGTAGTATCTTTCAGAAATTTTGGCCTATCCTTTGTGCTGACAAAACTGTTAAAAAATACATTAAACCCTATCCACAGATAACCTTCCGCCGTGCTCCTTCACTCAAAGACCATCTGGTCTCTAGTCATTTTGATCCCTTGTGCTCTCCCAAACGAGATCAGGGTGGAACATTCTCCTGTGGCAGGTGTGATGTTTGCTGTTTTCTGCCTAATTCTCATGATGTACCACTACCCAATGGTCGTACTCATATTATAAAGCATCGAATAAACTGTAAGACCATCGGAGTGGTTTATCTTGCTCTTTGTCGTTGTGGTTGCTTTTATGTCGGCAAGACTAAACGGCCCTTTTTCAAGCGAATAAGGGACCATGTCTTGCCGACCTACAAGAAACTCACAACCACGGCACTCAATCGTCACATTGGATATCAGCATGATTACGATGCTCATGTTGTTACCTTTTATGCTTTGGAACATGTGCCTCCGCATGTGCGTGGAGGGAATATAGACATAGCACTTCTACAATTGGAAACCCGGTGGATTCATACTCTTGATGCAGTTAAATTCCCGGGACTCAACGAATATATTAGTTATAAATCCTTTCTATAGAATTTTCTTTTTTTGGTCTATGATTTTCCCATTGCTCACCCTGTGCCATCTTTTCCCTACTTTGACCATTGACAATGTTCCCTTTAACAACCAGGGAACCACTGAGTTATTTTATTTATTTATTTTTCATTATTGGTTTATCATTGTTTCTTATTATTTTATTATCTAACAATGGACTGTTATTTTTTTCTTTTCTTTATTTAGTATATATTTAAATTGTCATGTATATAGATTATTTTCGTCTCAAATATATTCCCTTTTTTCTTATTACTATTATTAATACAATTTTCCCCTCTTTTTTTAGGTGTGCACATCGTTGCGTGGAGGGTATGTGACCTTTTGTGGAATACGTTGCCCCTTTAACTTCTGTGGAGGTAGTGGTTGAGGATGTGGGCCGCCCTCTGGCAGTATCCCTTTGGTTGGTTCTCATCGCTATCGGGGGTCCCTTGGAGCCTCTGATTAGTGTCTGTATGGACACCCAAGGGCTGGTGATCTCACACCTTGCCCGATTGCTAGCCACGCCCATCTCTTGCACCGCCTCAGTATCCTTACATCCCCGCTATTCCATCTCGCCCGTCCCGGCTTGGTGCGCATGACGCAACCACGTCCTCGACGTTCTAGTGCTAAGCACTATGGGCAATGTAGGCCTTTGGCGTTGCGGCGCATGCGCGTTGGCTATCCTACGTCCGCTGCCGCCGGGCGACGTCTACGTCAGGCGGCTGGGTGGCCTATTTAAACTTGCCTAGGACAGATTCAAGTGTCTATGGCTGTGGCGCGCTGCTGTTGGATACGTGATCATTTCAGGTAACTATTTACACTTGCATTGCTACTTTGTATTTGTGGTTACTGGTCACTTGAGCTTTATTTGAATCACTTCAGATCAACTGTTTGATACATTCTTATTATTATTTTTGTTTAGGCTTTTCTGCCTCTTGTTAGCATCATTGATCTTCAGCTTAATTAAATCATCCACGGGATCCTTGGCTCCATCAGGGCCATTTTCTGTCTCTGGTCAGAGATAATTATTAGATACCATTCAGGTGTCCATCTCTGATGAATCAACCTCTTTAACTCTGAATATTTTTCAACATGCTACATTTGATTAGGGTCATTAGCCTATGCTGTTTTTGATCTCCTGTCATAAGAGATCACGACCATTTGGTAAGCGGCAGTGTTTACTTATGGTGGAGGTGCTTTGCTATCATCACAATCTTTCAAGTATTTCGGAGCAAGTTTGGCACAGTGGATTTCCTTTATTATTTAATTAATTTGGACACTTCTTGTGGCATTTTTTCATCTCTGTACATGGACTGAGTCTTATACAATGCACTATTAATTTTTAGTTCACTCTTCCTATAATATTTTTTATGCATGGTTTAGTGTTATCTCGCATATAATCTAGTTTGGTTTAGCGCAACTTATTTTTTATTATATTAGCTTGTGTTGTATATCACCTTTGTTGCTGCTTGCCCATTTTTAGTTAATTTTTGAATAGCGCAATTTTCTTTTTTCCATAAGCTTATACATTATATAATTTATTTTTTGGATCTGGCTATTTGGTTCATTTCCTTAGTCGGATGACATAAATATTTATTTTATCTTATCTACTTTTGTTGTAGATGATCACGGAAGTCCTTTACTGTGATTGGGTTTTCATCTATACTTCACATACAGCGCCCCACCACATATTTTCTTTTGTTGTTTTTACCAATACAATTCTGGTAGGTACAGGAGACTATGCTAGTCCCCCATTGGGTTGTCTATTATTTGCGGCACTGAATGTGTTGCAATAGTCACCCTTTGTTAATATATTTTAATTCTAATTCCTATTTTTTATTTCAAATAGCCACCTACAGGCACCTATAGTCAGTGGACTCCCACTAGGCACCTCGGTGGCATTTTGATGCGCCTCCCTATGGGAACTGTCAGGTTGGTGGCTCACGATTGTTCCTCTTCCTTTTGCCTGCTGGTCACGTTTTCCACTTTTGGTCACTTAATTCCCCCCCCCCCCCCCCCAAGCAATGATGTGTAATTTACTAATATGAATTTTGTTTTGCTTATAGATTTGTTTGAAACTGTACTGTACCTCTCTTCACCCCCGATGAAGCCAATGAATTGGAGAAACATGTTGGATTAGCTTTGTGATCTAGTGCATCATGTGTACAGTATGATATGCTTAATTCTTTTTTATATATATATATTTGTGTTTATACTTGGATGTATTAATAAAACTACCCTTTTTTTAAAAACAATATAATATTTGATGGCTGCTCTTTTTGTCATTGACAGATTTGTCTGCACCACCTTTACTGCCCTCTGGAGTTTCTCTATTTTTTCTTCTGGGAGAAAAATCCTTTCCTGTATGGAATTTTGTGTATATCCCAGAAATGTTACTGTCTGGGACGGGATCATATTTGATTTTTCTTGATTTATGATCCATCCGAAACTCTCCAGATGTCTTTTTGTCTCTTTCAGGTCTATTTCCAATAGATCCCTTGTCTTGGAAAAAAGCAAGAGGTCGTCCAGGTATGGCACTATTGATATTCCCTTTAGTCTGAGGGGTGCTAGAGCCTCTGCTATGATCTTTGTAAATATCCTTGGTGAGGATGACAGTCCTAAGGGGAGGGATCTGAACTGCAAGTGTGAGATTGCGTCTCCCGTCTTCACCGCTAATCGTAGATACTTCTGCGATACAGGCGCTATAGGAACGTGTAGGTATGCATCCCTCAGGTCTATGGATGCCATGAAACAACCTGGCGTCAGGAGATGTTTTACTGAGAAAATTGTGTCCATCTTGAATTTTTTGTATCTGATGGATCTGTTTAATATCTTCAGGTTCAAAATTAACCGGAATTTTCCTGACGGTTTCTTCACTAGGAAGATGTGTGAATAGCACCCTATCCCTTCCTCTTCTGGGGGAACAGGTATAATTACCTTCTGTTGGATGAATTCTTTCAGTAAAGATGACATTCCTATAGACTTCTCCAGATCTCGAGGAGCCTGGGTTACATATAAGCGGTTTGGAGGGGGTTGCGAGAATTCCAGTCTGTAGCCCTCTGTTATTATTTTGAGGACAAATGGACTGGACGTCGCTGTCCTCCATTGTGGAAGAAAGGCCTGTAACCTTCCTCCCACCATCGGACGACTGTCACCTGCTGTTTGTGGTTTGGCCAGGAGGACGGAATAGTACCCCTGACTTTCCGCTCCCTCTCTGGGACCTCCAGGGTCTCTTATAGCCTGTGTCTTTCTTAACCTCGGTTTGCCAAAAAGTACGAAAATTATTCTTTCCCTGAGGAATCACTTTCTTCTTTATTGGGAAGGCCTTCTTTTTATCAGCCGTTCTATTACGTACGGCTTCCAAATCAGGGCCAAAGACTAAGTCACCCTCAAACGGTAAACCACATAGTTTTGCCTTTGAGGCTGTATCCCCTGACCAGGTCTTAACCCATAAGGCTCTACGGGCTGAGTTGACCAGGGCTGCTGATCTTGCGGACATCTTGATAGATTCTGCAGAGGCGTCTGCCATATATCCTACAGCCTTCTGTAGTATTGGTAGCGTGTCTAGCAGGTCCTTACGTGAAGTTCCTGCTTCAATATGAGTTTTTAATTGCTCCAGCCAGTGTTCTAGATTTCTTGCCCCCACTGTTGATGCCATTGCTGGCTTTAAGTTGGCTAAAGTCGAATCCCATGCCTTTTTTAGTAGGGAGTCTGCCCTCTTGTCCATGGCGTCTTTTAGGGTGCCCATGTCCTCGAAGGCCAAGTTTGTATTTCTTGAAACCTGCGAAAAGGATGCGTCAAGCTTTGGCTTTTTATTCCAGACCTGCTGGTTATCCTCAAAAGGGAATCTTCTTTTGAGGGATTTGGAGAAAGGGGCCCTCTCTGGGTCCTTCCATTCTCTTTTTACCGTCTCAGAGATGTACTTGTGCACTGGGAAGACCCGTTGCTTTACTTCTCCCATGCCCTGAAACATTTTATCGTGCAAGGATAATTGCGTCTTATCCTCTTCGATATTAAGAGTTGTGTGTATTGTCCTTAATAGGTCGCCCACTTCTTCCAGGGATAACCTATAGCGGGAAGAAGAAACTTCCCTTTCTTCCTCCTCCTCTTCTTCAGAACCTGTGGCAACATCTTTCTCCTCGTCCTCTGAATCACTGACCCCTCTGGGTGCAGGTGTACTAGGATGAGAACAGGATGGCAAATTGCCTCTACTGTTTGGCTGGGCCGCCGGACGTCTATCCAAAAAGGAGTGGAAAGCCTGGAAAGTGTCCGCTAGTTCATTTCGGAAGGAGCTTAATAGCTCTCCTGGCTGAGCAGCAGCTGCGTCTGAGGCAGTTTCCTCTTTTAGCAACTCTGCTATACATGTCTTGCATAACGCCTTGGGCCATGTTTCCCTAAGCATGTTTTTGCAAGACGGACATCTCCTCTTAGGAGGAGGGGAGGAATGTTTGGTCTTGTCTTTGGCTTTAGGCTGAAATACACCAACACCATACTATCTTTAAAACATTTACAAAATATATAGTAACCAAACCTTCTAAACCAGCTGGAAATCAAAAGAAAAGGAACCAACACTTAGCCCTTATATTTAAAAGCACAGCTTTCCTAGTGACTCACCCCCTGAGCCACCTTAACAAATAACCACACTCTCTAGTAACAGTTTCTAGGGAGGGAGGCACATGCTCCTTTGCTTTCCCCCAGGGGAGCAAAGGAGGGAGAGATACACAGGACCCAAGAAAGCATACATATATGTATAAATATACAGGGACCTCTGTCCCTGCTTACCTGGGCCTGGCTGGTGTGAGTGGCTCCTGCTCCTGCCACTGCCGCTTGTTCCTCTTCCATTGCTGTGAGGACCGGAAATGACACCAGCCGAAGGCCGCCTCCTCCCCCTGCGTTCCAGCGGCCGGAACCGGAAGCCGCGTCGCACCGCCGGAAGTCCCGCCCCCGGCCGGAAATGACGCGCTCGCCACCCGGGACCTGGGAAACATGGAGATTAAAAAAATGGAGGATACGCTGCTCCTCACCTGAGGAGCACGCCATCCCTCCTTTCAGACCCCCAGTGCCGGTCTGATGAGAGCGGGACCTCCCGCAGCCTGAACCCTTGCCGGGTATGAAGGGGAGAAAAGCACCGGAGTATCCCCCTCACGTAAGGGGGGATGCTGGGCTGGCCTGGACAAAAAAAGAATCTAACAAGGTAAGCCCCATACTGTCTCCACCTGGAGAGAGCGCAGCATACCCCTGGTTCCCTGCAGCGCTTCCACCATGGCGGAGGAAACACTACAACTGAGGCCATGGTGGAAGTGTCCGGTCTTTAAAGAAAACTGACTGCAGTGTTTCCTGGGAAAAGGGGTGGCACTGCGCTCTCTCCAGGTGCTGTCCTGAAAGACGAGGTGAGAAAATTGAGCTAACTTTACGGATGTCTTATTTTTTATTCCAAAAAGTGTATTGTTTCCATAAAAGTGCGCATGTATGACTGCTGCACAAATACGGTGTAACGTAACATGGGAGAAGAGGAGAGCAGTGGGAGATCAGCTGAGCACCCCTTGGCGCTTCCATGACACGAGCTGTCTTCCCCGCTCCGAGCACTGTGGGGGGGGGGGCAAAATTCTCCCGCTGACAGCTGGGAGAATAGGAGGAGAGCAGCGGGAGATCAGCTGAGCACCGAACGGTGCTGTACCGAAGGTATTTGACTCAATTAGATTACAGCAACACCTTTTACATGATATACTACTGTAAAAGAGAGGATTCTAGCAGTTTACAACCACTTTAAACTAGGGCTACTACTTATTTTCAGGGTAGGGCTTGTATTGCAACCCTCCCGGAATATCACAGTAGGTCCTATTTGCAAGGTAGGTTTTACTTTTTGGGAAACAGTAGTTGAGTGTCCCTGAAGAGACTTTTGTTCCAGTCAAGTGGGCATCCCATAATACCCCTATCCCTTATCCAAGTTATTAACCCCTAAATAAAAACAAAACAAAGCTGCATGGACTGTTTTCTGTCTCAGAGAGCCTGTGGAAAATTCAATGTGCCTGGCTGTGCAGGGTGGGGATCCCTATTTACCAGCGGCTCATACGGGGTAGCGCTACATTATTAAAAATCCTTTTTTGATAATGTGGAAAACTTCTATGTAGAACCTGAAAAGTCCCAGTATTATACTGACATATTCAAACATTTGAGCATGCAACAGCAAGGGATGCCTGAATACAGCTCAGCTCCAGGAAAGTAAAGTCCACCCTTGCAGTGCTGGGGGAAATAGCCACTTACACGTTTACTTGCTCTAGCCAACTGCAGTGCTCTCCTCCCTCCACCCAAAACCTCATCACATACCATACAGGAACATTACTCCTGTATGGTACAATAAGGATGCTGGAGTGTGACCACAGTCTGTCACAACTTTCACAGAAGCTGCAGGGGACCAGTCACAGAGATTAAGGGAGCCTGCTGAAGCAAGGTATAAAGTAAAGTTGGGTACACACAGATCACATTTTGTCCAATTCAGCAGGACCAGCCAAATTTTGATCTGCTAGACAGAGGGCAATCATCAGATCAGCAACTGTAGAATGGGACTGCTGGAAAACCTTGTTCAATAAGCAGCTTGCAGCCAATCAGCTGCAGCACTGATCATTGTATTCTGAGAGGCGAGAGTCCCCGCTGTCAGAATACAATGTCTTGGGGGGGGGGGGGATATCTGCATCCACCTCTCTTGTGTAGCTGTAGGAATCTGTTTTTTTTTTTTTAAATCAGCCCTTATGCATGTGTGCCAAAAATTAATCCAGAATAAAACATGCTATACTATGCAAGTTCAAAAGCAAAGAAGGCCTTGCCTGATCAGAAATCGAATTCTACTCCACTGCTATTCATTTACCTTGCTTCATAGACTGGTGTGAGTCCACATCAGTCAGGAACAGCTTCAGGCCTGGGTTTACACCTATGCGAATTGGATGCAGCTTAAAACGCATCCAATTCGCATGTCATTAGAAAATACATACATTTTTATGAGGCTAGTTCACATATGTGCAATGCATTCGTACTGCGCAGTGCCGAAAAAATGTGTGCATTTTCTAGGCATTGCGGTGCGGCTCAGGTGCGAATTCGGGCCCATTATCTTCTATGGGCACGCATCTAATTCGCAGATGTATTCCGTTCTGAACAGGGATTCTCTCCCTGAATTATGAGGGGGAACTCCACGCCAAATTTTAAATAAAAAACCGGCATGGGTTACCCTCCAGGAGCATACCAGGCCCTTAGGTCTGGTATGGATTTTAAGGGGAATCCCTACGCCGAAAAAACAGCGTGGGGGTTCCCCCAAAATCCATACCAGACTCTTATCCGAGCACGCAGCCCGGCCGGTCAGGAAAGGGGGTGGGGACGAGCGAGCGCCCCCCCTCCTGAACCGTACCAGGCCACATGTCCTCGACATGGGGGGTGGGTGCTTTGGGGCAGGGGGGCGCCCTGCGGCCCCCCCACCCCAAAGCACCTTGGAGTTCCCCCTCATGATTCATACCAAACACAGTGCCTGGTATTGGCGATCTCGCCGATAACAGCGGTGAGATTGACACAATATCGCGGTCACCTACTGTACACTTCCCCCCTCCCCCGCTCCCTTCCCTCCTCTCTCCCTTTCCTCTCACAGGTAAGCAAATGCACATCTACAATGCAGACGAACCGCTGAACTACTGATTGATAGCTTGCCAAAGACTCTGGAGCTCAAAAACGCAATGCACAAGTGTGAATCCAGCCTCAAGGTTTGGTGGCCCACTTTTATGTAAAATTTTCATTTGTTCCCATACAATTGCTGGACTTTTCTCAGCTTTCTACACTCAGTCCTCTTGACTTCCTCAGTCCTCTCGACTCTCCCAGTTGCAGCCCCCTGTTGCAGGGGTCCACGCCCTGGCTTCCAGCTAGGGACCTGCATAGAACACTCTTGTGTTCTGAGGGGAGCACACCTGTCTCCTGGATGGAGCCCCGAGCTATGGCTAGGTCTTTGAATATAAATGGTGTGCGGCTTGTTCTACAGTGATTTCCACCTTCTAGAAGGATCCCACAGGTATGGTTTATGCATAGTTACATTGGTCCAAGCTGGACCAATGTAACTATTTAAAAAATATTCATACCTGGAATTCTTCTCTCAATGTCACCCGACAGTTGCCCCCACTTGGAAAACTTCCCATAAGATCTTTTCCACTATGCATCTTTCTGAACACCCATCTTCTTTTTTTCAATCATTGGAAATTCTTTACTGGACTCCAAGACCCAGCTTGCAAATGAATATCGGCAAACATTCCAGGGCGAAAAATGTCATACTTTGCTCAGCATAACCCTCACTTATGGACATGTCTCTGGATACTGACTTAGCACCCTTGGAACATTACAGATGGATATTATTTTCACTTTTCCTCTCTTCAAAACAACTGCCCAAAAAGGCATCCAGATGCATATACTGAAACACGGGTATGGCTTTAAGGTGGCGCGTTACGTAAGGAGTGGTACTTTTTTAGGCAGACAGTAGTTTAACTCTTAAGCCGTGTACACACGATAGGTTTTACCGATGAAAACAGTCCGATGGACTTTTTTCATCGGACAAACCGATCGTGTATGGGTCCCATCAGTCTTTTTTCCATCGGTGTTTAAAAATAGAACATGTTTTAAATTTATCCGATGGTTAAAAAACTGATAGCAAATTACTATCGTCTGTGGGGAACTCCATCGGATAAAAAACCCACGCATGCTCAGAATCAAGTCGACGCATGCTCAGAAGCATTGAACTTAATTTTTCTCGGGTCATTGGAGTGTTTTACGTCACCGCGTTTGGAACGGTCGGTTTTTCACTGATGGTGTGTAGGCAAGACTGATGGAAGTCAGCTTCATCGGTTTTCCGATCGAAAAATCCATTGGTCTAAAAACCATAGGAAATCCGATCGTGTGTACAGGGCTTTAGATTCCGTGGCACAACTCTTCTGCTCTAGAGCAGTGTTTCTCAACTAAAGTCCTCAAGGCGCACCAACAGGTCATGTTTTTGAAATTTCCTGCAAATGAAACAGCTGTGGTAATTACTAAGGCAGTGAAACTGCTCAAATCACATGTGCAAATCAATGGAAATCCCCAAAACATGACCTGTTGGTGCTGGAGTGGAGAAACACTGTTCTAGACACTGTACGGATAACAGTCCTCAATGCACTTCTCTCCCTCCGTGCAGCATTTCTGAGCCAGTCCTGAGTGACTTGCATTGGATACCGATCGCTAGGGAAGAAACCCAAGCACACAAGTTCCTTCACTACCGGGACTTTTGTCACCTATGCCAAGTCACCTCATGTTCCCGACTGGCCAGATACTATATGCACATAGACACTAGTTGTCAGAAATTGTGTCAGTACCTGGGTCACCTGCAGGTGGCACGGTTGTTCCTGGAGTCGAAGGGTGCAGTTCCGGTTGCCACCAGTGGTTGTCTCCCAACAGCCAGCTTATCCAAGTAATTAGGCTGCACCTGACGCTGGAGGCTGAAGGTCAGTGCTTCAGTGTTCTTCCTGTGAGCCATGTCCTTGCCTGATTGTGTTCCTTTACCTGCTCTTGTGCCAGGTTTCTGTGACCTGCTCCCAGTACCCTGCTCCCTGCATCCAGTATTCTGCTCTGCTCCCCTTGTTTCTTGTCTAAATCCTGACCTTGCCCTGCTCATGTATGCTCCATCCATTTGTACATAGTTTGGGTTGCTGCATTATCACATTTATTTTGTCATTTTACATTGTTTATGGTTTACTATGTTGATGATATTTATGTTAATAAACATCATTTAACCTTATTTAGCCAGGTTCCTGATTTCTTAAGGCAGTGTTTCTCAACTCCAGTCCTCAAGCCGCACCAACAGGTGATGTTTTGGGATTTCCTGCAGATGATACAGCTGTGGTAATTACTAAGGCAGTGAAACTGCTCAAATCACCTGTGCAAATCAATGGCAATCCCAAAAACATGACCTGTTGGTGCGCCTTGAGGACTGGAGTTGAGAAACACTGTCTTAAAGTACAGCCCACCGATCTGGTCATCCCTGCTGGATACCTGCTTTTGGTATCCCTTACACTAGTACTGTAGTCATAAGCAACAGCAATATAGCCTTCTCTGGTTAGCTTGACCATTTGTTAAGACTAGGGATGAGCTTCGTGTTCGAGTCGAACATACGTTCGACTCGAACATTGGCTGTTCGATCGTTCGACGAAGATCGAACGATTTGGGCCGTTCGCGCCAAATTCGAGTGACGCGAACGGCCCACAATGCACTACGCCATCGCAGTGTCATCCAGGCGCTGTGATTGGCCAAGCATGCACTGTGACCCCGCATGCTTGGCCAATCACAGCGCCGGCAGCGAGGAGAGCAATGATTGGCCACAGGCAGGATGCCTGTGGCCAATTATTGCTGAGGGTGTTTAGTACACGCCCCACACTATAAAAGGCCGCCAGCACGGCGGCCTAGTGTAGTGTGTTCCGGAGCAGGGATAGAGTAGCATAGGCAGGGACAGTGACTGTTATTTCTTTCTTGCTTAACCTGGATTCCTTTAGTTTAGGGAAAGAGAAGGATAGGTAGGGAGAGTGTCAGTGTGTTTTGTGCTTCTGCTATAGTGTGCTTAAAAAAAACATTTATTCTAGGGACAGAAAACTCTAGGTAGGGACAGTGTCAGTTTCTTTCACTCTGCAAGTCCTTGTTTCCAGGGACCTGTAAGGACAGTGAGTTAATTGTCCTTGTGCTATATTGTGCTTAAAAAAAACATTTATTCTAGGGACAGAAAACTCTAGGTAGGGACAGTGTCAGTTTCTTTCACTCTGCAAGTCCTTGTTTCCAGGGACCTGTAAGGACAGTGAGTTAATTGTCCTTGTGCTATATTGTGATTAAAAAAAACATTTATTCTAGGGACAGAAAACTCTAGGTAGGGACAGTGTCAGTTTCTTTCACTCTGCAAGTCCTTGTTTCCAGGGACCTGTAAGGACAGTGAGTTAATTTTCCTTGTGCTATATTGTGATTAAAAAAAACATTTATTCTAGGGACAGAAAACTCTAGGTAGGGACAGTGTCAGTTTCTTTCACTCTGCAAGTCCTTGTTTCCAGGGACCTGTAAGGACAGTGAGTTAATTGTCCTTGTGCTATATTGTGATTAAAAAAAACATTTATTCTAGGGACAGAAAACTCTAGGTAGGGACAGTGTCAGTTTCTTTCACTCTGCAAGTCCTTGTTTCCAGGGACCTGTAAGGACAGTGAGTTAATTTTCCTTGTGCTATATTGTGATTAAAAAAAACATTTTTTCTAGGGACAGAAAACTGTAGGTAGGGAGAGTGTTTTTTTTCTTTCACTCTGCAAGTCCTTGTTTCCAGGGACCTGTAAGGACAGTGAGTTAATTGTCCTTGTGCTATATTGTGCTTAAAAAAAACATTTATTCTAGGGACAGAAAACTCTAGGTAGGGACAGTGTCAGTTTCTTTCACTCTGCAAGTCCTTGTTTCCAGGGACCTGTAAGGACAGTGAGTTAATTTTCCTTGTGCTATATTGTGATTAAAAAAAACATTTATTCTAGGGACAGAAAACTCTAGGTAGGGACAGTGTCAGTTTCTTTCACTCTGCAAGTCCTTGTTTCCAGGGACCTGTAAGGACAGTGAGTTAATTTTCCTTGTGCTATATTGTGATTAAAAAAAACATTTATTCTAGGGACAGAAAACTCTAGGTAGGGACAGTGTCAGTTTATTTCACTCTGCAAGTCCTTGTTTCCAGGGACCTGTAAGGACAGTGAGTTAATTTTCCTTGTGCTATATTGTGATTAAAAAAAACATTTATTCTAGGGACAGAAAACTCTAGGTAGGGACAGTGTCAGTTTCTTTCACTCTGCAAGTCCTTGTTTCCAGGGACCTGTAAGGACAGTGAGTTAATTTTCCTTGTGCTATATTGTGATTAAAAAAAACATTTATTCTAGGGACAGAAAACTCTAGGTAGGGACAGTGTCAGTTTCTTTCACTCTGCAAGTCCTTGTTTCCAGGGACCTGTAAGGACAGTGAGTTAATTTTCCTTGTGCTATATTGTGATTAAAAAAAACATTTTTTCTAGGGACAGAAAACTGTAGGTAGGGAGAGTGTTTTTTTTCTTTCACTCTGCAAGTCCTTGTTTCCAGGGACCTGTAAGGACAGTGAGTTAATTTTCCTTGTGCTATATTGTGATTAAAAAAAACATTTTTTCTAGGGACAGAAAACTGTAGGTAGGGAGAGTGTTTTTTTTCTTTCACTCTGCAAGTCCTTGTTTCCAGGGACCTGTAAGGACAGTGAGTTAATTTTCCTTGTGCTATATTGTGATTAAAAAAAACATTTTTTCTAGGGACAGAAAACTGTAGGTAGGGAGAGTGTTTTTTTTCTTTCACTCTGCAAGTCCTTGTTTCCAGGGACCTGTAAGGACAGTGAGTTAATTGTCCTTGTGCTATATTGTGCTTAAAAAAAACATTTATTCTAGGGACAGAAAACTCTAGGTAGGGACAGTGTCAGTTTCTTTCACTCTGCAAGTCCTTGTTTCCAGGGACCTGTAAGGACAGTGAGTTAATTGTCCTTGTGCTATATTGTGATTAAAAAAAACATTTATTCTAGGGACAGAAAACTCTAGGTAGGGACAGTGTCAGTTTCTTTCACTCTGCAAGTCCTTGTTTCCAGGGACCTGTAAGGACAGTGAGTTAATTTTCCTTGTGCTATATTGTGATTAAAAAAAACATTTTTTCTAGGGACAGAAAACTGTAGGTAGGGAGAGTGTTTTTTTTCTTTCACTCTGCAAGTCCTTGTTTCCAGGGACCTGTAAGGACAGTGAGTTAATTGTCCTTGTGCTATATTGTGCTTAAAAAAAACATTTATTCTAGGGACAGAAAACTCTAGGTAGGGACAGTGTCAGTTTCTTTCACTCTGCAAGTCCTTGTTTCCAGGGACCTGTAAGGACAGTGAGTTAATTTTCCTTGTGCTATATTGTGATTAAAAAAAACATTTATTCTAGGGACAGAAAACTCTAGGTAGGGACAGTGTCAGTTTCTTTCACTCTGCAAGTCCTTGTTTCCAGGGACCTGTAAGGACAGTGAGTTAATTGTCCTTGTGCTATATTGTGATTAAAAAAAACATTTATTCTAGGGACAGAAAACTCTAGGTAGGGACAGTGTCAGTTTCTTTCACTCTGCAAGTCCTTGTTTCCAGGGACCTGTAAGGACAGTGAGTTAATTTTCCTTGTGCTATATTGTGATTAAAAAAAACATTTTTTCTAGGGACAGAAAACTGTAGGTAGGGAGAGTGTTTTTTTTCTTTCACTCTGCAAGTCCTTGTTTCCAGGGACCTGTAAGGACAGTGAGTTAATTGTCCTTGTGCTATATTGTGCTTAAAAAAAACATTTATTCTAGGGACAGAAAACTCTAGGTAGGGACAGTGTCAGTTTCTTTCACTCTGCAAGTCCTTGTTTCCAGGGACCTGTAAGGACAGTGAGTTAATTTTCCTTGTGCTATATTGTGATTAAAAAAAACATTTATTCTAGGGACAGAAAACTCTAGGTAGGGACAGTGTCAGTTTCTTTCACTCTGCAAGTCCTTGTTTCCAGGGACCTGTAAGGACAGTGAGTTAATTTTCCTTGTGCTATATTGTGATTAAAAAAAACATTTTTTCTAGGGACAGAAAACTGTAGGTAGGGAGAGTGTTTTTTTTCTTTCACTCTGCAAGTCCTTGTTTCCAGGGACCTGTAAGGACAGTGAGTTAATTTTCCTTGTGCTATATTGTGATTAAAAAAAACATTTTTTCTAGGGACAGAAAACTGTAGGTAGGGAGAGTGTTTTTTTTCTTTCACTCTGCAAGTCCTTGTTTCCAGGGACCTGTAAGGACAGTGAGTTAATTTTCCTTGTGCTATATTGTGATTAAAAAAAACATTTTTTCTAGGGACAGAAAACTGTAGGTAGGGAGAGTGTTTTTTTTCTTTCACTCTGCAAGTCCTTGTTTCCAGGGACCTGTAAGGACAGTGAGTTAATTGTCCTTGTGCTATATTGTGCTTAAAAAAAACATTTATTCTAGGGACAGAAAACTCTAGGTAGGGACAGTGTCAGTTTCTTTCACTCTGCAAGTCCTTGTTTCCAGGGACCTGTAAGGACAGTGAGTTAATTTTCCTTGTGCTATATTGTGATTAAAAAAAACATTTATTCTAGGGACAGAAAACTCTAGGTAGGGACAGTGTCAGTTTCTTTCACTCTGCAAGTCCTTGTTTCCAGGGACCTGTAAGGACAGTGAGTTAATTTTCCTTGTGCTATATTGTGATTAAAAAAAACATTTATTCTAGGGACAGAAAACTCTAGGTAGGGACAGTGTCAGTTTCTTTCACTCTGCAAGTCCTTGTTTCCAGGGACCTGTAAGGACAGTGAGTTAATTTTCCTTGTGCTATATTGTGATTAAAAAAAACATTTTTTCTAGGGACAGAAAACTGTAGGTAGGGAGAGTGTTTTTTTTCTTTCACTCTGCAAGTCCTTGTTTCCAGGGACCTGTAAGGACAGTGAGTTAATTTTCCTTGTGCTATATTGTGATTAAAAAAAACATTTTTTCTAGGGACAGAAAACTGTAGGTAGGGAGAGTGTTTTTTTTCTTTCACTCTGCAAGTCCTTGTTTCCAGGGACCTGTAAGGACAGTGAGTTAATTGTCCTTGTGCTATATTGTGCTTAAAAAAAACATTTTTTCTAGGGACAGAAAACTGTAGGTAGGGAGAGTGTTTTTTTTTTTTCACTCTGCAAGTCCTTGTTTCCAGGGACCTGTAAGGACAGTGAGTTAATTTTCCTTGTGCTATATTGTGCTTAAAAAAAACATTTATTCTAGGGACAGAAAACTCTAGGTAGGGACAGTGTCAGTTTCTTTCACTCTGCAAGTCCTTGTTTCCAGGGACCTGTAAGGACAGTGAGTTAATTTTCCTTGTGCTATATTGTGATTAAAAAAAACATTTTTTCTAGGGACAGAAAACTGTAGGTAGGGAGAGTGTTTTTTTTCTTTCACTCTGCAAGTCCTTGTTTCCAGGGACCTGTAAGGACAGTGAGTTAATTTTCCTTGTGCTATATTGTGATTAAAAAAAACATTTTTTCTAGGGACAGAAAACTGTAGGTAGGGAGAGTGTTTTTTTTCTTTCACTCTGCAAGTCCTTGTTTCCAGGGACCTGTAAGGACAGTGAGTTAATTGTCCTTGTGCTATATTGTGCTTAAAAAAAACATTTTTTCTAGGGACAGAAAACTCTAGGTAGGGAGAGTGTTTTTTTTTTTTCACTCTGCAAGTCCTTGTTTCCAGGGACCTGTAAGGACAGTGAGTTAATTGTCCTTGTGCTATATTGTGCTTAAAAAAAACATTTATTCTAGGGACAGAAAACTCTAGGTAGGGACAGTGTCAGTTTCTTTCACTCTGCAAGTCCTTGTTTCCAGGGACCTGTAAGGACAGTGAGTTAATTTTCCTTGTGCTATATTGTGCTTAAAAAAAACATTTATTCTAGGGACAGAAAACTCTAGGTAGGGACAGTGTCAGTTTCTTTCACTCTGCAAGTCCTTGTTTCCAGGGACCTGGAGAGACATTGAGCGAATTGTCCTTGTGCTATATTGTGATTAAAAAAAACATTTATTCTAGGGACAGAAAACTCTAGGTAGGGACAGTGTCAGTTTCTTTCACTGTGAAAGTCCTTGTTTCAAGGGACAGAGAAGGACACCTGAAGGTAGCCCTTATTGCTTTTTTCCCATCTCCCTGCAGGCCATCTATTAGAATGTCTGGAAGGCAAACAAGGAGAGGCAGACAGTCAGGAGGCAATAAAAGAGGGCAAGCAGGCTCTGTGTCTGGGGGCAACAGTGCTGGTCGTGGACGCGGTGCATTGTCATCAGCACATGGCCATGGGACACGCTTGTCCTTCTTTTCGGCAGCTGGACATGTTGAGCCACATCATGCCGAAGACTTGGTAGAGTGGATGACCAAGCCCTCCTCCTCCTCCTCATCCTCTCTCACCCAGGCTCAGGGTACTGGAAAAGCAGCTGCCAAAGCGTCGTCTTCCCTGGTATCAATGTCAGACAAATCATCAGTCACTCCTTCCCTAGACCCACCATGTCCTCCTCCTGAGGAGTCCCCCGAACTGTTTCAGCACAGTGTTGGGTACATGCTCCAGGAGGATGCCCAGCGTTTCGAAGGGTCTGATGATGAAACCCAGCTAGAGGAAGGCAGTAGCGTGAGAGCAGACAGAGGGGATGCTCAAGAAGGACACCAATCTGGCAGTCATGTTCCAGCAGCTGCAGCATACTGCCAGATTGGCTCCAGTGATGAGGAGGGAGGGGATGATGAGGTCAATGACTCCACGTGGGTGCCTAATAGGAGAGAGGAGGAGGAGGAGGATGAGGAGGAGGCACATCTCCAACGAGGCAGGATGCCCTTTGGTGGCCAGCGTAAGGGCAGTACACCGACGGAATCACACCGCAGAGCTCCGCCTGTGCAGGGCGCTGCCTCTGCCCGTCATTCAAAAAGTTCTTTGGTGTGGGCCTTTTTTGAGGCTAGTGCATCAGATCGCACAGCTGCTGTTTGCAACATATGTCTCAAGCGTATATCGCGTGGCCAAAACATCAGCCGCTTGGGTACCACATGCCTGACCAGACATATGTTGACCTGCCATGCAGCTCGTTGGCAAGCCTACCTCAAAGACCCACACCAAAGAACAAAGCGGACCTCTCCTTGCACCGCATCAGCTGGGATCTCCAACCCCACTATAACTTCAGTCCTCTCTGAAACATGCACTGAGAGGAATGAAGGTGTAGAATTAGGTGTGTCACAGCCAAGTACTTGCGCCCACTCTGCTAGCAGTACACCGACGTCCGATTCTAGCAGGCAAATTTCCCTGCCCCAGCTGCTGGACCGTCGAAAGAAGTTCACTCCCAGCCATCCACATGCCCAGCGGTTGAATGCTAGCTTGGCTAAATTGCTAGCGCTTCAACTGCTGCCTTTTCAGTTGGTAGACTCGGCCCCCTTCCGTGAGTTTGTGCAATGTGCGGTTCCTCAGTGGCAGGTTCCCAAACGCCACTTTTTCTCACGGAAGGCTATTCCGGCTCTCTACCGGCATGTGGAAGGCAATGTCTTGGCCTCGCTGGACAGGGCGGTCAGCGGTAAGGTGCATATTACCGCTGACTCATGGTCCAGCAGGCATGGACAGGGACGTTACCTTTCTTTCACGGCCCATTGGGTCACTCTTTTGGCAGCTGGGAAGGATTCAGGACAAGGTGCAGTAGTGTTGGAGGTTGTCCCACCGCCACGCCTCCAAAATGCTACTACTGGTTGTGACACACCTCTCTCCTCCACCCCCTCCTCTTCTTCTTCCTCCATGGCCTCTTCCTGTGGTTTGTCCTATGAACCAGCGGTGCTCCGTAGCCGTTCACGGGGCTACGCAAGTACGCAGGCAAAAAGATGCCATGCCGTGCTTGCGCTGGTGTGTTTGGGGGACAGAAGCCACACTGGGGCAGAGGTCCTGTCTGCTCTGCAGGGCCAGGCCGAGAGGTGGTTGACGCCACGCCAGCTTAAGCCAGGAATGGTGGTTTGCGACAATGGCACCAACCTCCTCTCCGCCCTCCGACAGGGACAACTGACCCATGTGCCCTGTGTGGCTCACGTCCTTAACCTGGTGGTGCAGCGCTTCTTGGGCAGGTACCCGGGCTTACAGGATGTCCTGAGGCAGGCCAGGAAAGTCTGTGTGCATTTCCGCAGATCTTATAATGCCAGTGCTCGCCTGGCTGAGCTGCAAAAGGAGTTGAACCTGCCCAAGAACCGCCTTATATGTGACATGCCCACCAGGTGGAACTCAACGTTGGCCATGCTGCAGCGGCTGCACACGCAGCAGAGGGCCATCAATGAGTACCTGTGCGACTACGGCACCAGGACAGGGTCAGGGGAGCTTGGTTTTTTTTCTCCACGCCAGTGGGGCATGATCAGGGATGCATGCACTGTCCTGGCACCATTTGAGGAGGCCACGAGGATGGTGAGCAGTGACAGTGCATGCATCAGTGACACTGTACCTCTTGTCCACCTGTTGGAGCACACGCTGCGTGGAATAATGGACAGGGCACTTGAGGCAGAACAGAGGCAGGAAGAGGAGGACTTCCTTGCCTCTCAAGGCCCCCTTTACCCAGACAGTGTTCCTTCTGTCCCACCCATCGCACAGGAAGAGGAGGAGGAGGAGGAGGAGGAGGAGGAGGAGGAGGATTGTGTCAGCATGGAGGTGGAGGCTGGCACTCAGCATCATCAGCAGCAGTCTTTTAGGGATGATTTACAGTCCCAAGAAACCAGTGGACTTGTACGTGGCTGGGAGGAGGTGGCTGCGGATCATGTCGTCCTTAGTGACCCAGAGGACTCCGGAGCGAATGCCTCAGCAAACCTACGCTGCATGGCCTCCCTGATCCTGCAAAGTCTGCGGAAGGATCCTCGTATTCTTCGGATCAAGGAGAGGGACCATTACTGGCTGGCCACTCTCCTTGATCCACGGTACAAGGGTAAGGTTGCGGACCTTATGTTACCGTCGCAGAGGGAGCAGAGGATGAGACAACTCCGGGAGGCCTTGCAGAAAGGTCTGTGCAACGCGTTCCCAGAGACTGGGAGGTTGCAAACTCCTGGTCCTGGACAACGAGTTGCTGAGGCTTCGGCCAGTCAAAGAAGGAGCGGTGGGGAAGGTGGCCGTCTGACCGATGCGTTCAGACAATTCTTTAGTCCGCAGCCCCAAAGTATGATCGGTTCCAGCAACCATCGCCAGCGTCTGATAAACATGGTGCAGGAATATCTAGGGGCAAGGTCAGACTTGGACACCTTCCCCACCGAAAATCCTCTGGCTTACTGGGTCTTGAGGATGGATCACTGGCCAGAGCTTGCACAGTATGCAATTGAGCTACTGGCCTGTCCTGCATCCAGCGTTCTTTCGGAACGCACATTCAGTGCTGCTGGAGGATTTGTCACGGATCACAGGGTGCGCCTGTCCACCGACTCGGTTGATCGACTGACTTTCATCAAGATGAACCAGTCTTGGATCACCACCAGCTACCATACACCTGATGCTGATATAACAGACTAATTGATTTTAAAATGTCACATCCCTTCAAGACTGATGCTGATGCTGAGTGCCTGTGCTGTTATGTTGACTGGCTATCCTCCTCCTCCGAGTCCTCAATGATACGATTGATGATGATAGCTTGGAAGATCATTTTTGTTTATGGGTGCCGCCACCAGTGCCTAACGCCCAATTTTTCAGCCCCTGTTTAACAGTGGCGTGTAATTACAATTTTTGAAGCAATACTTTGCAACAGGGCTCATTGCTGTGCTCCAAGTACAGTATCTGTGAGGAGTTGCAGTGTTGTGCCACCAGTGCCTAAGGCCCAATTTTTCAGCCCCTGTTTAACAGGGGCGTGTCATTACAATTTTTGAAGCAATACTTTGCAACAGGGCTCATTGCTGTGCTCCAAGTACAGTATCTGTGAAGGGTTGCAGTGTTGTGCCACCAGTGCCTAAGGCCCAATTTTTCAGCCCCTGTTCAACAGGGGCATGTAATTACAATTCTTGATCTAATAATTCACAGCAGGGCCCATTGCTGCACCCACCAAGAGTAACTGTCAGGGCTTACAGTGTTGTGGCACCAGCACCACCATCAAAGGCCCAATTTTTACTACCACTGTTCAACAATTATATGTAATTAAAATTCCTGATATAATAGTTGACAGCAGGGCGTTCCAGCACCAACCAAGAGTAACTGTGAGTGCTTACAGTGTTGTGCCAACACCAACAACTAAGGGGCCTATTTCTGCAGAGTATATACGGCAGGTCCCTACTTTCAAACATCCAACTTACAAACGACTCCTACTTGCAAACGCAAGAAGACAACAGGAAGTGAGAGGAAATCTACCACTAGGAAGGAAAATTCTCTCCTGTAAGAATAAATATGGGAGAAAGGTGTCTCCTCTGTACTGATGCTTTATCAGCAATCCTTGTTTCAAGAAAAACACCACATTTCAAAAACAGTTGTCATTAGGACGGAAAGTGAGGTGAAATGTTCTGAACAGGGGCACAGACAGCAAAACAAATGTTACAGGGGTGATAACCCTTACCTATGTTTTCCAAAAAGTTTAAAAATAGATTTTTGGTCTGGAGCTACACTTCAACAATGTACCTGTTCAAAATTACAAACAGATTCTACATAAGAACAAACCTACAGTCCCTGTCTTGTATGCACCGCCTGTATACGGCTGTTCAGAGTATATAGGGCCTTTTTTATTTTATGTGCGGGGTTCCCCTTAATATCCATACAAGACCCAAAGGGGCTGGTAATGGGCTGGGGTAGGGGGGGGGGTCATGGGGTAGCTATGCCATTTTTCTTAAAGATTTTCATCCATATTACCGGGACCAGACATTACATTAAAGCCGCAAGCAGTTTTAAATGGCTTTTTTTTCCTTTAGAAGTGTCATTTTGTGCAGGGACAGTTCTAAACACGGGAAACACGTGGCACTTCACAGGCATACTTTAGACACCCCCCAGGTACGATATTTAAAGGAATATTTGACTTTTTTTTTTTCACTTTATGCATCATTAAAATGACTGCTCCCGGAAAACGACCGTTTTTAAAACTTATTTTTGCATTGATACATGTCCCCTGGTGCAGAACCCGGGTTCCCAAACCCTTTTTAGGACAATAACATGCATAATAGTTGTTATAATTAGCACTTTAGAATTCGAACGTTCGCATCCATTGTATTTAATAGGGTTCTAATGTTCGTTCGAACTTTCGGTCCGTTCGCGGGTTCTGGTGCGAACCGAACCCGGGGGTGTTCGGCTCATCACTAGTTAAGACACTGTAACTGTATCGTCTTCTGTATTGGCTTGTGCCCTGGTGTGACTATATATGTAATACGTGTTGCATGCGCCCCTTTAAGTGTGTCCTCAAGTCGATTCAAACCAGGCAGAAATACAATGATTTTTCAACAGACCCATTCCTGTTACAAAGTGCTGGCTTAGTCCCTCCTGGTGCCCTCTGCCCACTGAGTTGGTCATACCTCTTGGTTGCAGAGAAAGTTCTTAAAGTCCAGCAGAGCAATTGTATAAGTCCAAGAGTCCATGTCCTGGAACCTCAACCGGGTTCCCGCCAAGGGGAGACACAATAGCAAAGTTCAGATGACATGTTGAAGTAATCTCCTTTTCCAGTTCCCATACACGGATCAACCTCAACTAGAGGCGATTCCCACCTTTTATCTTTCTGCCACTGGCCAGGGCAGCCCCACCAAAAAGCTCAGGAAACCTTGGCAACATGGTTAACACCTGACTTCCCGAATTCACCAGGTTAAAATACAGCTTTACTAACAGTGTAATGCTTAACACAATTAGTATAGACACGGCAACAAAAAACACATAACCACCTAGTAGGCACTTGCCTACAATACCTTCAGCTGAGACTTTTGCCAGGCCCATGACACCTTATGAAGAGGATTTTCTTGAAACTATAACACGTTACCATGTCCTAAAATGTATTACTCTATACTGACCACATTTCACGAATTATTTTCTTATGAAATGGAAACAGGACCTAGTCTTACACCTCACATCACAAGAAAAATCCCAAATCCTTACCTGAACTCTCAAATCTTCCAATAACAATAAATATCAGAAGTCTAGATATAAAATTTTAACACAATAGGGGAGATTTACAAAAAAACAGGTGCACTCACAATCTGGTGCAGCTGTGCATGGTAGCCAATAAGCTTCTAACTTCAGCTTGTTCAATTAAGCTTTGGCAATAAAACCTGGAAGCTGATTGGTTTTTATGCAGAACTGCACCAGATTTTGCACTCTTCAGCTTTAGTAAATAACACCCAATGGTATAGGACGATGCACGTGCTTTATTCAATTTTACCAGATTCTTCTGTGCTGGCGATGTGGCTCCCCATCTGCAAACATGTTAGACATCTTTTGGACACCCCCCAGACTGTCACATTTTTGGAAAAAGGTCCAAACTAAAATGCATAAATTTAATAACTTTACAATTCCAACAGGCCCTGCTTTCTTTTTGTTATATCATAACTCCATTTCATCAAACTTTTTAGATTATTATGCATCTAGTAAACACCACATGCGCATATATACTTGCCCACGTAGATATATACTCAATTACAATGCGACAATTGTTCAATTCAATATCATACACTAAACATATGGAGGACCTTACCAGTTCCTTTAAGGGCACTGATGAAAAATTATCTAACACTTGGCATCATTGGATAGGCTTTTCCAATGTGAAGGAATATAGATGCTACTGAAGCGCATGAGAAATATTGAAACTTGCAACTACTTATAGACTCTCTCCTCTCCCCCCTCCCCTCTTTTCTTTTTCCAACCCCCCCATCTTTCTCCTCAATACCTATACCTCTTCACCCATCCCTATGTCCCTAATACTGCCTTCACTATTGAAACAGCACCATTCCTCTGCCAATTTTACTGACCCTTCTGTCTATTTTCTCACTTTCCCTTTTGATTTTTGAATTTACCCAAAAAAGCAGCGGTAGTTATCTTTATGCCCTATATATTAAAGATTATTTTTTTATGGATTCCTATCAGCTCTTCACTGTTATTTATATCTCTGTTTCTATTTGTAATGTTGTATAAATGCGTCTGTCATATTTTAATACATTATAGTGCCTTGCAAAATTATTCATACCCCTTGAATTTTTCCACATTTTGTCATGTTGCAACCAAAATAGTAAGTGTATTTTATTGGGATTTTATGTGATAGACCAACACAAAGTGGCACATTATTGTGAAGTGTAAGGAAAATGATTAATGGTTTTCAAATTTTTTACAAATAAATATGAGAAAAGTGTGTCGTGCATTTGTATTCAGGCTTTACAATACAATACAATGTAGAATCACCTTTCACTGCAATTATAGCTGCAAGTCTTTTTGGGGACGTCTCTACCAGCTTTGCACATCTAAAGAGTTACATTTTTGCCCATTCTTCTTTGCAAAATGGCTCAAGCTCTGTCAGATTGGATGGTGAGTGTCTGTGAACAGCAATTTTCAAGTCTTGCCACAGATTCTCATTTGGATTTAGGTCTGGGCCATTCTAACACATGAATATGCTTTGATCTAAACCAGGGGTCAGAAACCTTTTTCCACTTAATGGCTGGATTCAATGTATGAGAATGCATGGAGGGCCACATTCACCTGCTAATAAATGAAGATTATAATAATCCTAACATAGTAATAATAACAGTACAGGTTTACCTCACTTTAAGGTGCTTCACTAATGCAAAGCCAGTTCACCCTAAAGGGAGCATGTGGCTGGAGATTCACATTTTACTGCCCCCCTCCCCCATCCTGGCACCCAAGGGTGGCTGGCGCTAGCCCTGCCAGCCAGCATGGCCTGGAGATGGGGTTCCTGTCCCTAGGGAAAATTAGGTGTCTGCACTTAGGGGAGATGGGGGCCCCGTCCCTAGGTGAGAAGGGGTCCATGTCCCCAGGGGTGATGGGTTCTCTGTCCCCAAGTGAGATGGGTCTCTTGGTCCCTGTCCCCAAGTGAGATGGGTCTCTGTCCCCAGGGGAGGGGTCCCTGTCCCCAGGGGAGAAGGGGTCCTCTGTACCCCAATAACAGTGTCCTCTGCCCCCTGCACCCCTCACTGTAGAGTCATCTGTCCCCTGCACCACCTCCACTGTAGTGTCATCTATCCCCTGCACCCCACCCCACAAACACACGCTGTGTAGGTAAAACTCTCCTACCTTACACAGGTGTACAGCAAGCAGAGCAGCAGAGATCTGGTGATTGGTTGCTAGGATCGCCCATCCCCCATCCAGCCCTGTGATACCGGCTGCTCCCCGCTGTCCAATGAAGAGGACAGCGGCAAAAATGTTCACGGACCAGGTGCCGTGAATTAATCACGGACATTGACAGGCCAGACATTCAGTGGTGCTGGGCCCGTCAACCCCTGATCTGAACCATTCCATTGTAGCTCTGGCTATATGTTTAGGGTTGTTGTCCTGCTGGAAGATGAACCTCCACCCCAGTCTCAAGTCTTTTGCAGACTCTAATAGGTTTTCGTCTAAGATTGCCCTGTATTTGGCTCCATCCATATTTCTATCAAGCCTGACCAGCTTCCCTGTCCCTGCTGAAGAAAAGCATCCCCACAACATGATGCTGCCACCACCATGATTCACAGTGGGGATGGTGTGTTCATGGTGATGTGCAGTGTTAGTTTTCTTTTAGGCCAAAAAATTTAAATTTTGGTCTCATCTGACCAGAGAACCTTCTTCCACGTTTGCTATGTCCCCCACGTGGCTTCTCGCAAACTGCAAACGGGACTTCTTTCGGCTTTCTTTCTTGTCACTCTTCCATAAAGGCCAGATTTGTGGAGTGTACAACTAACAGTTGCCCTGTAGACAGATTCTCCAACCAGAGCTGTGGATCTATGCAGCTCCTCCAGAGTTACCATGGTCCTCTTGGCTGCTTCTCTGATTAAAGCGGTGGTCCGGTCAAAAAAAAATTTTTTTTTTCACTGTTTAAAATTGCTACCTAACATATTCCCCATACAATCCTAATCGCTCCCCAGCCATTTAGTTAACATTCTTTTTCACTAACCTCGTTTGTTACATCTCTTCATCTGGCCGTATCCATGCTAAGTGTGGGCATTGTGAAGCCCAGTTCCTTATCCTTCCTGGAATTCATCCAGCTGTGCATGCTGGGTAACCAGCATTTGAACGGCGCTCGTAGCGCTGATTGTTTATTTCCGTAGCCATGACAACGGGCGGCGACGGAGTAACGTCCCTCTCCGTTGTAACAAAACACAAAAACTTGTGTTATGCCATAACAAAGGGCGTTCATCCCTTTACAAAGATGGCGCGGAGATACAACCTTAAATCGCGTCATTTCCTGTAAGGAAATAACGCGATTTTAGGCAAAGTAATGCCTAGATATTCCTGAGGAAATGAGTGTAATCATTTCCCAGGAGGCAATGGGTGTTAGGACAGGAAGTTCTCTCACCGCGGACAGGAACTAGGCAGAAAACGTATTCTGCCTAGCAACAGTGAGATAGAATTTAAAAAAAAATATATATATATATTTTTTTTAATTAAAAGACAGGTTTTCATGTAAACTTAATTTTAGGGTGGACCTCCACTTTAATGCTCCCCTTGCCCTTGATTGTAACATAAATAATAGAAAAAGCAATCAGCGCACATATGACTAATAAAAATAAAACTAATGCAGCTGAACACCAAATAGGTAAATCACACAATAACCCAAGCAGAATATGTAAAAAATAACAGTGCAGCGCAATAAATGTCCATATCAGGTATCTTGACTGTTCGTTTTACCACTGCTCCAGACTTTGATTTTGAGTGACCTGCTTCATCACGCTTATCCTGCTGCCAGTGTGCAGTGTGCACTCATTCATTTATCACCTACCGTGACTGTCTGAGCCAGCTGCTTCACCACACACCATTTTGCTGGAAGTGTTTAGTGTGTCACCTGTCATTATCTCCAGCAGCTGTCACACACTCTGGACTGTCATATGATTTTTTTCATTGACTTCAGTACATCAGTGTCCAGTGGCCCTTGTTATGTTTTTTGTTTTCATGCTCATTTTTTTACCTGTGTTTTAAGCTACCTTTTGGACTATTAAAATATCAGTCTACACTTAGAGCATTTCCAATCCCCCTTTTTTTCGCATATCATCTTCATTTGACGTTGTGCCTACCACATTGCTGGATCCTTTCCACATCTGAGATCATCTTCCCCTCATGGTGGAAAACAAGCGTCTTTGACCTCTTGTTCATTCAAAAGGTCCATCTGTTCCGGTAAGCAGGTTTTCCTTATATTGGATGCACCAGTCACATACTGCATGAAGAAGATTATTATCACATTTCTTCAGTTCAGCTTTTCAACCATTGTTCATCAACATATGGACATTTATTGCACTGCACTGATATTTTTTACATACACTGGATTGTAACATGTCAAAATGTGGAAAATTTCAATGGGTATGAATACTTTTCAAGGCACTGTATGCAATGTCCTATACACTTCAGTAACGAACAATGATCTAATGTACAATGTTGATCATTTTCCCTTTTTTGTATGTATTAAAATGCATTCAATTGAGGAATTCATTATTTTTTTTTATGCTAAAAGCAACCAGGAAAAGGCTATGGCTAGTTGATTTTTTTTGAAGAAGAAGATGATGAGTGTGCAAGATATAGCTTTGTACAAAGCCTACAATCATGTTATCAAAATATAATAATGCAGGATATTTCCACTAGTGCAGGAGGCCCTTTAGACATATAGCAAACAAATAAAAAATATTTTTGAAACCTTGTGGGGTGCAACAGCCTTGACCATTAAACAAACTTTTTGTTTGCTAAATGTAGCAGTGCAAATTGTAGCATTTGTACCAATTGTTAAGCTTACAGAGGCCAGCCAAATCCCCAGTGTGCAGGTGCAGGAGTGACATCATCCCACGCCAGCCAATGACTACCACGGAGAAGATTCCGGTGCTGGTGCAGGACAGGACTGTTGGAGGAAAGTTGCCTCAATAGACTCCAAAAGTATCACAGCACTAGCACAAGAAGTAGGCAACAGGTAAATGTACAGAATTGCAAGAATTCGTAGTCCAAAATACACTTCTTAAAAAACCACATACTATACTTTTGGCAAAATTGTAGAGGAATATATTTAATTTAGTAGAATATGCACTTTATAACATTTTGCACAACTTCTATTTTTAATGCTTTTGGTGTAAGATCCTCATGCGATTAAAGCAGTGCAATCATAACAACGGAGCTCACATTTTCGGCATCCCTGCCCTTTCTCAAAAATTTCTGATTACTAAATCTTTCCAAACTCCCCTTTACACAGTAAAACTAGGCAGTGAGTCACACGCTGTAGTCATGGCAACCCAGAAGCTTCATGAGACATAGCTTTCCTATGGCCACTTTCACACTGAGGCGCTTCTAAACTGCCAGTAAAAACACTGAGCGCTTTAGAAGCACTTTTCAGGTGCTTTTGAAGAGCTTTCCATACATTTCAATGGAGAGGGGAGTTTTTCACAACCCTGCCAGCACACTGCCCCAGTGTGAAAGCATTCATTGATTTTAATTTTAATACGTTTTCGTGAGCTTTTTAGGAGCTGTTTTTATTGTGAAAGCGCCTGAAAAGCACCTCAGTGTGAAAGTGGTCTAAAACAGTACAAACTTAGATGTATTCCTCTCTTTGGCACATAGAGTGACTTGCACTACTGTACTGTATCCAGGGCTGTCTTTAAGGCAGGGCAAAAGGGGGCAACTGCCCTGGGCCCTGTCATTGTTGTGGGGCCCAAAGCAGCTGCCTCATACTTGCAAACGATCCCAGTTTAAACTCCCTCGTCCTTTGAGGTTTTAGTCCCGTGCTGTGTCCTGATATCTCAGTGTGAAGTTCTGTTACTAATGCTGCCCAGCTCTGCCCTATTGTTGTGTTCAGAGAACTCACCTGCAGACCCTGTGTTTACATGTAAATAGCGGCATTGATATGCAAATAGCGGCAACATTAATATGTAAATAGTGGCGGACCGGCAGTATTCATATGTATATTATGCCCCCCTGAGGTCATATCCCCCATCACCTATACTGAATGCTGCCCACTGGGGAGGTAAAGGGCATGCTTGAAAGTCCTGCCTGCAACTGTGGTCATTAAGCCTAACATCAGCCTGTTCTGCAAAGGTAAGCAAATTAGTAGTGGGGGGAGGGTAGTGTGGGGTGTGCAGAGGTAGGCAGAGAAGGAATTACAGTTTGGGGTGCACAGGTGAGCAAGGAGGGACTGTATGGATGTAAGGAAGGTGGGTGCAAAGATGAGCAGAGGAGGCAGGTAGAGTTAAAGGGGGGAGGGTTGGAGTGGAGAGGATGGGGGAGGTTTGGGGTGCAGGGGGTTTTAGGATGCAAACGTGTACTCACAGGGTGTATAAAGATGTAGGTCGCGTGTAGGGAAGCCCGTTCATTTCAATGGGTTGCTCTTTGCGCTACAAATGTGGAAGAAAGTCCAGAACCCTTTTTCAAAATCACATGGTGCCAAGGCACGTCAGCAGATGCATGAGGGTGTCATTAACAAATAATGGCACTGCTGTGTATCTGATAAAGGGCAGCACGTTTCTGTGGTGTAAGGAAAGCAATTTTGCATGCATTCCCGACACACACAAATGTGAATGCAGGCTAAATGTCTCAGTTATATTGGTGGTCAGTGTAAATCTTCTCATTACATTGGTGCTTGGTGTAGAATAGGGATGAGCTTCGAGTTCGAGTCCAACTCATGTTCGACTCGAACATTGCCTGTTCGCCCGTTCGCCGAACAGCGAACAATTTGGGGTGTTCGCGGCAAATTCGAAAAGTCTATGGTAGAAATCTAAAGTGCTAATTTTAAAGGCTTACATGCAAGTTATTGTCATAAAAAGTGTTTGGGGACCCGGGTCCTGCCCCAGGGGACATGTATCAATGCAAAAAAAAGTTTTAAAAATGGCAGTTTTTTCGGGAGCAGTGATTTTAATAATGCTTAAAGTGTAACAATAAAAGTGAAATATTCCTTTAAATTTCGTACCTAGGGTGTGTGTATAGTATGCCTGTAAAGTCGCGCTCGTTTCCCGTGCTTAGAACTGTCCCTGCACAAAGTGTAGTTTCTGAAGGAAAAAAGGTAATTTAAAACTCACTCGCAGCTATAATGAATTGTCGGCTCCCGGCAATATAGAGAAAAGTCATTGCTTAAAAAAAAAAAAAGTGTGGGGGTCCCCCCAAATTCAATTACCAGGCCCTTCAGGTCTGGTACGGATATTAAGGGGAACCCTGCCGCAAATAAAATAAAAAAAAAAAAGAAATGCGTGGGGTTCCCCCCAAATATCCATACCAGGCTCTTCAGGTCTGGTATGGATTTTAAGGGGAGCTCCACCCCAAATTGAAAAAAAAAATGGAGTGGAGTTTCCCCAAAAATCTATACCAGATCCTTTATCCGAGCACGCAACCTGGCAGGCCGCAGGAAAATAATCCAGTTGAAATCCAGTGTCCCGCGGTGATCCGATGTCCAGCGCTGTCCACACGAAACGTCATTGGCTGAGCCTGAGCGGACCTGATGGGGAACTTCCTCCGCAGTGTAATAAATGAATAGACCCACCCCTTCTAAAGTTCCCCATCAGGTCCGCTCAGCCAATGACGTACGTGTAAAGCTAAGCGGACCAGATGCGGAACATGAGAAGGGGCGGGTCTATTCATTTATTACACTGCGGAGGAAGTTCCCCATCAGGTCCGCCCCCTCGTATGTCAGACACCGCCTACGTCATTGGCTGAGCGGACCTGATGGGGAACTTCCTCCGCAGTGTAATAAATTAATAGACCCGCCCCTTCTCACGTTCCGCATCTGGTCCGCTTAGCCTTACACCTGCGTCATTGGCTGAGCGGACCTGATGGGGAACTTTAGAAGGGGCGGGTCTATTCATTTAATAGACTGCGGAGGAAGTTCCCCATCAGGTCCGCTCAGGCTCAGCCAGTGATGTTTCATGTGGACAGCGCTGGACATCGGATCACCACGGGACACTGGATTTCATCGCTGGAATGTTTTTTTTTTATTTTATTTTTTTAATAAAGGACTTTCCCAACGGTGTCTGTTTTTTTTTTACAATTTGTTACTTTCTTTGTGAAATGGTAGGGGTACAATGTACCCCATTACCAATTCACATAGGGGGGGGCCCCCTTTGTTAAAGGGGTCTTCCAGATTCCGATAAGTCCCCTGCCCGCAGACCCCCACAACCACCGGGCAAGAGTTGTGGGGATGAGGCCCTTGTCCCCATCAACGTGGGGACATCCTCCCCATGTTGAGGGCATGTGGCCTGGTACGGTTCAGAAGGGGGGGGGCTCTCTCGTCCCCCCCCTTTTTTCCTGCGGCCTGACAGGTTGCGTGCTCGGATAAAGGGTCTGGTATGGATTTTTGGGGGAACTCCACGCCATTTTTTTTTCATTTGTGGCAGGATTCCCCTTAATATCCATACCAGACCTGAAGGGCCTGGTAATTGAATTTGGGGGGACCCCCACGCATTTTTTATTTATTTTTTTACCAATGACTTTTCTATGTATTGCCAGGAGCCGACAATTCATTATAGCCGCGAGTGAGTTTTAAATTACTTTTTTTCCCTTCAGAAATTACACTTTGTGCAGGGACAGTTCTAAGCACGGGAAACAAGCGCGACTTTACAGGCATACTATACACACACCCTAGGTACGAAATTTAAAGGAATATTTCACTTTTATTGTTTCACTTTAAGCATTATTAAAATCACTGCTCCCGAAAAAACTGCAGTTTTTAAAACTTTTTTTTTGCATTGATACATGTCCCCTGGGGCAGGACCCGGGTCCCCAAACACTTTTTAGGACAATAACTTGCATATCAGGCCTCGTACACACGACCGAGTTTCTCGTTGTAAAAAACACGTCGTTTTTTTTCGACGAGATTTTTGTTAAGCTTGTCGATTTTCTCGTCAAGCTTTCTATGCGTACACACTGACATTTCCCAATTTCCTCGTTGTTCTCCGCGCTCACGTCCAGCACGTACGATGGCACTATAAAGGGGAAGATCTCTTTTCTTGGCGCCACCCCTTGGGCTGCTTTTGCTGATCTTGTGTTACCGCGTGTGAAGTAAAAGTTTGGGAAGAGACGATTCGCGCTTTTCAGTCTTCGTACTTTTCAGATCGTTTTCTGCGGTTCAGTTTGTGCTTGTGGGTTCGTATCTTGACTTTCAGGGCGTCTAGGCAGGTCGTATCTGTTTTACAGTGCGTTCTTGCCTGTTCGTTTCTGTTTTTCAGTTCGTTATTCATAGGCCTTGCTGTTCTAAAGTGCGTTCTGTTCTGTACGTTCTGATAAGACGACCGTTTCTTATTAGCCATGTCGCCTGGACGTTCTCGTCGTCGAGTTCGTGCTGTGCGTGCGCTTGGTGTTGGTCTGCTTGTTTTGGACCAAGACCAGTCCATGAATGGTGTGAGGAGGAGTTCATGAATAATCCTGAGGACTACAGGAATTTTCTGCGGATGTCTGACCCCGTTTTTCAGGAACTGTTGGCTTTGGTGTCCCCCTATATTACCAGGCAGGACACCGTTATGCGGGAAGCCATCAGTGCTGAGCAGAGGCTCATCGCCACGTTACGTTACCTGGCGACAGGGAGAAGTCTTCAGGACTTGAAGTTCACCACAGGCATCTCCCCCCAGGCTCTGGGCCTCATAATCCTAGACACCTGTTCTGCTATTATACAAGTCCTGCAGGAGGACTATATTAGGGTAAGTTTTCTCCATTAACATCACATTTTATGTATTACATGTATGCTAATGTATTGTATTTCTTTCATCCTTCCCTAATTACCATGATTGTAATATGCTGAGAATGTCCCCTTTGTCCCCATGCATGCTGGAAGCTTTAGATTGCCCCTTTTTTCTCCTCCATAAATATTTCCCTTCACTAACTTTTCCAGCAGGGGCGCCTGTTGCTCCAAATGTTTGGGGGTCCCACCCCAATTTATGAACTAAACTTCCTCCTTTTTTGCTCAGGTGCCTATTAAACGCCCCCAGTTGTCCCCTCTAATGCAGCCATTTTGTTCCCTCCAATGCAGCCATTTAGTCCCCTCTAATGCAGCCAGTTTCCCCCCAGCCCTGCACTTACCTTCTTGTGGTCAGCGCCATCCTTCTCCTGTCCTTGATGTCTTCTCCTTCCCTTGATGTTGCATCAGCCAATCATGTTACCATTAAACAGACTTGGTGAACATGATTGGCAGAGCAGCCTGCCAGTGTTTCCCCAAGGAATGCCCCCCCCCCCCCCTGCGTCCCCTATTTTACTTTTCGGAAGCCAATTACATCCCTCAGGTTGTAATGTGCAAGACTATTTTACTACCTGTTTCTGCTATGCAATTTGAACCCCCTAAATGCCGCAATTATTCATATGTCGGTCGCTTAACAAGAGGCCATCCACCTGAATAGTGGGCGGCATAGACAATACATAGGTTGATGCAACGCATGAACCTATGTATTGTTCTGAGTGATGGGCACAGGAGAGAGGGGGCAGTGCTCCAGCGCCCACTCTGGACGCACCGCCACTGCAATGCTATCCTGTGGCCAAACACATTCCCCCCCCCCCCCAAAATAATTTAGTAATGGCCCATCAGAGGGGGTGATGAATCTGATAAATGAGCCTTCCCTTATACTTATTTTAAACACCTTAATAAACGTAGAATTTGATTGATGTTGGCCTTTATTTTTTTAGAATCAAATTTCCTTGTAATGTCTGACTTTGGTATTCTAATATTATTTCATCTTGTTTCACTCCACAGCTTCCTTCCACGCCACAGGAATGGCAGACTGTGGCATCGGAGTTTGCCACGCGGTGGGACTTCCCCAACTGCGGTGGTGCCATAGACGGGAAGCACGTCCGCATCGTGCCGCCACCCCGTTCTGGGTCCTACTGCTACAATTACAAGGGGTTTCATAGCATTGTGCTGATGGCGGTGGTGTCAGCACGGTATGAATTCCTCTATGTTGATGTAAGGAAGAATGGCCGGATGTCCGATGGGGGATCCTTCATCCAGACGGAGTTTGCCCTCCGTCTCCAGAGTGACGACCTTGCATTGCCACCGGATGCAGGGAATATTGAAGGACTCCCCTTTGTTTTCTTGGCTGATGAAGCCTTCGGACTCGGACGGCATCTTATGAGGCCATTTCCACAGAGGACCCTGACCCCAGAGAAGAGGGTGTTCAATTACCGGCTGGCCAGGGGCCAAAGAGTTGTCGAAAATGCCTTTGGCATAATGGCCAGCCGGTTCCGTCTTTTTATGACTTCAATACACTTGGCGGACTACAAAATAAACTATGTCGTATTATGCTGCTGTGTGCTACACAACTTTCTGAGCCAAAAATCAAATTCCTATATGGCCTCAGTTTTGCCAGAGGCTGGACTTTCCCCTGCAAATCCCCTGCCGGGCCTAGAATCTGCCCGTCCTGGCTTGCCCTCCCAAAATGCCTGTGAGGTTCGGGACAAATACATGGAGTATTTCACGGGTAGGGGGGCAATTCCTATGCCAGCCTATGTCTAAGGATCCCAATAAAAAGCTTGTTTAAACCTTTAATTATTTGTTCTTTCCTGTCTCCTAGTTTGTCTTTGTGCATTTGTAGTGCCAAGTGTATTTTACTTTAGTAAATAACAACCATTTCACTATGTAACCTTACAAAATAACCAAATAAGCTTAGAGGGTATTATAAAAAGAAGCTACACGTTGTTTGTGGTCAAATATTTTACTCTGTGCACATTCTCACCATTTTTATTTTTTTCTGGTTTTTTGGGTTGACCTGGCCGCAACCCAGCAATTTTTTGCTTATGAAAATACAAAAATAACAGTTGCATTCCAAAAATTACAACATTGGATACCTCTGAGCAATCTGAGACATTCACTTACACAAACTATGTCTCTATGTGCCCGTCCTAATATGGGGTCCTGCCACCCCTTGCCCAGGCAAAAATTGAATATGCACACATTTGGGATTTCTTTCATCTAGGAAGTTTACAATCCTGATCCCTATTGTCAACATGTGCTATCTGCCATCAGGGGTGATCAATGGACGTGTTTTGGGGGTGCAACCCCTTCCTCAGTTCACCGACTTTAGATACGAGGAAGGGGTTGCACCCACAAAAGACGTACATGGATATCCCCTGATGGCAGATAGCACATGTTGACACACTGTGTGCAGATTCAATTTTTGGCTGGTTTGATTGTCAAAAAAATTCGAAAAGTTGCAAAAACAAACATGTAAAAACAAATGTGTTTGGATGGCTTATTGAATTCTCCCCAAAACATCGAGAATGTCTTTAAATGTTTGTTCCATCACATGGATTCTTTGTTTAATAAGGTCCAGTTCCGTGCTACATTCCATCACTTGCTGGATGAGGCGGAGGGCACTGTCAGCAGAGAACCGTGTACTATCCTTCACAACATTTATATCCCCTAAAAACAAAAAGGTATTATAACTCTGCAGGCCTACATCTCTTACCTGAAGCTGTGGTGACAGATACTAACCTGTTGTGGTGACCAGATCCACAACGTCATCCACCTCTCCTTCCTGCACTTCTCCTTCCTCCACCTCAACTTCCTGCACATCTTTCGGTTGTGGGTCTTTGGGAGTTTGGGGTTGCTTGGAAGTTGTGGGGTGCATGTGCTCCCTGGAGTGTCCTCCTCCCAGTCTTCTCTCCCCTATGAGAATCAAACAAAAGGTCTATTTATCACACTGTAAATCTCAATGTTAAAATAAAAACAGGCTAAATTGATTGGAAGTGTGGTACAAGTGTGTGTTTGGGCGGAATTTAAAGAAGAATGCATTATTTATGACCAAGAATATGCTTAGTATTCACCTTTGGATGTAATTTATTTGACATGGAGGCACCACAAAAATTCTCGTATGCACCTGTGTGGGACACCCAAAAAAGGCGGGTCTGGTGGCCCACACTATAGTGCTCCAAAGTACAGACGTGGAAGCAGCTGCTGAGTGTCCTCTCCTTTACACTGATAAAAGTTTGCATTTCATTCTCTTTACAAACACATCATCTAGACGAAAAAATATGCCACAATTTTGGAGCAAAAATGGCAGATGTATAATTACTTTTGTGGCTCTAAAATAAGCCAAAACCGCGGATAGTGGCCGAACGAAGTGTCGGTAACGTAACGAACGATTACTGTGCCCAACCAAGTTCAAAATATTACATTTTGGAAGCGAGTCCAATATGAGAAACCAAAATAAAGAGCAACATGTCAGTTTAGAAAAAGAATAGCAGAAAAGTCTACATTTTACTTACTTTTAGCGAGCATTCTCTTTATGCTCCTCAACTGCTCTGGCTCCCTCAGTTTGAGGTCTGACCACCTCTTTCTGAGCTGCTCATTTGAGCGTTTCACCCCGAAATTCGCCTTCAGACTCTTCACGACTTTAGTGAGGGTTTTGGCCTTCCTTCTATTTGGTTTGCTATACGGCCCATGCTTGGCATCATAATCAGCCTTGAGCAAGATGTCCACCATCTCCGCCATCTCCGCAAAAGACATATTCGATGCCTTGAATCTCCTCCTTGATCGTGACGTTTCCTCGGTCTCCGGGCTTGTCTCCTCCTCGTTAGTTGCGGAATTATCAGACACCTGCTGTAACTCCGCCATATCTGTCTGCGCGCCGAAAGAGAAGGGGCGGGGAAAAGATGTTAGTTAGAACGTCATGGGCGGGCGACGTGTGCGGAGCGACGTGTTCGTATTTTGACGCATGCGTGGTGTGTATATAGCAAACACACATGTGACTATAGTACGTTCGGTGTGCGGAGAGAGGAGTTCAAGTGACGGACGTGCGAACGAAGGTATGTGATTTTGTGACTTGTACAAATTGTTGGCCTATACTGTCTTGAGAATGTTGGAGGATATATATGGTGACTAGCATGTTAAGGAGGTTAGACTGTTTGCCTCACATTAATTATATATAATTTATTTAACTTGCAGATACAATATGAATGTCTTTATTAGCGACAAAGAGTTCCTGGCGGAATTTATTGACCGGGTAAGGGAGCTGCCGGCTCTGTGGGAGACGAAAAACCCCATCCACAAAAAAAGAGGGGTGAGAAAAGCAGCGCTGGAGAAGCTGCTCCCATTTGTGCATACCAAGGTGTCCACAGCCACAGCAAAACAAGTGGACACTAAAATTGGGAGCTTGAGAGGTACCTACAGGACTGAACGCTCTAAGGTGCTGGCTTCTCAGAGGTCAGGAGCAGCAGCAGATGATGATGTGTATGTCCCAATTTTGTGGTACTACAACAGGATGTCCTTCCTGGATGACCACATTGAGACAAGGCCATCACTCTCCACTCTTCCCCCCCAGACTTCCCTGCAGCCAACCTGAGCCTTCTCTGGAGCAAGAGGAGGCAGCCATCCTGGATGATCCTGATTTGGCCATCTGGAGCCAGGTATAGTATTTATCGAAAATGTATTGGGATAAACTTAATGTTTGACAAATATGTCAAGATGACAAACATAAAATATTTTGGATTGCACAAGTGAAATCAAGATCTGTAGACATTATTCTGCACTTAATTGGGTGCTAAATAGTCAATCTGATGTAGTGGTAAATTTAAAGCAAGGATTTATGGATTTACATTCTAATTGCTTCAATCAGGATTACAAAGTTTGATGCAAAGATTAAACTAACATATTAAACTATGTCCCTTTTTCATACACAGGATGAAATCAGCCAGGAGGAGGGTCTGGAAACTGTCAGGCAGGAGGAGGAAGGGCCCAGTGGCAGCCAGGAGGTGGCAGGGCCCAGTGGCAGCCAGGAGGTGGCAGGGCCCAGTGGCAGACAGGAGGTGGCAGGGCCCAGTGGCAGACAGGAGGTGGCAGGGCAAAGGAGAAGCACCAGATCCCAGGTGCCTCCCATCTGGCTTCACAAAAGAGGCAGGAGGGACAGGAGCACGAGTGAGGCAGCAATGGCCCTTATTTGTGAGGCCCATGCAACCCTCCAGGAGCCCACATCCCCTGAAGAGGCCATTGCCGGCCTAGTGGAGGCTAAGTTCAAGGTGATGAGCATGGAGCAATGCCTCCTATGCGAGCCCCTGCTCATCACCTTGCTCAACAAGGGGGTGATGGAGAAAATTACCCCCAATACCGCCATATGTGAGGTGGCACAACTGACCCAACCTCAACCTCCACCTCCCCCTTCTTCTTCTGCCCCACCCCCTTCTGCTACACCTCCACCTTCTTCTTCTGCCCCACCCCCTTCTGCTACACCTCCCCCTTCTTCTTCTGCCCCACCCCCTTCTGCTACACCTCCACCTTCTTCTGCCCCACCCCCTTCTGCTACACCTCCCCCTTCTTCTGCCCCACCCCCTTCTGCTACACCTCCCCCTTCTTCTGCCCCACCCCCTTCTGCTACACCTCCACCTTCTTCTTCTGCCCCACCCCCTTCTGCTACACCTCCACCTTCTTCTTCTGCCCCACCCCCTTCTGCTACACCTCCCCCTTCTTCTGCCCCACCCCCTTCTGCTACACCTCCCCCTTCTTCTGCCCTACCCCCTTCTGCTACACCTCCACCTTCTTCTTCTGCCCCACCCCCTTCTGCTACACCTCCCCCTTCTTCTGCCCCACCCCCTTCTGCTACACCTCCACCTTCTTCTTCTGCCCCACCCCCTTCTGCTACACCTCCCCCTTCTTCTGCCCCACCCCCTTCTGCTACACCTCCCCCTTCTTCTGCCCCACCCCCTTCTGCTACACCTCCCCCTTCTTCTGCCCCACCCCCTTCTGCTACACCTCCACCTTCTTCTTCTGCCCCACCCCCTTCTGCTACACCTCCACCTTCTTCTTCTGCCCCACCCCCTTCTGCTACATCTCCTCCTCCTGACAGGAGTACCCCTCCAGTGGGCCAGCCTCCAGCCAAACGAAGAAGGAAGGCTGCAGGGAAGGCTTCAGGGAAGGTTGCCAGGAAGAAGAGGAAGTGATGGCCTTGCTTCATTGTGGTCGGACAGAAGGCAGCCTGTTGTAGTACCACAGACTTGGGACATATATCTCACCTGCTGCTGTTCCTGACCTCTGGGAGGCGAGCATCAGATTGTGTTCAGAAATGTTGGCCTTCTCAAGCTCCCAATTTTAGTGTCCACACAGGGTTGCTGTGTGCTCTGGGGTCCCTGGGATGCACAAATGGCAGCAGGTTCTCCAGCGCTGCCTTCTCTTTATTTTATTTTTAAACATGAATAAATGTGATTTTTGTTTAAGTTCATACTTGACTATGTGTATTTGTAAAAATTAAAAATCTAGCTTTGGAGTAAGCAGATACATTTGACTGACAAAAAAAAAAGGGACAGATAACAACCCCCCAAAAGAATAACTAAATCTGATTATCAAAAAAACATGGTGGGAAATTTAACTAATATAGATTCCAAAATTAAATGGGAGATCACTACCAAAACATTGCGAAATTATAATTAACATCATTTTTAAAAATATTACCATTTAAATTATTCCTAAAAACTTGCACGATATAATACACATAAATCTTCTTAAGAGCAGCATGAAAAAGGTTAAAAAAAAGTCATAACTCTGTGTGAATATCAGCAGCAAAAGAAGGTCACTCGTTTTGATTAATGTAACATTCTAACGAAGATTTCAATGCAGAACATTTAAACGATGCAATATTTTTGAGCGTGACGAATGTGCTCTCTCCATTACGAAGGCTTGTTTTACCAGAAGATGCGCTCCCGTCTCATAGTTGCTTGTGAGCATGCGCGCTTTTGGAAGAGTCGTAAAAGCATACACACGAACCATTTTCTCGTCACAAAACAGCCCGACGAGAAACACGACGAGGAAATCTGGAATCCTGACGAGAAAATAGAGAGCAGGTTCTCTATTTTCTCGTCGAGATTCTCGGCAATTTTCTCGTCGTAAAACCATACACACGAACGTCTTTCTCGACAAAAAAGCTCTCGCGGCACATTTCTTGCCGGTTTTGGACGAGAAACTCGGTCGTGTGTACGAGGCTTCAGCCTTTATAATTAGCACTTTTGATCTCGAACGTTCGAGTCCATTGTATTTCAATAGGGTTCTAAAGTTCGCGCAAACTTTCTGTCTGTTCGCAGGTTCTGGTGCGAACTGAACAGGGGGGGTGTTCGGCTCATCCCTAGTGTAGAATCCTTTCATTCACACTGGCTAGTGTGAATGTCCCCCTTCCATTGGTGGTCAGTGTAAATCCCTCCGTACATTGGTGGTTACTGTGAATGCTTCTATTACATTAGCAGTCAGTGTAAACCCCTATTACATTAGTGGCCAGTGTTGAAACTCCTCTTTATAGTGGTGGTCAGTAAAAAAAAAGAAAGAAAAAAAAATCAGCATCGTCATTGACCATACCCTCCCCCCAGCACTGCCACTGATCCCAGGAGGCCTAGGATCCCTAAGGAGCTTTCGGTCTATTAATAAGCCCCCTCACCACCCCGGTCCATGGTGTGCAGTCAGTGAGGAGATGATGTACTGCAATCTCTAGCAACCAATCAGTAATTATGTGCTGTAACCTCTAGCAACTAATCAGTGAGCCGTAATGTGTGCTGTAACCTCTAACAACCAGTCAGTGAGCGATAAGGATACACTGTAACCTATGGCAACTAAATCACAATCGCTGCCTGATCTGATTCAGTAAACTGATTTTTGAGTCTAGCTGCTATTTTTTGTATGTCTCAGAGCAGGTGGAGAGCGGAACTGCATGGAGGGGGCCCAAGAATTGTTTTGCCTAAGGTCCAATCAATATTAAAGACGGCCCTGACTGTATCCTATAAAATGACACAATAATAACCAGTCAACATCAAGCATGACACATGGTAAGCTGTAATGCCAAGCTTTTATTTATATTTAAAATAGATCTACCCTACACAGCAGTAGTCTTTATTGCTTCAGAGGTGGTGTGGCTTCTGCATCATATGACCACTGTGATTGGTTCTCACAGAGGTCACACAGTCTTGTTGGCTCTCAATGATAAAACCTTGACCAAGACTCAGTTTGCTGGTAGTGCGCAGTCAGAGCGCTTTTAGCACACAACCTCCTGCCACCATAGACACAAATGTGCAGCGACTGAGCATTAAAGCTTGCTTTTCTTGCCATCGTATATATGGCTTACACAGTCAGCAAGGGGTTAAGTTTGCTAAAGCACTGCGTAGCATAAATACTCAAGATTTTCTTTAAATTATATTCAGTTTTCATCCCTTATTTTTTACATCCCAGTGCTGCTAATCTCCTTTAGTCTTTTTTCAGATCATTCCTGTATACATGTAGTCCACCATTGGTTGCACATAATTGCTCTGGACTAGCCATCTGATGACAATAGTGGAGCTTGCCTGCACAATATGTGACCGGCGCTGCTACCTGTAGTCTCCACCAGGGCCAAGTGCAACAGGGTGACAACAACTTAGGTGCACAATTAGACAACAGTTGTCACCTCATAACAGTTTTTTTTTTTTTTTTAGGGTCTAAAAAGGATTATCCTTCTAAACAATCAATTTCCTGCAAGTATTGAGGAAGTGGGGGAAGCCGTTTTGAAATGCTGAAATATCAGGGAATATGCTGGACAACACATGTCAGAATTAACCTCCCTGGCGGTATTCCCGAGTATGGCTCGGGGTGAGTTTTTACTACCAAAAGCGGTATCCCCGAGCCAGACTCGGGATCGCATCACAGTATTCAGGGAAAGTTACTTACCTTGTCCCCTGGATCCTGCGATGTACTTCCGCAGTGTGCGCGAGCTGTCATCTTGCTCGATTCACAGTGCCGAGCTCCGTTCCCTGCGAGCGTTGCGACGCACGGGGACGGAGCACAGCGCTAAATTCAAAAAGTGAAAAACACACAGTACACTGTAATCTTACAGATTACAGTACTGTATAAAATTATTACACACCCCTTTGTCCCTAGTGGTTTGTCCAGTGCCCTGCATGCACTTTTACATTATAAATACTATTCATTCTGCCTGGAAACTGGAAATTGTCCATAGCAACAAAAAGTGTCCCTTTAAGTCAAAAGTGGTTTTAGACCAGCTAGAAAACAGTGATAATAAATTAGAACCACTTGCAGAATTGAGCGATAGCGATTTGTGGGGAAATTCGTCAAACACTGAAAGTAATGACAGCGACAATTCTGCAACTGAGCAAATTTCTGTGTTTTTGATTTGATTACATTATTGAATCATTTTTATTATTATATTATTATTTGTTATAATTATTTATAGTTATTTTTTATATTATAATTTATGATTTTGTGTTTCAAACTTTATCATACCCGGGATGTCTACTAGACTCTGGTTTGGACAGATTTAAGTGAGTTATTCCTAGAATTACAGGCCTACAATATAAAACGCCAAATTTCCATGCAAAATAATGGTACCGCATTCAGCACCTAAAATCTGAAATAATCATACCGCCAGGGAGGTTAAGGAATGATTGAAAATACTCTGTATTCATGCAAGCTTTGCCAGCTGACTATGTTCCATTGTTTGACGAGGCAGACAGTCATCATACCATAGCTGGATTTCCATCTGTAGCTTTCTAGGATGTCTCTTTGCATTCTACAAATGATTAATTGTTTTTATAACACTTGGACATTTTACGTACTGGAATGCTGGTAGGGACTTCAAGCTGCCACTGCATGTTTCAAATACATCATCAATGTAACGCCACCAGACCACACAATGGTTGGTGAATGCCACATCAGAAGAGTTGTAATGTTATTAGAATTAGACCATAGATGCCACTCTGTAGTTTTGGCCATTTTTTGTGATTTTTATAGCAATACCATTGTAAAATGATTACGGTTCCCATTTGAGAACTAAAGGGTTAATTGTGTTCGCACAGGCTTGGTCTTTTTACATTTTAACGAAGTTATTATGCCAGCAAATTTTTAGCAAAAACGGAGTAGGGGGAGACATTAGTGATGTGGCAGGAAGTTCAATTGTGGAGGGAAGTGAGGATATGGCAATATGCTTGGAAGAACAGAACTGTGAAAATTGTAAAGAGATGAGCAGCCATGGCTGTATGCTCAGACAGAGAGAGGACTCTCTCTCTCTCTCTCTGTCCCATTGAGAGCAGCAATGAGCAAACATAAGAAATGAAGGAAATCCCTGATTTAAAGTCAAGTAATAATCACTCACAGACCCCTGAATGATTTTATGTCCATACCATCATCCCCAAATTGCATTAACTCTGAAGCCTTGTACACACGGGCGGGAATCTCGTCGGGAAAAAAAAATAGGATTTTTTACTCACCGTAAAATCCTTTTCTCTGAGTCCATGGACCGACACAGCTTCTCTATTGACAAAGTGGGTATTATCCGTTAATTAGGAGTGACTAGGCAGAAAAACTTGTAAAAAGTGTTGCATCACACCTTCTACAGTACCGCCCAGGGGGCGGACCCTCTGGGTATACCCTCTCAGTCTGCATCTTCGCAGATCAGTTCGTCAAAAAGCAGTACAAACTTAAAAGGAGGGGTGGGTGCTGTGTCGGTCCATGGACTCAGAGAAAAGGATTTTACGGTGAGTAAAAAATCCTATTTACTCTTTCGTCCATGGACCGACACAGCTTCTCTATTGACAAAGTGGGACGTCCCAAAGCAGTGTCAGAGAAAAAACGAGGGGTGGTAACAGCATAAAAATAAACTTCACCCCAAACACAAAACAGCACTCCTCCAACGGAGGAGTTGCAACTCTAAACAGCCGCTTGCAAAACCTTGCGGCCAAAAGAGGCATCCGAAGATGCACCTACATCAATTTTGTAGAATTTTGTGAAAGTGTGAGCAGACGACCAAGTCGCCGCTTTACATAATTGGGAAACAGACGCTTGATGTCGGAAAGCCCAAGAGGCACCTATTGCCCTGGTCGAATGCGCCGTGACAGGAAAGGGGGGCACCTGACCCTTTAAGGCGTAAGCCTGGATTACTATCTGTCGGATCCACCTAGAGATGGTGGCCGATGAGACTGCTTGGCCCTTCTTGGGACCAGCCACCGAAACAAACAGTGAGTCTGACTTCCGGAACAGGGAAGTAGCAGATAGGTATACTCTCAAAGCTCGGACAACGTCCAAGGAATGCAACGCCGACTCCTTAGGATTCGACGGCTGAGGACAAGGATGGAAGTACAATGTCTTCATTAAGATAAAAAGCCGAAACGACTTTCGGAAGAAAGGAAGGCTGCGGCCGCAGCACCACCTTATCCTTGTGAAAAATCAAATAGGGAGCCTTGCAGGACAAGGCTGCCAGCTCAGAGACTCGTCTAACTGACGTAACAGCCACCAAAAAGACCACTTTCTGAGAAAGTGTCAACAGGGGAATATCTCTAATATTCTCAAACGGTTCCTTCTGAAGCACCGAGAGGACCAGGTTCAAGTCCCACGGAGGTAACGGGGGACGGACCGGAGGGGCCACCTGTCGGACCCCCTGCACAAATGTACTCACGAGAGAGTGAGTCGCCAGGGGTCGCTGAAAAAAGACAGCCAGGGCAGATATCTGTCCCTTAAATCGTACTTAGGGCAAGCCCTTGGTTCACCCCATGCTGTAAAAACAGCAGGATTCTGGAAACCAAATAGGTACGCGGATGCCATTTCATTTCCTCACACATGGAGATGTAGGCCCTCCAAGTGCGGTGATAGACCTTCCTAGAGGACGGTCTTCGAGCACTTCTCATAGTAGAGATTACTGAGTCCGACAGGCCCCGGTCTCTCAGTACCTGGTTCTCAACAGCCATGCCGTTAAAGCCAATGACTGTAAAGCAGGATGGAATATGGGACCTTGCGATAGCAGGTCCTTCCGTAGTGGTAGGCGCCAGGGGACGTCTGCTACCAGACGTACTAGATCGGCGTACCAAGGACGCTGAGGCCAATCTGGAGCGATTAGGATCATTGGAATTCCCTCTGCCTCCACTCTGCGGAGCAGAAGAGGAAGAAGCCTTAAGGGAGGGAAGGCATAGATTAGCCGATACTGACCCCACGATGCTACCAACGCGTCCGTTGCGTCTGCCCATGGGTCTCTTGACCGGGCCACAAATCTCAATACCTTCCGATTGAGTCGGGAAGCCAGAAGATCTACGTCTGGTGTGCCCCATCTTTGGCAGAGGAGTTGGAACACCTCCGGGTGTAAGGACCCTTCTCCCTGGTCCAGCATCTGGTGGCTCAGGTAGTCCGCCTGCCAGTTTTCCACACCCGGAATGTACACGGCCAACAGTGCCGGTACGCTCCTCTCTGCCCACTTCAGGATGCGAGCGATCTCCGATGTTGCAGCTGAGCTTCTTGTTCCTCCTTGATGATTGACATATGCCACTGCTGTGGCGTTGTCTGACTGGATCCTGACTGGACGCCCTTGCAGCCTCTGAGACCATTTGAAGAGGCACAGCCTGATCGCCCGGATTACCAGGACATTGATCGGCAGGAGGGCTTCCTCTGGGGTCCAGCGACCTTGCACCGACTGAACACCCCAGACTCCCCCCAACCTGTAAGGCTGGCGTCCGTCGTGAGCACTATCCAGTAAACCGGAAGAAATGACTTCCCGGCCATTAGAGCCGGTGCTGTCAGCCACCATACCAGGGATCTCCTGACTATGTGGCTCACTCGGATTTGATAATCCAGAGATGATGGACATCTGTTCCATCTGGACAGAACTTCCTTCTGTAACACTCGAGTGTGGTATTGAGCATATGGAACCGCCTCGAAGGAGGCTACCCTGAGGCCCAACACTCGCATGCAAAAAACGGAGTGACGACCAATTCCTGGAAGTCAGCTGCCGTACTGCAGCCCGGAGGGTCTGCAACTTCTCCACAGGGAGGAATACCTTTGCCTCTGAAGAATCCAGAATCAACCCCAGGTACCCTAGGCATTGAGTGGGCACCAATACTGACTTTTGCGTGTTTAGTATCCAACCACAGTCTCGAAGAGTCTGACAGGTAATGGACACGCTTACCTCTAATTCTGAGCTTGAAGGGGCCTTCAGCAGAAGGTCGTATAAGTAGCCTGTGATAGCGATACCCCGCTGTCTTAGAAGTGCCAGAATCGGAGCGAGCACCTTGGTGAACGTCCTGGATGCTGAGGCAAGGCCCAACGGGAGGGCCACAAACTGGTAGTGGTCCTTCCCGATAGCAAATCGCAGAAACCTCTGGTGTCTGGAGTATATGGGGACATGCAGGTATGCGTCCTTGATGTCCAAGGAGGCCAGAAAGTCCCCCGGATGGAGAGCCGTGACTACAGATCGAACCGACTCCATCCGAAAACTTTGTACCTTCACAAAGCAATTGAGGGCTCTGAGATCCAAGCTTGGACGAACCCCCTCCTTCTTCGGCACAATTAACAGATTTGAGTAAAAACCCGTTCCAGTTCTGGAACTGGAATAACTACCCCGCGTTCCAGTAGACCCTGGACCGCCCCATACAGGGCCTCCTGACGGGTCGGTAGTAGCTGGAGATTGGAGGTGTTGAATCTGTCCGGTGGACAAGAGAGAAACTCTATCTTGTAGCCTGAGGAGATTACTTCGCAAACCCACCTGTCGGAGATTAGTGCTGTCCACTGAGTCGCGAATTTGCGAAGACGTCTCCCCACCCGAGAGCTGGGTGGGGGTGGACCTTCATGCGGACGCAAATTTGTCCGCAGGCTTATTGGGTATGCGGGACCAGGGACGCTTTTGTCCTTGGGCAGGCGCTTTATCGGCCTGGGGTCTTTTCCCTGTCGCCCTAGGGGGACGAAAAAAACACTTGTGTGCAGTAAAGGAGGGCCCTTGCCCTTGGCGTGGCCCCTTACCCTTGCTAATTTGGGGAAGCAAAGTGCTTTTACTTCCTGTGGCATCCTTGATGATGTCATCCAGAGAAGCCCCAAAAAAAGTCTGTCGCCCTTAAAAGGCAGATCCAACAGGGCTTTCTTGGAAGTCTGGTACGCAGACCAGCCTTTTAGCCAGATCAGGCGGTGTATTGCTACTGCATAAACCGAAGTTTTAGACAGCAGGGGAATAGTATTCATGTCTGACTCGCAGACAAACCTAAGGCCCTGGACCAACAGGTCGGCCAATGTTATCTCATCAGGAGGAGCATCTCGCTCCTTAACCCCTGGAGTAGCAATCTTGCCCATTCAGTAAGTGTGTGAGACACTAGGGCCCCCGCCAATGCCGGGCGTACTGCCGAGCCTACCACTGAGTATAGGTAGCAAGCGAGTGCTTCAGCCTTCTTATCCACAGGGTCCTTGAAAACAGGAGCCCCTTCTACAGGAATTGTGGTGGCTCTATTAAGTCTGGACACCGGAGGGTCCACTATAGGGGGGAGAGGTCCATTTCTTCAGAAAACTCTCCTCAAAAGGGGTACCGTACCGCAAATCTCTTTGGGGCTGTAAAGACCCTCAGTGGGTTCTCCCATTCCTTGTATAAGAATTTATCAAGAGACACACAAGGGAACACCTTAGCAGTGCGGGCAGGTCTATGAAACCCAAGTGGACCGGAGTCTCTGCTGCTTCTGCAGTATTTTCCAATTTTAGCATTTCCCGCACTGCAGTAATAAGGTCAGATACCAAAGCCGTCTCGCGTACTGACCTGGACTTTGAGTCATTCTCACTGTCCGGTCACGGTCTGCAGTCTCTGATGCGTCAGAATCTGGGCCCCGAGCCGTAGCTGGACCTGGTTCTGCACCAGAATTATCCCCAGAAGCTTGCAGGGGATGGGGCGTTTACTACCCCCTGTATTCCCGTGTGCTGCTTCCACCCTGGCAGCAAACGCCTCTAGGATTGCAGTCATAGCGTTCATAGACACCTCAGGGGCACCAGCTGCTAAATCTGGTGTTTCAGGGGAGAAGACATCTGGCTCAGATGCCATGCTGACCACACGCTGACACTCACAGGGCTCCAGGCAAGATATCAATAGGCCACCCTCCTGTGCTGCAGAGAGGCCGGGTCACCCAGAGGACTCACCACCCTGGATAGGTACTGCTATGCTGAGCCTGTGATGCTGTCCTCTGCTGCTGTGTCAGTCTGCTTCTTTTATCAGCACTTCCTGTGTGAATTTTCGCGCCAGTGTAATGCACCCTAGAGGCCGGAGGCTTTCGAAAAATGGTTGCCAAAAACGTCTGTATGGAAGATAATGTGGGCTCTAAGAAAATGGCCGCCGACAGAAGATAGAGGTCAAGCAGCCATAGCCCACAAAAAGATGGCCGCCGAACGGCAATATCTGCATACAGGGTGGACAAACATGGCCGCCGATCAGCTGATAGGGGCCAGTGGGTGTGGTCGAACCACAGGAAGATGGCCGCCGGGCAGACACAAGAGGCCAAACTTGGCATGGACCACCTCAAAATGGCCGCCGACAGCATGGAGGAGGAAGGACACAAACACAGGTAAGAAAAAATGACATTTCTTTTAAATGTTAGTTACAGCCAGCCCCGCTCCAGTGGGACCCCCTAGGTGACCCCCAGCACCCAGCAACCTTTAGCTAGAAGCCCAGGGAGGAGGGAAAGGCAGGGAGAGGGGGAAGAAAGGGGCCACAACCACTTACTTGATCTCTCCAGGAATGTCCAGCTAAATCACCCAGCCGAGGCAGGGGAGTTTTACTTACCTATCCTGCATGTATTCTGCTGGAAGACATTCCAAACAGATCATCGTCCGCGCACGGAAGGTGACTGTTGGCCAGGCATGCTGTGATTGGACCCAGAAGGGACGATCATATGTATGCCCTGGAGCATGACGCTCACCGGACAGGCTGCTGCGACTCGGCCGTAAGGTCAGCCGAAGCTGAGCGGTCCGATGCAAGCCTTGGAGCGTAAGCTCACCGGCCAGGCTGCTGCGACTCGGCCGTAAGGTCAGCCAAAGCTGAGCGGTCCGATGCAGGCCCTGGAGCGTAAGCTCACCGGCCACCCGTGGAGCGACGGGCATGTCGTGGAAAACCCAGCGCGTAGCTAGGGTCGGCACACGCTCGATGGCCGAAACTGGGGAGACTACAAGGATCGAGGATCCAGCCTGTCACCCAGTCGGCAGTTGATCGAAGATCGCAGGAAACAACAAATGTAGCAAAAAAAATAAAAAAATATATATATATATCTTTTTTCCCCGGACCAATGGGCCCGAAGGGAGCCATGTCCTACTCCTTGCTAGACAGAAAAAAACTGATCTGCGAAGATGCAGACTGAGAGGGTATACCCAGAGGGTCCGCCCCCTGGGCGGTACTGTAGAAGGTGTGATGCAACACTTTTTACAAGTTTTTCTGCCTAGTCACTCCTAATTAACGGATAATACCCACTTTGTCAATAGAGAAGCTGTGTCGGTCCATGGACGAAAGAGTAACATTGGTTTTCCCGACGAGATTCCTGGCAAGCTTGTCTTGCCAAGCCCTGTGTACACACGCACATCTTTTGAATGGCAAGAACGCAGTGACGTCATCGATTACGACGAGCATGCGCTTGTCACATTCGATGCCGTCGCCGCCATCTTGCTTCACCCTACACTACCTTTGTAAGCTATCGAGCATGCGCGGCTTTACCTGGAGACAGGTAAGCATACACACGCACGGTTCTCTCGTCGGGAAACAGGCCGACGAGAAAATAGAGAGCAGGTTCTCTATTTTTCTTGTCGAGATTCCCGGCAGTTTTCCAGACGAAAAACCATACACACGGACGGTTTTCTCGGCAAAAAGCTCACCCAGCAGTTTTCTTGCCGAGAAAACCAGCCGTGTGTACAAGGCTTAAGAACGTGGCACCAGTGAAACAATTTTTCTGTACATTAAAGTAATAAAACATGATACACTTTATTTGAATGTTTAAAACAGCACACTGTAGGATATTCGAATCAGACTCATGTATATATAGTCTGGTTGAAAAAAGGCACAAGTCCATCCAGTTCAACCCACAGAGAACGAGAAAAATAAAACACACACACGCACGCACGCACACACAAATAGAAAACCTTCATATACACAATACTATACCCACAGTCGATCCAGAGAAAAGGCAAAAAAAACAATAAAGTATGATCCAATTTGCTCCAGCGGAGGAAAAAAAAAATACTTCCTGATCCCCAAGAGGCAATCGGATATTCCCTGGATCATCTTTACCCATAAAAAGGGGTATCCAGTTATATTTTGTACATTTAGGAAATAATCCCAGCCTTACTTAAATCAATCTACTGAGCTGGCCAGAAGCAGCTCGAGGGAATCTATTCCACACTTTCACACGTGAAGAACATTTCACATTATCGTTAAGACTCCTTTCTGTATTTGGAGGTTAAATCTCTTTTCGGACAGATTTAAAGAGTGCCCCTTTTATCTCTGTAAGGACCTTAAAGTGAATAATTCTACACAAGTTCAATATATGGACCACTTCCGTATTTATACATGTTGATCATATCCCCCTTTAACCCTCTCTTCCCCAAAAGAGAATAAATTTAGTTCAGCTAATTATTCCTCATAGCTGAGCTCCTCCATGCCCCTTATCAGTTTGTTTGCCCTTCCTCCAGCTCCCCAATATAATTTTTGTGAACTGGTGCCCAAAACTGAATTGCATATTCAAGATACCACAAGCGGTGGTTTCAGATGGGAGCATCGGTAGTTTCAAGGAACTATTAGATATGCACCTGAACGACCACAACATACAGGGATATACAATGTAATACTGACAGAAAATCACACACAGATTGGACTTGATGGACTTTTGTATTTTTTCAACCTCACCTACAATGTAACTATGAAGACATGACTTATACAGGGCGAAAATGAAGCCTGTCTTTCTGCAGTCCATACCTCTTTTAATACAAGAAATTATTTTGCTTGCTTTGGAAACCGCAACTCAGCTTGATATTGCACACAATTATTAAGCCCATGATCTATCAGAACACCAAAATCCTTCTCCACCATTGATTTCCCCAGTTGTACTTCCACTAGTATGTACGATGCATGCATATTTTTAGCCCCCAAGTGCATAACGTTACATTTGTCAAAATAGTTGCCCAATTAAACAGTGCACTGAGTTTGGCTTGTAAGTTGGAGACATCCTGTAAGGACGTTATTTCACTGCTTAGATTGGTGTCATCTGCAGACTGAAATGGACTAGACTCTATATAATTTAGAAATATAATAACGTATTAAAAAGTAAGATGTACAAGATGAATGTGGTGTGTGTGTAAAAATTATATATATATATATATATATATATATATATATATATATATATATATATATATATATAAATATTACACACACACACACACACACACACACTATCTCACAGAAGTGAGTACCTCCCCTTACATTTGTGTAAATATTTTATTATACCTTTTCATGTGACAACACTGAAGAAATTACACTTTGCTGCAATGTAAAGTAGTGAGTGTACAGCTTGTATAAAAGTGTAAGTTTGCTGTCCCCTCAAAATAACTCAACACACAGCCATTAATGTTCAAACTGCTGGCAACAAAAGTAAGTACACCCTTAAGTGAAAATGCCCAATTAGCTAATTTTCCCTTTCCGGTGTCATGTGACTCATTAGTGTTACAAGGTCTCAGGTGTGTTAAACTTGGTGTTATCACTCTCACTCTCTCATACTGGTCACTGGTAGTTCAACATGTCACCTCGTGGCAAAGAACTCTCTCTCTCTCTCTGAGGATCTGAAAAAAAAGAATCTTTGCTCAACATAAAGATGGCCTAGGCTATACGAAGATTGCCAAGACCCTGAAACTGAGCTGCAGCATGGTGGCCAAGACCATACAGCGGTTTAACAGGACAGGTTCCACTCAGAACGGGCCTCACCATGGTCGACCAAAGCAGTGCATGTGCTCAGCCTCATATCCAGGTTGTCTTTGGGAAACAGACGTATGCTGCCAACATTGCTGCAGAGGTTGAAGGGGTGGGGGGTCAGCCTGTCAGTGCTCCGACCATACGCCATACACTGCATCAAATTGGTCTGCATGGCGTCCCAGAAGGAAGTCTCTTCTAAAGATGATGCACAAGAAAGCCCGCAAACAGTTTGCTGAAGACAAGCAGACTAAGGCTATGGATTACTGGAACCATGGCCTGTGGTTTGATGAGACCAAGATAAACTTATTTGGTTCAGATGGTGTCAAGCATGTGTGGCGGCAACCAGGTGAGGAATACAAAGACAAGTGTCTTACTTACAGTCAAGCATGGTGGTAGGAGTGTCATAATCTGGGGTTGCATTAGTGCTGTCGGCAATGGGGAGCTACAATTCATTGAGGGAACGATGAATGCCAACATGTACTGTGACATACTGAACCAGAGCATGATCCCCTTCCTACGGAGACTGGGCCTGCAGGGCAATATTCTAACATGAGAACGACCCCAAATACACCTCCAAGATTACCACTGCCTTGCTTAAGAAGCTGAGGGTAAAAGGTGATGGACTGACCAAGCATGTTTCCAGACCTAAACCCTATTGAGCATCTGTGGGGCATCCTCAAATGGAAGGTGGAGGAGCGCAAGATCTCCAACATCCACCAGCTCTGTAATGTCATCATGGAGGAGTGGAAGAGGACTCCAGTGGTAACCTGTAAAGCTCTGGTGAACGCCATGACCAAGAGGGTTAAAGGCAGTGCTTAAAAATAATGGTAGCCACACAAAATATTAACACTTTGGGTCCAATTAGGACATTTTCACTTAGGGGTGTACTCACTTTTGTTGCCAGCTGTTTAGACATTAATGGTTGTGTGTTGAGTTATTTTGAGGGGACAGCAAATTTACACTGTTATACAAGCTGTACACTCACTACTTTACATTGTAGCAAAGTGTAATTTCTTCAGTGTTGTCACATGAAAAGATATAAAATATTTGCAGAAATGTGAGGGGTGTATTCGCTTTTGTCAGAGTGTGTGTGTGTGCGCGCGCGCACACACACACACACACACACACATAAATAAAAAAGGCTTGGTTTACATAAAAAAAAACAAAAAAAAACATTTTTTTTACAGGAGCCTGCAATACCTTGCATTCCCGAGTCAGGCATCTTCAGACACTTCCTCAAGCTTTCTGCCCATACCTCTGTACCACACTTGTAGTCTATTGAGAACTACAAGTCCATCTCCAGCAGTGGTGGAAAGAACTCGTAGTACATTAATTCACAGATCTTTGTGAATGAATGATGTGGCTGTGCAGGCGGAGCCTTGCACAGCTGCTCCAAATTTAAATGTGACAGCAGCTGCAGGAGAGAGGAACCCTTCAATTATCTGTACCAGATGCATGGTGTCTCTTGTGTAAGATGGTAATTCTATAACACGGGATCTTAATTGTGCATCAATCATCAGACTAGCCTTTTCTGTTAAACTCCCATTAACACATAAGAAAAGTTGTCAGTCATGGGTGGGGAGTTCTCACAAATCTGCCATATTTCTTTGGTATGGATATTTTCATGGTAAGTTCTATCAACAGTCTCCTAAAGTTAATAATTAATTGAGTGTGTATATCAGCCTTTCAAAACCTTGTTAACATGAAAGAACCCTTGGAAATAACTTTCAGGTCTTAGGGAACCCCTGCTGATGACTATATTTACAGAATAAAGAAAAGAATAAAGAATGACACAGCAAGAGCTTACATACTTTTAGTGTTTCATAAGGAATAATATGCTCTCGTTGCCATCTGTATCAGTCTCTTTTGTGCCTTTCCTGTGCTATTTTGACATTAGGATCTTGATTTGGTATCTGATTTTACTATAATTTTGTATTGTTATACCACTGTATCATTTCCATAATTTTCAGTGTTTATGTTTGTTTTTGATCTCTTTACTGAATTGTGAACCTTCGCCCACATTGAGTTTTGGGGGTGTGGCCTATTACCAATCTATGCTATTGTTTAACCACTTCAAAAAATGGACACTTTTACTCCGTTCCTGCCCAGGCCAATTTTCAACTTTCAGCGCTGTCACACAAATAGAGCTTTCTTTTGGTGGTATTTAAATCACCACTGGGTTATTTTTTGCTAAACAAATAAAAAAAAATATAATAAATTTTGAAAAAAAAAAAAAGACCCAGATTTTTTTTTCGTTTCAGTTATAAAATTTTGCAAGCAATTTTTCTCTTTCACTGATGTGTGCCGATAGGCTGCACTGATAAGCACGGTACTGCCAAGTCTGTTTACATTGTGATCAACTGTGATTCGACACAGCTGATCACATAGTAAAGGACTAGTACGCCCCAGGGGGAAAGGTGCTGGGAGGACATCCATGGACGCCCCCCTAGAACAGAGCTACGCCGCAGCCATCTTTTGGCTATAGCACGGTCTGACGTGGTTAAACACATCCCAATTCTGTAGTCAGATAACTGAAGAAGCGGGTATACCCCTCGAAACAGGTTAGTGTCTGGTTCTGCTTTATGTTGCTGATCATACCTAGTTTGTAGTTTGAGTTCTCTCAGAGTTTGTTTCGCTTTATGTATCCAAGCCCAATACCCAACTGGGTTTGTGAGTGTGTTGCATTGTTTTTATATATTCAAATAAATGGCATCTTGGGTAATGCACGAGGTTGGTGAACTCTTATTTTCTTTCATTCAGTTTCCAGGATCCACATCTCCAAAAAGGACGACAACTAGGCCTGAGATACACCTGGATTGCCAAATATTGCTGAAGCAAGGAAACCTGCACCTTTTGTTTTTTTCCTCTAAATTGACACTTAAAAATCCACTTTTCTGCACTCAAGTGTGTTGTGTCTAAAATTGATTTTGTAAATGCTCAGAGAAGAAGTCTCACTTCAGTTTTATTAATGTGTTCGATTGTTTCCCAGGGAAAATATACATGTAATCCCATCTTTCTATGTGCTGTCTAAAGCCTCATACACACAATCAGATTTTCAACAACTGTTTTTTTTTTTGGTGGCATGCTAGTCTCATGTCAAAAGTGAAGAGGTTACTCACAATACAAAAAATTTCATACAACATCAGAAGTGATGTAATGTGTTGAAAAGTTTTGTATGTATTGATTTTCCGTACAAAAACCATACTAATGAAACAAACAAAAAAATAAATAAAAAAAATTAATTAAAAAAAAAAAAAAATCGGACGTTGAGTCCACATCTGACAAAAATTTTATAGTCTGCACAGCCAGCATTTGATGAAAAAGCGAAATCGGCTGTCGAAAGCACCGTACTAACGATCCGAAAATCATCAGACAGCTAGTTGTACAAATTTTTCTATCCGATTTTCGTATCGTGTGTACAGGCCTTAAGTCAAGCTCTGAGGTCAGACAGGGCACTCCAGGGCAATTCAATAACACAACTAGCAATTTGATGGCTAAGAACACCGGAAGTCGTTGCATGATCATGAAGAGCGCGGAGTTGCGAGTTGCACACAATATACAAGCAATGAAGGATTAAATTAAATAAAATACATAGCATACCCATGGAGGGATCTGTGTGCGTAGAGAAAAAACAAACAAAAAAAAAACAAAAAGCAGACATGTTATTTGCTAGAATTTTAAAACTTTTTTTTCCTTGTAAAGGTCAGTGCTGCCGCAGCATTTTCTGTAAATCATAGATATGTGCCCCTTCACAGACAGGATTAGAGAAGCCCCCCAGGCATGTTATTTAAAGGAATCAGACATTTTTAAGGTTTCACTTAAAGCCTTTAAAAATCACTGCTCCTTGCCAATCAGTCCAGAAAATTGGTATTTTTAATTTGACAGATTCAGCTCCTATTAAACCCTGCTCGAGCCAACCCCAGAGCAGTTTGGCCTACCACCACCACCCAACAGTAGTGCCTCCACTACTCCCCATAACTCTCTGATAACCATGCCCAACAGCAATGTCTACATTGACAAAACAAGTGATCAACTCTACTGGCAGAACTGTCAAAATCTTCTTTCATTCTCCTTTGATCCCTATCTTTGGCAGTATGGGCAATCCTCAATTGATTCCTGTCCCTAGGAAAATGTCATCATCTTCCCTAAAATCCTCTCCAACAGCACTGTCTTATCCGCCCTGATCCTCGTCCTCAGCAGCACTGTCCAATCCTCCCTCGATTCCGCTCCCTGGCAATATTCTTAAATTTTTCAGATTCTTCTACTTCCAAAACTGGCTAATATTCCATGGATTCATGTACCAGGCAGCACAACCCTAACTTCACTTGGTAAATTTTCCTGGTAAAACTGGCCCATCCAGGTCCCCAATAGCACTCCTTATCCTAAAAGTAGATTTGACCAAAAAAAAAAAAAAAAAAAAAAAAAAAAAAATCACACCTGCCTTAATATAAAAAAAAACAAAAAAAAAACACAAAACTAACACTTATGGCTCCGTGCACACTAGCAGCAGAATTTGAGCATTTTTTCCTGATCCTAGAAGCAGGAAATCCTATGTGTCTGAAAACTATTTTAATCTAGAAGCATTTTTGAAGCTGCAGCTTCTAGGAGCAGTAAAAAAACAAGACAAAAAAAAACAAAAACAAAAAAAAAAACACAACAGTTGATGCAGATAGATTTTCTAATCTGTTGGCACAAAAAATGTACTCACATATTGCAAAAACATTTCATGACCTTTCTTTCTATATCTGCCGAGCAAAAAATGTGCCAGTTTTAGAACAGGCAAAGTTAGGGATACTGTGAAATATCTTAAAGTGATATTTTAACAGGGAGTATGTACAAGAGAGGAGTACAGAACATATGGAATTAGCAGTATGTGCTTGAAATAATGTGGAGGGTATAAAATGGAGCAGTGCAGGAGAGGAGTATGAAATCTATAACAGCAGAGAATATGTAAGAGACTTCCCCTATCCTTGTGAGCAAGCTAGCAGTGGTGAAACACATCAAGGTTGGTTTCAGGTGGAGACATGACTGTATGCAGTCTTTTTTTGACAATCATTAAATAAAAGTAAGAAGAGCTCAGTTTTGGTGTGATAGCCGGCACCCAGATTTTCTGTGAGTAATGAAAGGAGGAAGTCTTGAGTGGAGCATGGGTTTGTTCTTGTTAGCAGAGAATATGGGCAAGAGAGGCATGTGGAGGATATGACAGTAGAAGCATGTGTGGGAGAGGAGTGTGTGGGGTATGACAGCAGCAGTATGTGAAGGAGAGAAGTTTTGGAGGTTATGATAGTAACAGTATATGCTGGAGAATTATTTATCATTTTTTTTGTTGCTCAAAGTTTTACTAAACCCACAACAGTAAAATCAGTCTGTATATGCAGTAAAGCATGCTTGTTATACTCACTGTGGAGCCTAAGGGGTTAATCCTCTGCATTGTGTAAAAAAGACTGATCGTCTTTTTTGATCCTCCTCTTCTCCCAGTCCCCAAACCATCTCCTGACAGATCAGAGCCTTGGGGGCAAGCTGCACATTCTCTGTTTGGTGTATTTTTTTCTTTCTTGGGAGGGTGCATGTGATCAGCACAGGGCCAATCAATCAGCACTGTCCAGACAGAGGGTCAGTGGTCCTGCAGCATCACAGGACTGTCAGAGTAGAATGAAAACTCCTCATACAAGCTTGAGGCTGGATTCACACCTATGCGAATTGGATGCGGATCTCTTCGCATAGCAGGAGAATGTGACTGGCTCTCTATGGAGCTGGGTTCACATATCTCCACAGCAGGTCCGGTGTATTTTGCAAGAAAAATGTGTGCTTTTTTGTTCCATTTCAGCCCAAAATCGGACCTAAAATGGTGAACTAGGATGCACCAGACCCCTGCTGTGTGATGGATCTGTCTTAGGTGTGAACCCAGCCTTAACCAGACACTGATAAAGCAGTCTTGTGACTTCTACCTGCTGATGAGAAAAGGTATTTAGCAGTTTATATTTACTAAAACTATTGAATTTCCATGTCCCGTGTACTATGGAGGGCCAGATATAGTGAATACAGAGTCCTGAATTTAGCAACACTTTAATATTTAAAAACAAAAAGCGGAAGGTTCGTTTTATCATATGTGGATAGTTCGTTCTAAAATTAAAAAATGTATTAAAATGGAGTACTTGAAACTATCTACGTATCCTGGTCCAGCCAACAGTAGGTAGGACTGGGTCTTAATTTCATAAACATTTTAATGTCTGAAAGTCAAAAAGTCTGCCAAAACCTTAATACAGCGTTGAAAGAAGGCCAAATGTTTAATGTGTGCCTTCATAGTGAGGGTCAGTTTACTCCAAATTTGTGTTCTCACTGGACACCAGACTATGCAGCTGCATCCCAATTAGCATAGCCTAGAGGTAAAAATCCTCATTGAGACAAATGTGTGTATTCTAATCATCAAAGGTCTAAAAAAAAAAAAAGTGTAATGCACACCATAAAAAAACTTTCTGCAAAAACCTGGCTACGCAAAGAGAAGACATTAGACTCCACACGTGCCAGCTTTATTGTAAAATATGGGGGAGTTTATTATTTAAAGGATAAGTTCACCTTTGCAAACATGTTCCACCCGTTTTTAGGGTGGAACATGTAACATGTTCTCAATGCTGCAGACGCTGCCCTATCCCCGCAATCCCTGTGACAGCAGTACGTTACCCATACTAGCTGTCACTTTTTGAAATCAGCGCGGCCATGCGGGGCTCTGCCCACACGGCCACCTCACTCAAAGAACTCAAATGCGTGAATGAAGTACAAGCCCTGACATCCTTTGCGGCTGTTGGCTTGTAGTTCTCAATGAACTAGTTTGATACTTCCAGTCAGTGTATCTGCTTGCCCATATGAGATGTACAAGCACAGATAAACAAAGATCTGCAGGTGACCTGCATGGCATTGGCAATCTGCTGATCACTGGTGAAATTTCCTGGCTCAAAAAAAAAAAAAAAAAAACTAAACATTTTACCTGCAAAAAATGCATTTTATTTTATTTTTTAAAGTGAACTTATCCTTTTTAGGGCTCGTTTACACTTGTTTCAAAACATGGCTTCGGACAGGCTTTGTTAAAGCTCTCTGAACACCAGTCAAAGCACCGGTCACTGAATAAAATGGTTAGCTTACAGTCCTGTTTACACCTTGCTTTTGCTTCAAAAATTATACCCTATGTCACTTTAGTGGCGCTTTAAAGCCTTCATAGAAGTCTATGACCAAGTTTGCTTAAAGCACCTGCAGCTTTTAAAGAGGCTTCAATTCCGCATTAGCTTTGCTTTGTTTTGGATAAAATGCAGGTATGAGATATCAACACACACACACGGCCTCTGCTAAGTTTAATATAAAAAAAATTAAAAAAAAGCATGTTGAAGCAGTAGGCGCTTCAATATGTGTTGAAATTGAAGCAAGTGTAAAATGAGCCCTAAGTATTTTTAGATTGACGCTGGTTGCGCTAGGTGTAAAGTATCAGCGTTTGGGGTCTATGCATAGCACAGCATAACCCAGCACAGTCGAGAGTTGAAGATTCTGACCACTCAAATACTCCCTGTGCTAATTCGGTAAGATTCAGCTGCCAACTCCTTTTAACTAATCGGATAGGTGGAGAAGGGAACTCGTCTCTAAAAGGATAAGGTTGAGATCTGTAATAAAATCTGGGTTATGTCTGAGAGGATCCCATTGTTCTTGGGTTTCATCCAAACCCCAGGATCAGGACAGATACTTTTTCTGTAAGTTGTATCCCTTTTTTTCTAAAATACGGTATGGTTTTGTTTGTCTCAATTTTTTACTTTTGTCTTCTGTAACTCTATGCAGTGCCTGCCTAGGGATACAAAATATAAAAATTAATAAGCCGTTTTGTGATTGCTCTAAAAAAAAACTGAAGCACATATGTTAAACACAAGGCATGCAGGCCAAACCTGGCCCACTAGGCCTGGTCAATGGTGCTTGCACCAAATTCTGCACTCCATTCCACCACCTCCAGCTCTCACCCTCCACTCCTGCTCCATGCTCTAACGTTTAAAACACAGAAGCCTTCTGTGTTTACAAGAGACAGCTAAGATCTCAGCAGCTCCCAGCTCCAGAATCTGAGAGAATCGAGAGAGAACGATCTCCCTGCAAGGAGAAGTAGAGACGCCTACACATGGAGGTACTAGAGCCGGGGCAAGTAGGAGAGTAGAGATGCAAGGAAAATTTGAGGGGGGAGGGGTTGCATACTGTGCATAGTGCACCCCCAAACTTTGCACTCTGTACATAGCGCAACCCTGCACATAGTGTAATCCTGAGTTCTTTACCTAGTGTAACCCTGAACTCTGTTAATAGCGCACCCAGATACAACCGGCCCTTTGAGGGCAAACATATTGCCAATGCGGCCCACAATGAAATGGAGTTCGACATCCCTGTCCTAAAGATTGACTGTTGTATTGCATTACCAAATACTTGTAATTGCAGTTGTAAAGTTGTAAAGTCACTGCTGATCTGTGCGAGACTGCATTGTGGGGCCGTGCCCTCATGTTCTCTGTAATTGGAGCAGGGGTCCAACGGAAAACAAGATAGCCAATCGGATTGCATGCAGATTAGTGTGTGAAAGTTGTTACTGTATATCTGACACTAGCAGGGGCAGATCTTAGTACTAGTAATAGGGATGTGTGTGTTTTGGCAGTGAGAAAAGGTATTCACTAGGGATGCGCCGAAACATATCGGCCGAAAATAGCGTTTGACAGTTTGCCGAAAGAAAACACGCCGATAATTCATCCGAAAATGGGGCGGGGGGCCTCGCCCCCTGGTGCCGTCCATTACGGCGTGTCTTCTGGCACGCCCCAGTCCTCTCCTCTATCATCCTCCCCTCCCGCCTCGCCGCCAGGGGCGGGGTAACAATCGCGTCTTGCTGTATACAGCTGCCGGCCGTAACTACACAGCGGAGCGGTACGAGTGTGCCGAGTGCACTCCTGCACCTGGCTGCCACAATACTAGCACAGTAACTTCCCTGTCAGGTGGAGCGATCTGGCGTGATGTAATTTCAGAGGCCAGAAACGTGGGATGGAAGGAGGCATGCTGCCTCTGTGACCTGTTGGGAGAGTCCACTACCATTGTCAAGTAAGTGAACAGAAGCTGATAACTTTACTGCACTGATGTGTCTTATCTGTGCGATGCTATTGAAGTGGTTAACTTTTTTTTTGGGGGGGGGATTAAACTACAATGCTACTTGTAATATGCAGCATGGAGGGGGGGGGGTAATGTATTGCTATTGGTCACTGATGCATTAGTGACCAGAGGCAACTAATTAACCCCTTTGTGCTGCATTAGTGGCATTGTTAATTAACCCCTTTATGCTGCAGCATGAAGGGGTTAATAAACACTGCCACTCATGCAGCACAAAGGGGTTAATTAGTTGCCTCTGGTCACTATTGCATCAGTGACCAATAGCAATACATTACCCCCCCCCCCCCCCCCCTGCTGTATATTACAAATAGCATTTTAGATTATTACCCCTCAACCCCCCCAAGGGTTTAAGTGGTTGTGAAGGTTTTTCACCTTCATTCATTCATTCTATGGGCACTGGTAAGGCTGAGCTGATGGGCACTTTCGGTATCGGTATGGTTTTGGTTTTCAGGATCCTGTATTTTTTATTTTCGGTATCGGCACCAAAAAACCCCATTTGGTGCATCCCTAGTATTCACACAATTATTATAGTTCACAGGTTAGCTTGGGGGTTCTCTGAAGCATGTGGAAATCAGCCGTTAAAAACACAAACACACACACACACACACACACACACACACACACACCTTTCATGATACATGTTACAAAAAATAAATACAAATTTTGAAGTACAGCATGCTGCATTTCTCTGCACCAGAACACACAAATGATAGCAAGCGCAAACTTATTTAAAATAAATAAAACAACAACAAACAAACAAAAAAAAAAAAAAAAGGACTTGTAGAACCCATTTTCAGATTTATCATTTGGTTCACTAAAAAGTCACATACTTTATTTATGCTTCTCCAAACATGCACTTGTTTTTAAAGTATAAACTTATATTTGAAAATACAAAATAAGAAAAAAAATTCTCTTCTTTGTAGCAATACAGTACATCAAATATATGTGGGATATGGGCCGGATGGAAAAAAACAGATGCTATTATAACCCTCTTCTCGGGGTCATTACAGATGGAGGATCAAAATCCGTTAAGCGTAACATTATACTACACATAGAACAGAGAACATATAAATATGATGTGCAAAGACTTTCATTCCTGCCTTGAAATGTGGGAAAGACCCCCACAGAAATAAGTAGCACCACAAATAAATAGATCATATAAATAGAAAAACAAATTAACACATAAAACAAATACTGATGTTACAATAGGCATCTCATAAAATTACAGTAAAATGAGAGCCACAGCATAATAAAAATATACTGTGGTCAGCCCTCATCTGCTATATGCAACCATATAAACATGAATATAAAAAGCAATCCCCCCCAATAATGTCTATATAAAACAAACAGTATATGTGACAAGGTAAGGTAAAAAAGTTATTACCTATGAGGGCAAACGATGAGGGCAAACGACGCAGGCTGCACTCCCCCTGATGGTGGTCCATTCCCCCCATCACGGGAAAACTTTACTCTTCAATATATGATATTTTGCATTTTATCTAACTTTATCCTTTTTATTTTCAGTTCTCTCCGCTTCTCTATACTTCTGACAGTACTGGACCCTCTTTCTTTTTCCTCTTACGGGTCCACATGGGTCAATTCATCCAGGTCGGACATTACCAGACACTGGTGAGTGTTACCTTTTAGATCATATATCATGGCATTCAACATACCACAGAAAAGAACCAAAGCATTTTGTTCCTTTCAAGCTAAGAAGGCCCACATACAAACCCTAAGGGGCGATATCTAATACTCACTGGTCATATCATGGATATGCAGGAACGATAGTATCATACTACGCCCCTAACAACCAACCAACCTCATTTCTATCACACTTATTATAAGTGGTAAATGGACCATAAAAATGGGCACAGTCATCATATGTGGTGACTCCAACCAAGTCCTCCTCCCATTTCTCGACAAGTCGCCCTATATTCCTTCTCGTAACTCAAGCAACCAATCATTTTCTAAACTACTCTCTCGATATAATTTAGTAGACTCTTGGAGAGAATGTAATTCATCCAAAAGATGCTTTACCTACTATTCACACCCACATAAGTTATCCACCTGTATAGACCACATTTTTCTAACTACAGCTATGATAATTGAAGTACTTGCATCTAGCATAATATAATCCCCCCCATCCCCTGGTTGGACCACAACACAGTTTTCACCACTTTATCCTCTACCATCCCTAAAGCTCACGACTCAACGTGGTATCTCCCTGACATCATACTTAACCACTTCAATACAGGGCTTTTTGTACCTATTCAATACCGGGCCTATTTTGGCACTTCTCTCCTACATGTACAAATCATCATTCTTTTGCTAGAAAATTACTCAGAACCCCCAAACATTATATATGTTTTTTTAGCAGACACCCTAGGGAATAAAATGACGGTCATTGCAACATTTTTTCTTGCACAATATTTGCGCAATAATTTTTCAAACGCCTTTTTTTTAAAAAAAAATGGTTTCATGAATTAAAAAAATAAAACAGTAAAGTTAGCCCAATTTTTTGGGAACATATGAAAGATAATGTTACGCCGAGTAAATAGATACCTAACATGTCACGCTTTAAAATTGCGCACACTCATGGAATGGCGCCAAACTTCGGTACTTAAAAATCTCCATAGGCGACGCTTTAATTTTTTTTACAGGTTACCAGGTTAGATTTACAGAGGAGGTCTAGTGCTAGAATTGTTGCACGCGCTCTAACGCACGCGGCGATACCTCACATGCGTGGTTTGAACGGCGTTTACATATGTGGGCGACTTGCGTGTGCATTCGCTTCTGATCGCGAGCTACCGGGGACAGGGGCGTTTTAATTTTTTTTTTTTATTTATTTTACTTATTTATTTTTTTACAATGATTTTACTTTTTTTTTTTTTTTGATCACTTTTATTCCTATTACAAGGGATGTTTACATCCCTTGTAATAGGAATGTGTGTGACAGGTTCTCTTTATTGAGAGATGCGGGGTCAATAAGACCCCACATCTCTCCTCCAGGCTGGAAAGCATGAGATCAGTGAAAAGATTTTCACTGATTTCATACTTACAGCCGCAATGGCGGCTTTGTTTACATTTGAGGACCCGGGCGTGAGGTCATCACATCGCGCCCGGGCCTCCGACGATCATAGAGATGACTGGTGACCATCTGGTCACCAGTCATCTCTATGCTCATCACGTGACTCCACCAACGATGCCGGAAGATTCGCTCCGGGTCCCCGATCGCACGGGGGAGCCCGGAGAAGCACCGGATGGCGGCGGGAGGGGGGGGGTGTCCCCTCCCGCCGCCTATAAGAACGATCAAGCGGCGGAACCGCCGCTATGATCGTTCTTATGGTGCACAGAATCGCGGGCACTTTAAAAGGATATCTGAATGATGCCTCTAGCTGCAGGCATCATTCAGATATCCCCCTACAAAGCCGAGGACGTCATACGACGTCCACCCAGGATGGGAGATCCCATCTGTGGACGTCATTTGTCTATGGCTGGGTAGGGAAGTGGTTAAGAACCCCTCCTATAGCCAAATAATTGAACAAGGTATAAAATTAAAAAAAAAGGACTATCTAGAATAGAACACTAATCCTGACATATCTCTTACCTTATGGGAAGTGCACAAGCCTGTGATGCGTGGAATGATCCAAAGACAAATGGCACTGATCAAAAGAGAACGTAATATTCTAGCACGTAAATTAGAAACCAATTTTAATAATGCCTTTACCTCTTTCCAAAGCAATCCTACCCCTACATCAAAAGCACAATTGGAAAAAAAACAAAACAGATTGGAATATGATTTATTCCTAACAGAATCAGCAGATAAGACAATACGCAGATCAAAACACACGTTTTACATGAAATCAAATAAACCCAATACCCTCCTGGCACGAGCACTGAAATCCATTGACAGACAATCCAACCCAATACGACAAACTATCAAACACTTACACGAGTAACCCTCTTAAAATCGTTCAAAAATTCCTTAAATATTTATCATTGTATTCATTATCAAAAGAATTTAATCGGACTGATGCTGATAACTTCTTCTCTAAAATAAATCTTACTAAACTAACACACACAAAAAATCATGCTTGAAGAACACAAACAGTGGAAGTCTTGAAAACCATAAAAGAACTGAAAACAAACAAGAGGCCTGGCCCAGACGGCTTCTCAGCCCTATACTACAGAACATTTTCGGAAACTCTTTCTCCTATTTTAGTGGACGCATTCAATACCCTAATAGATGGCTATTCCTTTAGACGCGAATCATTACTATCAATTATTTGCATGATCCCCAATCAGATAACACATCCTGCATGATCTTCCGTCCCATCTCCCTCTTAAATCAGGACATTAAAATCCTAGACAAAATTATAGCTACCCGCCTCAACAACTAAGTTGGATTTATGCCAAAGAGGCAAGCAAGCGATAATGTATGTCGAGCTACCCTTTTGGCATATATAGCCGAAAAAAAAAAAAAAGAAAAAAAAAAAAAAGGACGCATTCCTACATGCTTCCTGTCTCTAGACATTAGAAAAGCCTTTGATTCGGTAACCTGGCCATACTTACACTACACTCTCCAGAAATGGGGATTCGGTCCCCACTTCACTAGTTGGATATCAACTCTCTATAACAAACCCCAAGCTTATGTAAAATACGCAGGCTATAAATCTGAATATTTTAATATAGAGAGGCACACGTCAGGGCTGCCCACTTTCCCCCCTTACTATTTGCCCTTTTAATAGAACCCTTAGCCCAATACCTTAGATTAGATCCAACTATCACTGGAATAGAACTAGGTGGAATCCAACATAAACTTAGCTTATTTGCAGACGATATCTTATTATTCCGATCATCCCCCAAAGTCTCAGGCCCAAATCTAATACCCATTCTTAAATTTGCTACCATATCAGGATTAGAGATAAACCCCAAGAAATGTATTGCATTAAACATATCGCTTTCAACAATAGAATTAACATCAGCTAAAATAGCACTACCCTTCACATGGTCCGTAGAGTCAATCCCATTTTTAGGGATTCACCTTACAGCCTCTTTATCAGACCTATACTCAGCTAACTACCCCAACATTCTAAAACACATCACAAAGCTAATGGATAACTGGTCCCACCTCCCTATTTCTTGGATGGGGAAAATAAATGTTAAAAAAAAAAATGACAATATTACCCAAACTGCTATACCTATTTAGAGTATTACCGATAACAGTCCCCGCTCACTACTTACGTATTATCCAGAAAAGAACATCTAAATTTATATGGGGATCTTCAAAACCGCGTATACCTCTCAAAACACTATACTTACCTAAAAGGTTAGGAGGTCTAGGGGTACCTAATTTTGCCACTTACTATAGAGCAGCTCACATAGCTAGTTTAGCCAAAAATATCATGCCACTCAGGAAATACCTTTATGGGTATCGATAGAGGCCTGCGAATGTGACCCTTTATCGATTTCCAATTTATTATGGCTTCATTCCAAAAACAGTCTTGGCCTAAGTAATCCTATAACTAAAAACATTACCTATCCATCTGGGATAGAAATAAAATTAAAAAAAACACAATTTGCAATCTCCACACAACCCTCTCTTCTCCTTCCTCAAAAACCCAACCTTTTACCCGGCTTGGATATATCCTTTATCTTTTAAAGCAGGGATATGCAATTAGCGGACCTCCAGCTGTTGCCAAACTACAAGTCCCATGAGGCATAGCAAGACTGACAGCATCCAGCATGACACCCAGAGGCAGAGGCATGATGGGACTTGTAGTTTGGCAACAGCTGGAGGTCCGCTAATTGCATATCCCTGTTTTAAAGCATAGTCTTCCTTGGATTTACTGAAATTTCACAATTTTGTTAACTCATCATCCTTTATCCCCTTCCCGTCTCTCTGCGAAACATATGGTATCCCACAATCGGAAATGTTCCGATACTTACAAATTAAAAATTTCTTTACACCTAATACCACTTCAGACACACCTCTGAACCAATTCGCTAGTTTTGAATCGGCTTGCAAAAACGACCCACACGCTAGAGGACTAATCTCCTACCTTTATTCTCAATTACTAATAAATGCTGAAACTGATAAACTTACCTACGTGCGGAAATGGGAGGACGACTTGGAATATGTCCTAAATGAGGCAGAATGGTTAAAAATTTGGTCCACAATTAAATCTTCCTCCCCTAATGTAATAGCTATGGAAACCAAACTATAAAAGTACTAACTAGATGGTACTTAGTACCAGCCAAAATTGCTAAATTTACCCCTGACTATCCTGGTCATTGTTTCCGCGGCTGCACAGAAGAAGGTACATACAAAACACAATTGGTGGTCCTGTCCGACAGTACAAACATTTTGGAAAGAAATATACATATGCCTCCAAAATGTTTAATGTAACCCTCCAACCCAATCCTACTACAACATTACTTAATCTCAAACCAGATAGTCTAACTCATGCCCAATTTAAACTTTTTATATTTTTGCTCACAGCAGAAAAACATACTGTGGCGAGAGCTTGGAGAACTCCCCTCTTTGGCGTTGGTCGAGACAAAAACAAAGAATGAACAACGTTATGATACACGCCAAAATGGCGGCTATTGAACAAAACCAAATTCCTAAATTCCATAAATTATGGCAACCTTGGATAGAACATTTCTTACCGACAACATGTAATGACCGTTTTAATGCCATGGTAGATGATTTGAAGTTCTACTGATCATACAGGTCTGACTGACTACTGGATCGACCCGGTGGACCCCTCCCCACTACTTCTTTAATCTCTACTCGCTCTACTTTTCTTTTCTACTCTGTCTCTCCTTATACCTTATGATTTTGAAGTTCCATAGGTTACGAATATAGTACCAGTTTTGAAAGACAATCCATTAACCCAAGTTTGCTCAGGAAATCTTTATTCAGTTACTCATAGCTATTAGTTACTATTTGGATTTCTACATCTCCTTATGTTAAACACATAATGGTTAATTAATTGCGTTAACTTTTCACACTTCCTTATATCCCAATCAACACTAGATTTGTAACCACATATGAATAATAATAATTCTGAATTGTATAAATGTACAGTACTTAATTTATTGTATTTAACTTACTATACTTAATAAAATATTTTTGACAAGGAAAAAAGTTATTACCAATATATAACTGAATGTCAGACTCACCTACTGTATGTATTGATAGTAGCTTGCAAGAAACTTGGGCTGGCCAGAGTGTAATATTTTTTCCACATTGTGGCTTTCATTTATTGTCATTTTAAGAGATGCCTGTTGTAATATGGCATTAGTGGTTTTAGATGCTTATATGCATTAGCGATGTCAACGTTTGTTTATCTTCATATATGTTTGATATGCCAATATTTGAGGGGTTACCCATTTCCATTTTCCTCTGTTCAGTTTAGTGTTGTACATTTATATCACAGAAACCTTTAAATACTCAATGCATACTGGAGGACACATTATTTCCTTCAGAAAAAAACAAGGCATTATTTGCATTTCTGAAAAAAAAAAAAAAAAATACATTACATACAAATATTTTTTTGTGCAGTGGTTTTTTGCCTTTTGTACCTTTTTAGTTTTATTAAAAACCCAGTTATTTGGTTTTACACCATGCGGAGGATTTTTCTTTTTCTTGGAATTGATTCCTTTCCTGGACATCTGATCGTGGTTTGAGCTGAAGGATCTGATCCGGTGTAGACTTCCATTTGTGGATCAAATAAGGACAACACGACATCACATCACCACAATCTGAGTCCCTGTGAGGACATAAGCCTGCATGACCCAGCATCGTATGGTGGCTTGGGTCCGAGTCTTGCGGTAAGAGTATTTTATTCTCTTCAATGCTTATGATGATGATGTTATCACCGTGTATCAGCTGAAAAATTTGAAGTACTTTCTTCCTTCCCACTACTGGTGTTTCTACACCTGCAGGAATAGGATTTATCCACAATACATCCCAGGAAGTTCCAAGTGGACATTATACCCACATCTAGGGTTTCCCAGTACCCCCATGTGATTGACATTTATTTGGGGAACACTGGATATATACCTGACGGTGTGGATACAAGTTATAGACTTTATTTTTTGTTGTTTTCATGTCAGATATGCACTTTATAGACTGTCCCTCTATTTATATCTCATGATAAGCTATATTGCTCACACCTTTTTTTCTCACTCATATTAGAGGTTCACATACCCTGTATTTTTGAGAGTGCGATCTAAATTTTGTTTTCTGTTTTTGGTCACTTTGACACGGATTAAGTATAAGATTGCATCATTTGTAAAGAATTTATTAGTTGTTATCATTGATCATGCATCATTGATACATAAAATAAATCTTTTGTGATTTTTTGTGATTTTCACAGACATAACAACACTGTGGATCCCATACCTGTATGACTTTCAAATCGTAAAACATCAGGTTTAGCAAACTGAAATTTTAATGACTCTACACAACAGACTGAATGTAACTGAATATCACTTCTAGTTGACTGATACTTTGAAGAGGAGCACCCACAAACAACATTGTTGCCAATACAATGGACAGTACACGTTGAATTGCCAACAGCTAAAAAGGGACATTACAGTAGACCAGCTAAAAACTCTAAAAGCTTGCTCCTATAATGGTTGGGGTGAGCAGTAATGCCATCTCTGGTAGTTTTTCAGTCAGGTTTCAGGAGGTATGTAAATGGCCTTCACCTATAGCAAGGTAAATTTCCGACTTTAAAAAAACAAGCTATGCAGATTTCTCTAATTTTACTTCATATTTATTGAAATTTCAAAAAGAGAATACAGAATACAGATAAAAAAAAGCTATGCAGATTCACTTCCATCTATAGGCACCCCTTACCTACATAGGCAGTTTTTGGTAAAGGTGAGCTAACCCATTAAGCTACTGTGGTGTGTTGCGTATACACTGTACATGTAGAGGCGTCTATGTTGCTGCTCCTGTATAGTGCATCGGGGTGCGATTTAACATTATTGGCACTGCAACGTGCTTTGTAAATGGGTGTATAAAAAGGTCCTCCGGATTATTATTTTTTTGTGTTCATTTGCTAACCCCTCTGCACAGCACTAAAAATTTGGCATAGCCTAGATGACACATATACCCTGCCCCATAATATTTCTCACATCATCTGGGGACTTCTATCACAACAATTTAAACACTGTTCCATAAAAGAAAGGGCTGTCCCTGCAAAGGAACGAGAAAATCTGTTTATCAGAGTGGAGTTCCAGGCAGACAATTAAAGAATAACTTTTTTCCTTGTACCTCAAATTAAGGTGCATCGAAGTCGCAAAATAAAAATGTATTACATTGCAGCTTACCAGTCCATAGATGTGGTTGGTTGCATTGTTTCCCCCCCCCCCTTTATTTAGCCAGTACCTCCTGTCTTAGGATGGCTACACTCACTCGCTGTACTGTATCTGTAGAGGAACAGCGTAACCACTCCTGGGCAGCAGCATTGTCAAACTGAGTAGGGTAGGTTTAGATGGACTCGTAGATTTAATAGCAGTGACTAACAAAAGTAATACTAAAGGTTCTACTGTTTTTACATAATTTGTCCATGTGCCAACGTACTCACATTTGTATACTTTCACTGCTGCCAAGCTCCAGGTGAGAGATTACCTCTTCCCCAAACTCCCATGTAGGGAAGTGCGTGACCCGATTGCGTCACACCCTTTACTGGAAACAATGAAGGCTTGAGTTGCCTGGGGGTGGGAGGAGCAGGGGAGTGGCTGGATATCTTATGGATGCAACTTTGAGAAGGAGAGTGCATGCCGGAATGCACACCTAAAAAGGCATCTCCTATGGAGCACCATAAGGCAAGCAGGACCAAAGAATATCCATAAATCATAAGACTTGTTGCACAGGTGTCGAGATCTTTTGGTTGGTAAACACTGTAAGCATATGTACAAATACTATGTATTTAGCCGTTTGCCTGGAGTCTTGTTTAAAGGCAATAGCCTAAACTTTGCACAGCTAATGTATGGCTACATTTTACTATATAAATGGGTCCTGTCTACAACAAGCAATTTAATTTGTTTGGAAAAAAACAAACAATGGCTCCTTTGTTATCAAGTACCTGTGATGGCCAAGAGCAGAAGCATGAAGGCAAGATTCAGATGCTTGGTAACAGCAGCTAGCAGACAACTTTAGAGGAAAAGTTAACAAAATATCTGCCCTTCCATTATATGTGCTCATACAGGGCTATGGAGAGAGGGAGAGGCGATTGTAGCCGTATTAGTGCACTTGCAACAGAAACAATTGAGTAGTGTCTGTAAATTTTTATTTGCACAAACATAAAAAAAAAAAAAAAATCAGGAAAAGCTCTTGGGGTGTGCCCCTTTCATCAAGGTTCAAAGCAGTACTAATGCACACAGTTTTAGCAAAGTACTAATAGGAGAATTGCTGAGAATAAACAAACATACACAGCAAAGGTAATTAGGCTTGGATAGTTGGTGCAAAACTATGGAATTGGAGGAGGGTGTTTGGGAGTCAGAGGTTAGAGAAGTCATATAAAAGTTGAGTAGCGATTTAGGAAATGGAGGTCTACACATTTAGACCATTATCTTTAGTGTCAAACAGAATTATTCTTGGTTCAATTATTTTCCTTTCCGGAGTAGTTTTAAATTTCCCTTTAAGAACCAAAACATTCAGGCCTTCCATACTGTCCAGTTGTGAGAAATTAACGTATATACTCGAGTATAAGCCGAGATTTTCAGCCCCTTTTTTTGGGGGCTGAAAGTCCCCCCCTCGGCTTATACTCAAGTCAGCGAAATTGAACATTGTACATTGTACCTGAAGGCTGCGGCGTCCATCGTTTAAAACTCGCGGTCTCTTCCTGGTCCCTTCCGTGATAGGCGGAACTATGTCTGCTGAGAATCGCCCATCACAAACGTTCTCTCATCCTCAGTTTCCCAGCAGACGTCCGTGATTGGCGGAAACTGAACAGTGTCTGCTGGGATGGGTGAGGATGAGTGAACATTCGTGATAGGCGATTCTCAGCAGACACAGTTCCGCCTATCACGGAAGAGACCGCGAGTTTTAAACGATGGACGCCGCAGCCTTCAGGTACAATTTACAATGTTCAATTTTAATTCTAGGGGCACAGTGAGGATGGGCACAGTGAGGATGGGAACAGTAAGGTGGCAATGGGCTTAGTGAAGTTGCAATGGGCACAGTGAGGCGTGCAAATGGGCATGGTTGACCCTCGGCTTATACTTGAGTCAGTAAGTTTTCCCGGGTTTTTGTGGTAACATTAGGTACCTCGGCTTATACTCGGGTCGGCTTATACTCAAGTATATACGGTATGTCCCACAGGAGTACAGGAATGGTCTTCCTTATGCTCTTTCATGGTGTTGTGCTTGTAATTTTCGTCCCGTTTCACCAGCGCAAGATCCTTGGTTTAATAGATGAGAGGAGATGCATAACATTACTGGGGGTACAGCTGTAAAATCCTGAGATACTAAAGATCCCGTGTGTGTGTGTGTGTGACTGTTTTTGATGGATTAATTTGGCTGTACAGTTTGGAGCATTTTTTGTTGCAGGGCCTAGTTCCTCTATTTGTGAATTCATAGTCAGAATAAAGTTTCCTGCCAAGTAGTTTGTCTGAGTTTGGGTGGTTGCCTGAAAACCTGTATTGGAGGTTGTTGGAATATTTCTTATGCCTCGTACACACGATCGCGATTTCCGACACGAAAACCGCATTTTTTTTTTCAGCAGAAAAACTGCCCAAAATTGTCTTGCATACACACGGTCACACAAATCTTGGCTAAAATTCTGAACGTCAAGAACGTGGTGACGTACGACGAGCCGAGAAAAATGAGGTTCAATAGGCAGTTCGGCTCTTCTGCTTGATTCTGAGCATGCGTTTTTTTTTGCGTTGTAATTGCATACAGACCAGCGCGATTCCAGATAGGAATTTTTCCTGTCACGAAAATAGAGAACCTGCTCTCAATCTTTTCTTGGCAGGAATTCTGACAAAAAAAGTGCGATGGAGCCCACACACGGTCGGAATTCCTGGCAAAAAGCTCACATCACACTTTTGTCGGGAAAACTGATTGTGTGTACGAGGCATTAGAGTTGCATCCTCTGTTATGATGGGCTGTAAATCCTTCATTATCCCATTTAATGCAGGATTACTACAAAGTACAAGTGGTTTTTTTTTTTCCCCCTTGTATTGGAAGAGGTATTCTCTTTGGGTTTTCAGGGCTGTGTTTATGCTGGTATTGACGGTTTTGTCCTTGTAACCTCTCTTATAGAAAGAGTCTGCTAGTGTTCCGAGATGTTTATTTCTGTCTTCTGGGTCTGAGCATACACTCTAGCATCAGATGGCCTGGCTGTGTGTGCTGGATGTGGAAGTTGGAATTGTGGAGATAAGTGTATCTGTCAGTGGGTTTCCTGTAGTTTGAGGTGTGCAGCTTGTCATATGACGTGTACTGTGGTGTCTAGGAAATTTAATGCATCTAGTTTCTAGTTTGATTAATGGGCAAATTGTGCTCATCGAGGGGTAAAATGTTATTAGATTTTCTAGACCTTCTGTCCATATAATAAAAAATATCAATATAGCGATAGGATCAATATGGCTTTTGTTGTATGCTGTTAAAGAACCTGTCATCCAGATCAGCCATAAATAAGTTCTTCCTATAGCAGTACCCATACATTGAAGATAGAGGTCATTAATGAAAGTGAAGTACTTGTGTGTTCGAATGAATTCAAGCTGTGCAACATCCTCAGCACTGTATTTGTAATTTGGCAAGGATGACAAAAATCTGTAACATGCAGCAATTCCATCCGTGAGATATTTTACATTCATAATGACTAGAAGCGTGTTTGGTGTTAATTGCTGATCTTGTTAAGAAAATCAGTTGCGTCTTGCAGGAAACTAGGAGTATTCATGACTAACGGTTTTAAAATTTTTCCTACAAGGCCTGAGAATTGGTCAGTGTTTTCATATTGGTTATGATGGGTCTTACTGGATTTCCTGGCTTGTGGATCTTGGGAAGCATGCAGAAGTCCTCAATTTCCAGGTTATACAGATATGTTCTGCTTGGAGGTAGTGTTTTAATGAGACCTTTTAATTGTGGAGTGAAATAGTGTTGTGCATCTCATCCAATGCAAAAAAAACGTAGCCAAGGATGTTTTGTTCGTGAAACAGCAAAAAAAATTCCAAGCACAAATACACCATTGAAGCATAAGGAAGAGGATTTTCTGCATACCTGTGGGACATAATTTTCTCACAACCAGATCACAGTATGGGAGGCCTGAATGCTTTGGTTCCTAAATGGAACTTTAAAACTCAGGAAAGGCTAAACTTTTGAACTAAGAAGAATTCTATTTGACACAAAATATAATGGTCTAAAAAAAATAAAATAGGATTTTTTACTCACCGTGAAATCCTTTTCTCTGAGTTCATGGACAGACACAGCCTTAATCTTGACAAAGTGGGTATTAGCCTTCCTTTAGGAGTGACTAGGCAGCAAGTGTTAACAACTTCAAAGCTGAACAGCCCCGCCCAGGGGGCAGTCCTACTGACTATATCCCCTCAGCCTGCACCAAGCAGATCAGTTCGTCGAAAGCAGTACAAACTTAAAAAAAAAAAAAAGAAAAGAAAAGAAGAGGGGTGGGTGCTGTGTCCGTCCATGAACTCAGAGAAAAGGATTTTACAGTTTCTCTTTTGTTCATGGACGGACACAGCCTTAATCTTGACAAAGTGGGATGTCCCAAAGCAGTGTCAAAAATGAGGGGTGGGAACAGCATTAAAACAACTTCACCCCAAAACAAAACAGAGCTCCTCAACGGAGGAGTTGCAACTCTAAACAGCCGCCTGCAATACCTTGCGGCCGAAGCATCATCCGAAGATGCACACACGTCAACTTGTAAAGTTAGTGAAAGTGTGAACGGACGACCAGGTCACTGCCTTACACACCTGGGAAACAGACGCTTGATGCTCTCAGAGCTCAGAGGACAGCGTCCAGAAATACGTTTTCTCCTAGGATTCGACGGATGAGGACACAAGGATGGCAGTACAAGGTCTTCCTTGAGATGGAAGGTCGAAACGACCTTAGGAAGAAAAGAAGGCTGCAGACACAGCATCACCTATCCTTGTAGAAGATCCTTATCCTTTTTTGGATTGTGGGATCAGCTTGCTCTTACCTCCTGTGACATATTTATAATGTCATCCAGGGATGCTCCTGTCGCCCTTAAAAGGCAAATCCATCAGGGATTTCTTGGAAGATTGTTCCGCAGACCAATCTTAACCAAAGTAGACGGCGTAACATCACTGCATAGCTAGAAGCTCTGGCCAACAGAGGAATCGTGTCCAAGGCTGAGTCGCAAACGAATTTTAGGCTCTGTACCATTGGTCAGCTAGGGCTGTCCAGGGAAACCTGGCGTGCCTTTAACCCATTGTGCAGCATCTTTGCCCATTCAGTGAGTGTCTGAGACACCAGGGCCCCAACTATCGTCGGACGCACAGCTGAACACACTACCGTGTACAGGTTGCGGGGTGATCGCCTCAGCCTTCTTGTCCACAGGGTCCTTGAAGGCAGGAGCCCCTTCCACCGGAACGGTGGCTAGCTTGTTTTAGCCTGGACATAGAAGGGTCCACTATCGGGGGCGAGGTCCATCTTTTTAGGAAACTCTCTTTAAGAGGGTAACGCATCGCCAGATTTTTAGGGACTGAAAAAACCTTCTGTGGTTTGTCCCACTCCTCGTATAAAAGTCTATATAAGACACACAAGGAAACACCTTAACAGTGTGGGTCGCCTTACGGAACCCAAAGGGGACCGGCGCTTCTCTTTTTAGAGTGTCTTGCACTGCGGTGAGAGGGTCACTTATCAGAACCCTATTGCGTGCTGACCCGGATCCGGGCTTCTGACGCCATGCTGACCCATGTGCCTGACAATTCAAGGCAGGGCACAGTAACCCACCCTCCTAGCTGCAGCAGAGACGAAGGGTTCCCACCCAGAGGACTCACCACCCTGGAACAGAGTACGGTTGCCATCCACCACTTGGTAAAGCCGCTTCCTTGTCAGCTATGCAGTCTGACCCTTCAGCAGCGTGTGTCTGTCAGTCTGCACCGTCTAAATGCCAAAAAAGATGGCCGCAGAGCGGCCACTAGAGGCCTAACAACGCTGGATAGAGCGTGATGGCACCAAGAAAATGGCCGCCGAGTGGCGGCTAGAAGCCCCCACAGTGTGGCTACAAAATTATGGCCACCAACCGTAGTAGAGCCTGCCGAGTGGCCGCTGGAGGCAGACAGTGCAGCCACAAGAACATGGCCGCTGTATATCAGCAGAATATCACAAGAAAGTAAACAGCAGGATCACCAAAAACATGGCCGCCGAGCAGAAGCTAGAGGCCAAATACAGCGCGGCCACAAGAACATGGCCGCCAGTGCATATAGACAACACAGCATGGATCACAGCAAAAATGCTCACCGACAGCATGGAGCAGGACACACAGGTAAGCAAATCTCTTTTAAGCAGCTTATAACAATGCTTTAGCTGGATGTACACAAACAATTCCCCAAAGGTGAAGTCCGCCCCAGCAGCTAGTTCAGAGAGCCTAGGGAGGAGGGAAGATAGAACCTCCCTACTCACCTCTCCGGGAATGCCCAGCTCCTCTGTCTTCCTGCCGAAGCAGGGGATTAATACTTACCCTTCCTGTAGGATTATGCTAGAAGCATCCAAGACAGATCATCTTCCGCATGGTGACGCAGATGACTGTCGGCCAGGCTACTGCGACTGGGCCGTATAGACAGTCCGATGCAAGCCCTGGAGCGTATAGCTCACCGGCCACCCGTAGAGCGGCGGGCATGTCGTGGATGACCCAGTGTGTAGCTACAGTCGGCACACGCTCGATGGCTGAAACTGGGGAGACTACAAGGATCCAGGATCCAGCCTGTCACCTAGTCGGCAGTTGATTGAAGATCATAGGAACAAAAATAAAAATAATAAAATTTCAATCTGGAATCAAAAAACCTCCAGGCATATGGGCCCGAAGGGAGCTATGTCTTCTCCTTAGCTAGGCAGAAAAAAAACTGATCTGCTTGGTGCAGGTTGAGGGGATATAGTCAGTAGGACCACCCCCTGGGCGGGGCTGTTCAGCTTTGAAGTTAACACTTTCTGCCTACTCACTCCTAAAGGAAGGCTAATACCCACTTTGTCAAGATTAAGGCTGTGTCTGTCCATGAACAAAAGAGAAATGTATATTTCAGCTTCTTAAATCACTAGTCAACATTTTTATGACAATCTATCCTCTTACTTCTCCCCTCCAATTCCATAGCCCTCTTCCTGCCTTATTTCACCAGCTATCGAAGCTTAAAAATACCTTTGCTGTGTACATTTGTGTGTGGGTTTTTTTTTCCTTTTTTAGAGATTGTCCTATTAACACTCTGCTAAAACTTTGTGCGTTACTAGTGGTTGAACCTTGATAAAAGGGGCATACCCTAAAAAATTAGTGCAAATTAAAAAAGTATCACAGACAATACTTAATTGTTTCCGAGAGAGACACAGAGAGAGACACAGAGAGAGACACAGAGAGAGACACAGAGAGAGACACAGAGAGAGACACAGAGAGAGACACAGAGAGAGACACAGAGAGAGACACAGAGAGAGACACAGAGAGAGACACAGAGAGAGACACAGAGAGAGACACAGAGAGAGACACAGAGAGAGACACAGAGAGAGAGACTCTAAAGGCAAACAGATATTACTGTTTTCCTATTTAGAAACCCCATAATTCCCTGCAACACCAGTGAATAAGTGATCGTGTATTAAATATTTGTAAAATAAATAATTTTAATAAATAGAAGTAAAAAAAGACAAAAATTTGTTTGTAAAATGTATAAACTTAAAAATAAATAAAACTGACCAAAACAATTTTAGTTTGTCAAAAAAAAAAAAAAAAAGTCCTTCCATGTCCCCCACTACCACCAAAAAGGGAGAGTATGTTATACCTGTTATGCCATTTTCAAAATGGTTTAAACTAATGTGTGCCTTTGTTACCAGCACACCCATAACTAAGGCCCCTTTCACACTGAGGCGTTTTTACCGCGTTTTTGCGGTAAAAATAGCGCTGTAATAACGCCTGAAATAATCCTGCCCCAGCATTCTCAATGTGAAATCTGAGGGCTTTCACATTGAGGCGTTTTGCTGGCTGGGCGTTGAAAAAAATCCTGCAAACAGCTTTTTTAGAGCAACTTTAGGGCGCATAAAATAGCGCTGTAAAAACGCCTATCCCCATTGAAATGAATGGGATTCGCGGTAAAAACGCATAGGCATAAGCGTTATGTTAAAAAATAGCGCTAACGCCTATGCGTTTTTACCGCGATTTTACCGCGTTCGCGCAAATTTTAGCGCGGTAAAAAATGTCATTTTTTAGCGTTTTTTCAACGCCTCAGTGTGAAAGGGGCCTTAGGCAAAGAAAAAAATAAAGAAAAAATAAAAGGGAGGGGGGGGGGGGGGGGGGAGTACGTTTGCTATTCTAGAAGATATATAAATACACGTACTCTTATCTACCATTTAAAAGAAAACTAGTATTGCTAAAACAGCATATCCAAGAACCAAGAAAAGTACTTTCAGTAAACGATCATATTTATCCTCAAGCTCTTTCACCAAAATTTCAAAAAAGGTAACAAAGAGGAAAGTCCCCGCTGCAAGCCCTTGCAAGAGAGCTGAAGTTATACTGCTCGCCATGTTCTGGGCACTCTCAATGGCCAATCCAATTGAGATACCTATAGGAATCATTATACTCACTAAAACAGCCATCTTCACAGCATCTCTCATTGAAGTTTTTGCTTTTGCCATGTTCACCCCCATTGCCACAGCAATTAAGGTTTCATGAATTATAACACCTATAAAGAGGTTTAGCACCTTATCCCCTTGTTCCTGCAAGCCAAGTGCCAAACCTTCAAAAACGGAATGGGCAGAGAGTGCAAACACTAAGCTGACAAGACGAAGAGGACCGGACCTGGAGATATCTCTGATATTTAGACTATGAGTGTGGTGGCTGTGGCCTCTTTCATATTGGTTGTTGTCCTGGTTGGAAGATATAAATGGACTTTCATATTCAGAGTCACTACCAGCGTCGGATCCCACATTTAAGGTTTCCAAATCATAGAATGAACGTTTCTCTTTCCGGAATGTTAAGATTACTTGCTCCACAAAGACTGTGAGGAAAAATCCAACCAGCATAACAGTCTCTGCCAGTGGATAGTCTGTGCTGACATTGCCCATTTTTAGAACTTCCTCAAACTGAAAAACAAAAAATAAAAAATTAAGACTTGTAAAAACATACATACGTTTATTAACCCTTTGCACCACAAAATAAGGCCTATTGTTTTATTCAACAGGAGTGTCAATTACTAAAGTGTATGGATATAGTTAGAAAGGATATTGAGTATTTACCATGATTTGTAACTCAGACATTTACTAGGTTCTGCTACTCTGAGGCCCCTTTCACACTGAGGCGCTTTGCAGGCGCTATTGCGCTAAAAATAGCGCCTGCAAAGTGCCCTGAAAAAGCCGCTACTTTGTATCCAATGTGAAAGCCCGAGGGCTTGCACACTGGAGCGGTGCGCTGACAGGAGGGTAAAAAAAAACTCCTGCAAGCCGCATCTTTGGAGGCACGATAGGAGCGGTAAAAAAAAAAAAAAAAAAAAAAAAAAAGCGCTCCTATAGCGCCCCTGCCCATTGAAATCAATGGGGTAGCGCCTCCAAAACGCTGCAAAGAGACGTTATTGCGGGCGTTTTTAACCCTTTTGCGGCTGCTAGCAGGGGTTAAAGTCACCCCGCTAGCGCCCGCAAATCGCGGCAAAAACGACGGTATAGCGGCGCTAAAAATAGCACCGCTATACCGCCAGCGCATCCAGCGCTTCAGTGTGAAAGTAGCCTAAAGCTGATCTTTACAGAAAATTTTAAAAAATTGAGAACAGCTAGGCTAGCAGGACAGACATACTGTCCTGCAAGACATACTGGGGTTGATTTACTAGAACCAGGGAGTTCAAAATCTGCTGCAGCTTCCAAGTTTTTTGGACAAAGCTTAATTGAACAAGCGAAAGTTAGAAACGGATTAGCTACCATGCACAGCTCCAAGAGATTTTGTATTCCCCAGTTTTAGTAGATCAACCCCAGTATGTCTCAATGTACAATCCCGGGACATGCTGGAATGAATGAACTCTTGTGTGCATGCAAGGGAGTTGTGCCATCCTGACACAGCCAATCAAAACGATTGGCAAGGGACTGAGGAGAGGAAAGAATAGTTCTGCTTTAACCTCTTGAGCCTCTGGGAAACTCTAAAATTTCCTTTGAGTCCCATCGTCTGTTTTGCACATAAATTTTTTTGGGTGTTTGCAGTCTACCCCAACACACACACACTTTAAATTTGGTAGCAAAATTAAATACACAAAACATTTTTTTTTCCCCAACCGTAAAAATATTTTAAAATAAAAAAAAAATTCCCATTTGTCCAAAGTTGACATTTGTGCACCCTCATGTTTACCACTAAATATAACCATCAAAGCTTGTTGGTTACATTTATATCTCATAATGCAACTTTTATGTAACATAGAAGAATGGTAAAGCGCAAAAGGAAAAAAGTACGCATTTTACTTGAACCACTTCAGCCCAGGAAGAATTGGCTGCTCAATGACCAGTGCGATACGGCACTGCATCGCTTTAACTCAGGGCTTGACAAATTTGCTTTGAATCTAGGAGCTAGGTAAAAAAGTTAGGCGCCAAGTTTTTTTTTGGTATGACTCAGTGATTAGCCCCAGTGGCGTCACTAGGGTTGGTGTCACCCCCTCCACTAACTACAGACCCAGACCCCCCTCTCCACTAACTACAGACCCCCCTCTCCACTAACTACAGACCCCCTCCCGCAGTATAGATCCCCCTTTCGCTAAGTACAGACCCCCTCCCGCAGTATCGATCCCCCTCACTAAGTACAGAACCCCCTACCGCAGTATAGATCCGTCTCACCAAGTACAGAACCCCCTCCCGCAGTATAGATCCCCCTCACTACGTACAGACCCCCCTCATTGTAGATCCCCCTCCATCAGTGCAGCCCCCCATCATTGCAAACTCCCCCCTCAGTGCAGACCACCCATCAATGCAGACCCCCTTCAGTGCAGACCACCCCTCTCCCCTCCTATAGCGCGCCCCCCCCCCCCCCCCAGCACGTCTATTTGGATCACATTAAACATTTTACAGACCTCAGAACAGCGCGGGATAGGCACAGCAGAGTGTGTCCCTCTGACTCCCTCCTCCTCCTCCTCCGTTGAGGAGAGGGAGGCGGCTTCGGTCCGCTCCGCTGTGTAGGGGTGAGGACTGTGCGGCGTGCAGTTTTAGCGAGCGGTGCCGCTGCCCTCTGGTGGGCGTCACCCGGTGCGGCCCGCAGCCCCCGCCTGGGAACACCACCGAGACCCTCTTCTCCCGTATTCAGCCCTTCTCCTTCAGCCAGAGGAGCAGGGCGCTCAGGTGCTGGGAAACCACTGACTCCGGATCCCCGATGTGCTGAGCCGCTTCCCGCAATACCCTGAGGCAGAGCGTCAGCAGCAGTGGGGATGACAGGCCGCCGAGGATCCCCCAACTGGACTTCACTCTGCTGGCCACTCGTTCCTCCTGCCGTGTCAGCCGCGGCTGTGCCACTCTCTTCCTGCTCCATCCCCGCTGCCACCGCTAATCACGTTCCTGGTCAAGACCCCGCAACCCACCCTGTAGCAGAGGCACCCTTTACTGATCAAAGCCCAGGCGCCAGGGTGAAATTTCTAGTCGCAATGGCGACCTGGCGCCTGGGATTTGTCGAGCCCTGCTTTAACTGACAATTGCGCGGTCGTGCGACGCTGTACCCAAACAAAATTGATGCCTTTTTCAATCCCACAAATAGAGCTCTCTTTTGGTGGTATTTGATCTCTGCGATTTTTATTTGTTGCGCCATAAACAAAAGAGCGACAATTTTGAAAAAAAAATAAAATAAAAAATAAAAACACCACACAATATTTTTTACTCTTTTCTGTAATAAATAGCCCACAAGCTAATTTTTTCCTCAGTTTAGGCCAATATGTATTCTTCTACATATTTTTGGTAAAAAAAAAAAAAAAAAAAACACGCAAGAAGCGTATATTGGTTTGCGCAAAAGTTATAGCGTCTACAAAATAGGGGATAGATTTATGGCATTTTTTAATATTTTTTTTTACTAGTAATGGCGGTGATCAGTGATTTTTAATCAGGACTGCGACATTATGGCGGACATATCGGGCACTTTTGACACATTTTTGGGACCATTGGCATTTATACAGCGATTAGTGCTATAAAAATGCACTGATTACTGTGTAAATGTCACTGGCAAGGAAGGGGTTAACACTAGGGGGCGATCAAGGGCTTAACTGTGGGGGATGGGACCAACTATAGGAGATGAGAGAGATCGTAGTTCCCAGCTCGTAGGAACTCGCAATCTCTCTCTCCTCTCAGAAATGAGATGTGTGTGTTTATACACACACCTGTCCTGCCTCTCGTGCCCGCGACCATCTGCTATGCCGTTTAAAAGGAACCGACGTACAGCTACGACGGTTCGCGGGATCGTGCCGACCTGCCGCAGTATAATGACGGCGGCTGGTCGGCAAGCCGTTAAAAGGATGCTTTATTACCTTTCAATGATACATTACAAGGCACAATGGAAAGAAAAAAAAAAAGTTTTCTCAAATTGTTAGTGCAACATTAAGATGAGGTTAAAGCAGAGCTCCACCCAAAAAAGGGGAAGCCCCGCTTGTCTGATTCCCCATTTGGTCGGGTTGGTGAGAGCACAAATTAGAACAGTGGCAGCTTTTTCACAATTGCTAAACATTTGAATGACATTGTGTCCATTTACATCAGCATTTGAGGTTTGTGCAGTGAAGGCTTATTACCCAGGGGAGGTAATATTTTATTTTAGGACATGCACATTATTGTATATTTTTATAACTTTTTTTTTTTTTTTACACGTGGAGTCTGGATCTGGTCAGTTGAGACTAAATCCAGACCCACTCAGGTAGCTGTGCAGCAGCAGATCACTTGTGGAAGAACACCAGTCATTGCGTTATGTCTGAATAGGCACTTAGAAGGGGTTACCTTTGTCCTCCGTGTGATGCCTGTGGCATCGGTCATCACTGGGACAAGAAGGCCTGAACAGTAATAAAAAGAAAGAAAATTCTAACCCTTCCACATGCTGTGTGTTTCAACAATGTGTTTTTTGTTGGAGAGATTTCCCGGTGACACATCCTAACGAAAGGTTATATGTAAAAAACAAACAAAAGCATACCTTTTCTCTCACTGCAGGAAGCAGGGCATTGAAGCACGTAGCCAAGAATACTCCTCCAGCAAAGGAGTTACACAGGGAAAGGATCCTTTGTGAATGGGAAGATCTCTCAATATCTGGAACAATTAGCTTGACAGGCCCAAGCGAACCCAGCATCATCAGCACAAATACTGCTAGCAGGCACAACAGCTTTGCCACTACAAGATTCATTGTGATGACAGACTTGCTTGGAGATAACACAGAATGATGTCACGTTCAGCCTAAGGCAGTAACAGCAGATTCAACTAAAGAAAAGAAAAAGTCGTTTATTGAAAGCTTTTCAGGTAACTGCACAGAAAATGAATAAGTCATTACATATCCATAAATATATGAGAGGAGGGATGGCATTTTCATGTTCGTGGAACAGTTTTACCATAGTAAGAACTAGTCAGATGTAATTTTCCTACAAACCTGTCCCCATTCAGTCCCAGTCTACCAGCTCTCCTAGTGTGGCTCTGATTTTCCCATGCATGAACACCAATTTCCATTCGGAAGAATCACTCACTGCTCATTCTGACAGTGTATAGCTTTTGCTTTGAATTTTAAATTGGCAGTTCTGCAGTGCGGAGTGAAATGAACAGCAGAAATCTTTATTTTTGTAAAGCCCATCACTACATTGGGTTCATTTACTCATGTGAAGTCCTGCCTCCACATGTCAAATCTCTGGGTCAAACAAGTAGAAGTAGAACATATACAAATATAAAAAAATTTGAGAGTCTTCACAGTAATATTTTGAGAGATACTTCCAACACTCTCAGCATTGGTACCATCTTAAAAGATCTGCCAAGCTGCTGTGCACATCATAGGAGGGAAAAATTGAATGAAGCAATGATGGTACAGCATAAAGTGCAAGCTAAATATACACACACACACACAGTGTTCTTGTGTTAAAACGCACCAATTTCACTTTCAGGCCCTATTCACATCTAGCATAGTGGGAGCGCACATTTTGTGTCTTGTATCTGTTGGGACACGCATTGACAGCCTGCCGATTTAAATGGGCTGTGCTATATGTGGCTTACAATACATGTTGGCGTTTTGTGTGCTTTTTTACTGTGCGTTTTGCAGTATTTTCCCCTCATTTTTTCACATGCCAAAATGTGTGTTTGCTTCTGTGCTTAGTGTGTTAACAATTAATGGCACTGAAAGCGCAACTAGTAATTTTAGGTGTATAAAAAAGGTGCCCATACACTATACAATCTGATTGTACAATCTCCTTTAGATCTGCCATCAATTATGCAGTGCAAGGGCCTGCCTGATTGGATAGAGTGATTAGCGAGATATGCGTTTCCTCCTATTATATATATTTGGTAAATCTAAAGGAGATTGTACAATCAGATTGCATAGTGTATGGCCACCCTGATACACCTAAAATTACTAGTTGCACTTTCAGTGTTATTAAATTGTTAACAGCACACCAAACACAGAAGCAAACACACATTTTGCCATGTGAAAAAACGAATGGCAAATGCTGCAAAACGCACAGTAAAAAAACATGCAACCCACAAAACGCCAACATGTCCCAAAAGCCACATATAGCACAGCCCATTTAAATCAACGGGCTGCCCCATGCGTGTCACAGGAAAAAGAGCCACAAAATGTTCACTCTCACTATGCTAGATATGAATGGGTCCTGAAAGTGAAATTGGTGCATTAACACAAGAACAATGAGGCTCCATTCACATCTGTGCGTCTCCTTGCATTTCAGAAATGTCCTGCACCAAAAATCACAGTAAAAAAATGCACCAAGCTGCGCTATAAAAAAAAGTTCGGAAGCTTCTTTGGGGCGATTGCTGTGTGTAGGGGAGCCCATTCTGGTGGATGGGCTGCCTTATGTGTGAAAAAGCTCCAAAACGCCTCCCAAAAAAAAAAAATAAAAAAAAATGCATGAATGCAAGTTCCCGCTATGCAGAGATGTGAACGGGGCTTGACAGCGTATGTGTTTCTGTCCACTCCCTGCTATGTACTTGTATAAAGAAGGCCATACACTATGCAATCGGATTGTTTATTTAGTGAGAAGGGCGATCACGGATTGATTGATTGCATTTTATTTAAAAAATGCGCAGCTGGGAATGGGAGGGTAGATGATGCAGGGTGTGTGCCAATGAGATCAGCTGGTCAACTCCTTCCTGTGTCATAACCTAAAGTCTGACCAGGAAGCAAGGCAGGAGCAATAGATACATTTTGAATCATGGATGGAGGACGCGTCTGTAGATTTTACAGAAAGCTTTGATTTTTTTTTTTTTTTGCAAAAATAAGTACATGAATGCTATATTGGTGCATAGGGGGAGCTGGAATTTAGGAAAAAAATAAAATAAAAAAAAAGGGAGGTGAACTTAGCCTTTAAAGAGATTGCTCTGTATGGGCATGGTGACAAAGTGACAGGTTCTCTTGAGGTGATATTACTGAGCGTAGTTCTTTTCAAGTTTACTAGTTTTAAGTGGAATAGCTGGTAAGGTTTCCATTTCTGACAAAACAAAACTAAGAAGAATTATTGAAGCCCGACTCCACGCAAATAAAAAAATTATCCCTTGCAGTAAGGGCTGTGCCCACTATGCAAGGGTTAATTGCTCAATGTCCATAAATTCTTGTGTCAAAAAGTAAAAAAAAAATGATTTCCTAAATCAATTGTGCTAAAAACAAATAGGGCGGATGTCACCACACATGCAGGCTGGACGGTGGCCATCTTTGTGGTTGGTCATATGGAGCGAGTGCAATTCTGTTAATAAAAAGGCCTTTATGGTTTTACACTATGGGCGCTTTGCTTTGTTCCCTGCGTGGTGTCCATTTTTGGTGATGACCAAGGAAGCTATAGTCAACACTGGATGTCTCAGTGATTGGACTGAGAGGTTGGAGAAGGTGTTTACCTAGGTGGATTTACACATAAATGTGCTATTGACCGCTTTTGATATGAGGGTCAACATCATCTGGTAAGCCTCCCTGGAGCACTGTGTATTATGAATTACTAGAATTCTGGCTGTTACCATTACTTATCCAAGAAATCTCTGTGGGATCTTTCTCATTCATCATTTTACTTATAAAAAAGGGACTGGATCACAGATTTTATTTGAGCACAAAATTGATTTAGGACTTTTTTTACTTTTTGACACATGAAATTCTGGATATTGAGCGTGAGAGTGAATGCACTCCTGCACAGCCATTCTCATCTCAGAAAACTATTCCAATGGCTCTTGCTCTCACCAGACTCAAAATGTAGTTAGCTTACAGTGGAGAGTCAAGCTTGTAAGAAATTACACTGAAAAAAGGGATTTTTATAACAGCTTACCTGTAAAATCCTTTTCTTGGAGTACATCACGGGACACAGAGCGACTTAGTCATTACTAATGGGTTATATAGATTACCTTCAGGTGTTGGCACTGGCCAATTCCAAACCGGAAGTACCCTCCCCTATATAAGCCCCTCCCATCCGGGAGCACCTCAGTTTTGTAGCCAAGCAATAAGTGTCCCAAAAAGAGGGGTGGGAGCTCTGTGTCCCGTAATGTACTCCAAGAAAAGGATTTTACAGGTAAGCCGTTATAAAAATCCCTTTTTCTTTTTCGTACATCACGGGACACAGAGCGACTTAGTCATTACTAATGGGACGTCCCAAAGCAATGCCAAATGAGGGGAGGGATACATAAGCTGGGCGCCATCAGGCATGAGGATCTTTTGCGGCCTGCAACACACTGCGCCCAAAGGCGACATCCTCCCGACTAACGTCTACCTGGTAGAATCTAGTAAACGTGTGTACCGAAGACCATGTTGCGGCCTTACATACTTGAGCTAGGGAGGCCTGGTGATGCACTGCCCATGAAGTTCCAACTGCTCTTGTGGAGTGCGCCCTAACTTTGAACGGAGGCGGTCTCTTTTTCAAGCCATAGGCTTGTATTATGACCTGTCGAATCCACTTGGCTAAAGTGGATTTTGATGCTGCCTGACCCTTTTTAGGGCCTTCCGGCAGAATAAACAAAGTATCCGTTCTGCGAATCTGAGCAGTGGCTTTTAGATAAGCTTTAACTGCTCTTACTACATCCAAGGAATGTAATAATTTTTCCTCTACCGAGCTAGGTTTGGGGAAAAAAGAAGGAAGAACCACATCATGGTTCAAATGAAACCTCGATACCACCTTAGGAAGAAAGGCTGGATGAGGACGTAATACTACTCTGTCCTTATGGACAACCAGATATGGCTCCTTACAGGACAAGGCGGCTAATTCCGATACTCTTTTAGCCGAACAAACGGCTACTAAGAAAATCAATTTCCTGGTGAGAAAAACCAAGGAAATGTGTTGCAATGGTTCAAACGGTTGTTTCTGTAGAACTGACAGAACCAGGTTTAAGTCCCAAGGACATATGGGAATACTAACCGGAGGGCTAATACGCATCACTCCTTGTATGAAAGCTTTGACTAGTGAATGCGAAGCCAAGGGCCTTTGAAAAAATATTGACAAGGCCGAAATCTGACCCTTGATAGTACTCAAGGCCAGCTTCCTATCTACAGCCCACTGTAGGAAGTCCAAAATCCTCCCTATCACGTACTTACGTGGATGCCATTTCTTGGCCTCACACCACGTAATGTACGCTTTCCAGATCCTATAATAGATCTGCCTGGATACCGGCTTCCTGGCATTGATCATGGTAGATACCACAGAATTAGAGAGCCCTCTCTTTTTCAGAATGTGGGCTTCAATAGCCAGGCCGTCAAACCTAGGGCTGGTAAGGAAGGGTGGTATATCGGTCCCTGCGACAGCAGGTCCGGACGATGTGGGAGGGTCCAAGGACTCCTCACTGACATTTTTACAATCTCCGCGTACCATGCCCTTCGGGGCCACGCTGGAGCCACCAGAATCACTGGTTTCTTTTCTACCCTGATTCTGCGGAGTAATCGCGGTAACAATTGTGGCGGTGGGAATGCATATATCAGCTTGAACTGATCCCAAGGGAACACTAGGGCATCCGAGCCGCAAGCTAGAGGATCCCTTGTGCGAGACACAAATCTGTCCACCTTTGCGTTGAATCTGGATGCTAGCAGATCTACATCCGGTGTTCCCCACCGCTGGCATATTGCCTGGAAAACCTCGGGGTGAAGAGACCATTCCCCCGGGCATAATTGTTGGCGACTTAAAAAGTCCGCTCTCCAATTTTCCACTCCTGGGATGAAAACCGCGGATATGGCTGGGACATATTTTTCTGCCCACTCCAGGATGCAATTTGCTTCCCTCTGGGCTGCACGACTCCTGGTGCCACCCTGGTGATTGATATATGCCACAGCTGTGGCATTGTCTGATTGAATTCTGACAGGGGACCCTTGGAGTTTGGATGTCCATGCTACTAGGGCATACCGGGCTGCTCGTATCTCTAAGAGATTGATGGGCAGGGCCTTTTCTGCTTCTGACCACTTGCCCTGGAGAGACCATTGCTCCAGTACTGCCCCCCAGCCTATGAGGCTGGCATCTGTAGTGACTACCTTCCAAGAAACCGGACTGAAGGGTTTCCCTTTTTCCAGATTCTGGGGCACCAACCACCAATGGAGGCTCTTGCGAACGGAAGGGGACAGGGACATTGGTAAGTCTAAAGCCTGAACTTTTTTGTTCCAGGCTGACAGTATGGCCCTTTGCAAATTCCTTGAATGGAATTGACCGTAGGGTACCGCTTCGAATGAAGCCACCATTTTTCCCAGCAGCCACATGCAGAGGCGTATGGATGGTTTTCTTTTTGTACCCACTAAGTGGGTCAAATCTTTTAAAGACGACACCTTCTCTGGAGGTAAGAAAATCTCTCTCGGATTTGAATCCAGCCTTAGCCCTAAGTATTCCAGACTTTTGACTGGTCTTAGAGCTGACTTGTCCCGGTTGATAATCCAACCGTGATATTCCAGATACTTGATTGTCTTGTGAATAGCTACTTCCAGCTTTTCCACTGAGTGGTCTATTAGTAGCAGGTCGTCTAGATATGCCATTATCGTTACACCCTGTGTTCTTAGATTGGCCAATAATGGGGCCAGAATTTTTGTGAACACTCGTGGTGCTGTGGCCAGACCGAAAGGTAAGGCTCTGAACTGAAAATGGCGCCCTTCTACTGCAAAGCGTAGAAATTTCTGGTGGGCCGGAAAGATGGGAATATGCAGATAAGCATCCTTTATGTCGATCGAGGCTAACCATTCCTGCCCTTGTAGGGCGGTGGCCACCGATCGGATCGACTCCATCCGAAAAGTCCTGATATTTAGGAACTTGTTTAGCCCTTTTAGATTTAATATGGGCCTCACGTCCCCATTTGGTTTGGGGACTGTGAAAGGGTTCGAGTAAAACCCGAATCCGCTTTCTTCCAGGGGAACCTTCATGATTACACCTTGGAGCAATAGTTGTTCTAGTGCCAGAAGGAGGGATCCTCTCTTCTGGGGATCTCTTGGCACGTTTGACCTCATAAATTGGGCAGGAGGAGTGCCTTTTAACTCCAGCTTGTATCCCAGACTTACTGCGGAGAGCACCCATCTGTCTCTGATGGTGTCCCGCCAGGTCTCTGTGAACAACTGAAGTCTTCCCCCCCCACCCGATTGAGTGGGGGCAACGCTTCATGCCTTGGGGGGAGGTTTTGTACCTCTCTTGATCCAGGGCTTCTTGTTACCCTGTGATTGTCCCTGATTTCTGCCCCCTGAATTTGACCGCGGAGGCCGTCGGAACTGCTTCACAGCCGATGTGCCCGGGACTGGAGAAGTAGGCCTCTTAAAAGAAGGACTTCTACCCTTGTTCTTAACCGGTAAGAGTGAACTTTTACCGGCAGAAATTTTCTGGATATATTTGTCCAGATCTTCTCCAAATAAGCGTTCTCCATGAAATGGGAAGCTAACCAGCAGTTTTTTACAGGGAGCTTCAGCAGACCAGTTTTTGAGCCACAGAAGCCTACGCATATGTACTATAGACAGCGTAAAGCGGGAGGCCTGTTGGATTGTATCCTTTATGGCGTCCACCACAAAACACAAGGCTCTAGGCAGGTCAGCTAGGGCAAGAGCCTGCTGATCTGGTAAGTCCCTTAAGACTTGTTTCAACTGATCTTTCACTGCTTGGCAGACTCCAATCGCTGCTACCGCAGGTTGTGTCACCATGCTTGCTGTAGAGAAAGCAGATTTTAGTAAAGACTCCAATTTTTTATCTATTGGGTCTTTGAACATTGGAACATTATCTACTGGACATGTCAGTGATTTGTTAACAGAAGAGATGGCTGCGTCCACTGTAGGGACCCTCCATTTTTTTATGAACTTATCCTCCATGGGATAGATCACCGGAAATCTCTTGGGGGGAGCAAATATTTTATCAGGATGCTCCCAATCCTGGTAAATAAGCCCTTCTAATAAAGGGTGGATTGGGAAGGAACAGACAGCCTGGGGAGCTTTTAGCGACCCCAGCGAGGAAACCGTAGTGGATGGTGGTTCCGCCAGAGGCATTTTAAATGCTGATCGGACCATGTTAGTCAGAGACTGAACCCATAATCTTTCAGCCTGAGAGGCTGAGAAAGGTTCTTCCACTGTTGATTCCTCCATAACTGAATCAACCTCATCCTGATCCCCTTCAGGTAGGTCGATCTCTGTGTGGGGCTGTTCCTCCACTAACAGGCACTCTGAAGGAGGAGACGGAGATCGGACGCGCTTTTCCTGTGACAGGGAAGCAGCGATCAATGCTGTTAATCTCTCTTCCAATCCTCCCAGAGTTGAGGATAAAACCTCCTCTGTTATATATACAGGAGCAGGTGGACTGGGGACAGCCGCAGCACCAGGCATTCCTGCGGGGTTTCTACGGCTACTGACCTCTGAATTCTCAGGGGAGATTGGTGCAGTACAAGCATGCCCAATATCCTCAGAGCCCGATGGAGACCCCTTTGGCTTCCTGGAAGACCTATTTCCGGAGCGTCTGGACGACATATCCTTTAAGCACAAAGCTGAGGTATTCCCGTCGTCATACACCAATTTTTGCTGGTAATAGTCTAACACAGTTGCTGCTATATACCAGCTGGTGTCCACTAAAGTGCCTTTCTATGGGGATGCCTGCATCAACCGCCTCTGTGTGCCACTGTTTGTTGCTAGCTCTGTTTGCATCCAGCTGACACTTGTACTGTGTCTTTATACAAGCTGGGACGCCTGCACATGCGCAGAAGCGCCGCGCATCGAGCGTCATCCACCCGCCCCTTTTTTTTCATAGGAGGCGCTTGCACGCGCCCGCGCGCGCCATTGGCGCCCTTTTCGAAATCAAACAGGGACTAGGAGCCAGGGCCCTTTTTGCCAGAGGGCCTGTGCGGTGGATGAGCGCAGCAACAGGGCAGAGGAAGTGGATTCCCACAGAGTCCCTTTTTTTTTTTTTTTTCTTGACTACTATTAAAATTTTACATTTTCAGTAGTTACAGGCAAACACAGATATTTAGCGGGAATACCGTTAGGTAACAGACAGAAAGACAAATTAGGCTTGGGGGTCCCCCAATAGAACCAAGTTCCTGGGCGCCCCCACTTACCTGATCCCCGCCGCAGGACTTTGTTTGGTCCACAGAAGTCCAAACTTCACCTATCACGGCAGGCATTGTAATTAAACCTTCAGGGACCGGGTTCCCAAGGATTCCACTCCCCTGGACCTGTATAGCACCCTGCACAGACAACATCTTGGTCGTGGGTATGACCAGAGCTCTGGATCCCAGGGTCCAGCCCTCCTAAGAGAGGCATTACAGGCAAAACCTTGCTCTTCTGCTGCAAGGCCCGGGTACCGACCGTTTAGCTATGAAGCTTTTTTGGTGGGATCCGGAACAGCTTACTAAGGCCCAAAAGAACCTGTACGCAAGCCCAGTGAAAACACATGTTACTCTTTGGCCAACACCTTAGACACTGGCAAAAAACTGAGGTGCTCCCGGATGGGAGGGGCTTATATAGGGGAGGGTACTTCCGGTTTGGAACTGGCCAGTGCCAACACCTGAAGGTAATCTATATAACCCATTAGTAATGACTAAGTCGCTCTGTGTCCCGTGATGTACGAAAAAGAAATGTGCAGCGGTCGTTCAGTATTGTTGGGGTCACCTGTTCTTCTTGCAGGTTGTATTGCCATTGCCCTAGGCCTAACAGCAGGACTGGAACCCACTTCAGATTCCTCCTCTGGTAATAGTGTTACGGAATGCCAGATGAAGTGGTTGTTGGCGTGGATTAATCTGTCTCCAGCATTAAAATGGCGAGCAAGTTCTTCCTCTTCAAGGTCAAAGGGCATCCTCCCAACTTGATTGAGTACTGCAAATTCAAACAAGTTTTTTTTGTATCACTGCATTATTATGCTATGTCAGATTGCAAAAATGTTAAGCTGACAGATGCTAGCTTACCTTTGCATTTCTTTAAATGGTCTTAAAAAGGTGGAGCTCCAGTCTCCCCAAAAACAAATTAAAAGTCATCAGCAACAAAAACTGTAGCTGCTGACTTTTAATATAGGGACACTTACTTGTCCAGGAATCCAGCGATGTTGGCACCCGAGCCGATTCCTCAATGGGCTTCGAGTGCAGGCGGCGTATAATATACTAGGGGAAACCAGCAGTGAACCCTTTAGGCTGCACATTCTGAATTGTCCAGCCATCTTCTGGGACCTGTGCGTGTCCCAGAAGGCAGTGGGGTGTGGGCAAGGAGGAGGGCCAGACACACTCATAGAACACCGCTGCGATCTTTCCCGAAGTGGGAGCAGGTACCTGTACCCGGAGTGCTCCCCCCCCCCACAAAGTGCCAAATGTGGCAGTGGAGGGGGCGGGGAAGGGTATGAATGCAGAGCTTCCACTTTCAAGCTTTAAGAACTCCAGTACCTGTGCATATACATATGGAGGGTGTGAACTTGCAGCAGCTCTACTCCTCACCTCCCTGGAGGTGAGGAGTATCCATTGCAACAATCCCTCATGCTTCTCCAGTGCGTACGCAAGGCTGCAAAACAAAAAAAAAACAGAAGCGATTATACTCCCCTTTCCTTTCAGGTACCTAGCGACTGGTCATTCCTGTTAGTCTGCAATAAAGGTTTACGGTGGGGAAATCAACAGTAAGGGATAATATCCATGACACCAGCCATATAGGTTGTGATGAAGAAACCAACTAAGGAAGCTGGCTCCCTGCTGATGGTGGCTTGCATGTGGATTTTGTAAATATAAGTGGAATTTTTAACTAAAGTGGACAGTTAAAAACCAGGATTTTTGCTTTTAACTGCTTTTGCTTGCAAGTGTGATTTTTTTTTTTTTTTTTGTCCTTTGATACGTTTATCAGTTTTAAAAATACTTTCTCCCTCCCCCCCCCCCCTCCTTTCTCTGACACTTTTTAAACAGCTTTTTTTTTTGCTAATTAAGGGGAGTGGTTAATTGTTTACAGGTCAGTATATAAAAGTGTCTGTACAAACTCCCCTAGGTGCTGGCTCCCTGCTGATGGTGGCTTGCATGTGGATTTTGTGAACATAAGTGGAATTTTGACCTAAAGTGGACAGTTAAAAACAGGAGTCTTCTAAACTGAGTAACATCTTAAACTTCCTACAAGTAATTATATTGTAACTGGGAAATGAGTGCTAGCAGGGTTGAAGGTTTTGCTCAGTGCACAGTGTGCCAAATGTATGCAAAATTGGTGCAACAGCTCCAGGATGGATACCGCTGTGACAGATGTGAGCAGGTTGCCCTTCTGGAAGCTCACATTAGAGATCTGGAGGAGCAAGTTGCAACACTGGGCAGAAAGGACAACCTTGAAAGGGGTCCTCTGCTCACTGAGCAGGTGGTCAGTAGGTCTGATGTGGAGGGTGGAGGGGCAAGTCAGGATTATCAGATAGGAAGATGGGTTAATGTAGTTAGAGGGAGTGGAAGGGGCTTGCAGAAAAGGAAGGCCAGTCCTGTATTTGTGCATCAAAACAAAGTTTCCAAGTTAGGTGAAGATGTGGAGGTGGCAAACAGAGGTGGCAGCCCTAGATGTCACTGCTACCCCTAACAGCCGGGAGAGCAACCCATCTAGTAGAGGTGGTGAGGGGAGTGCAGGTAGGCCTAGACAGTTGGTGGTTATAGGAGATTCTATAATCAGAAGGACTGATAGAATAATTTGTCGCCAGGATCGCCTCAACCAATGACAGTATACATGGAAGGTGGAGGCTCCTTAAGAATCAATGTAAAGAACTAGGCTGCAAGATGAAGGCAAGGACCTCCAAGGTGATATTCTCTGAAATATTGACTGTGCCATGCGCAACACAGGAAAGGCAGGGGGAGATTAGAGAGCTGAATGCATGGCTAAAGACCTGGTGCAGGGAGGAGGGATTTGGGTTTCTAGAGCACTGGGCTGACTTTTCATTGGGGTGCAACCTATATGCTAAAGACGGTTTGCACTTGAATGGAAGGGGGTCTGCTGTGCTGGGGGAGAGGTTTATGGGAAGGCTGGAGGAGTATTTAAACTAGGATTGAGGGGGGGAGGGGGAACCAGAATTATATCGGGCACACAGGTCAGTTAAGGGTCAGACATTAATGGAGAGTGGAATGGGGATAGATGGGGGGGGGAGGGTTATGGCAGGTGACAAGAAAGTTCCCATGTTGCAAACAGCCATTGGAAACTATAGTGCCATTTGTACTACTAAAAATGATATGAAAAACACCAGAGAAAAAAAATACATTAAAAAGGGTTTGTTCACCAATGCCAGAAGTCTGCCAAGCAAAATAGGTGAATTGGAAGCTCTGGTGCATGAGGAGAGCTATGATGTAATCGGTATTGCCGAAACTTGGCTTCAATCCTCACATGACTGGGCTATTAATATTCCTGGCTATGTACTCTTTCGGAGAGACAGGGTAAAAAGGAAAGGCGACGGGGTCTGTCTCTATGTGAGAAGTGAGCTCAAAGCAAGCATGAAAGAGGACCTGGTTGATGGAGTGTGATGAGGCTGAAGCATTATGGGTGGAACTGCATATAGATGTGCGTAGTTCAAAGTTAATCATTGGAGTTTGTTATAGACCACCCAATGTTAATGAGGAGGTGGAGACCAAGCTCCTTGCACAGATGGAAAGGGCTGCAAGGGCTGGGACGGTGATAATAATGGGGGACTACCCAGAAATTGACTGGAGTAATGGCACTGCTGGGACAGTTAAAGGGCAAACATTTATAAGCCTATTGCAGGACAATTTTATGGTCCAGTTTATTGAGGCCCCAACTAGGAATGATGCTCTGTTGGACCTGGTAATCTCAAACCATGCAGAGCGTATTAATAATGTTCAGATAAAAGGAACACCTGGGTAGCAGTGACCATAACATGATTTAATTTGATGTTAGCTGTAAGCAAGAAATACATACAGGAAAGATAAAAACACTTAATTTCAATAAAGCAAATTTTCCAAGGATGAGGGCTGCTCTCCAGGACTTAGACTGGGAGGGAATATTGGCATCGATAAACAGAACAGAAATGGGAATTCTTCAAAAAGACTGTTTGTGAACTCACTGCAAAGTATATTCCCATGGGCAAGAAGTTTAAAAGGCTAAAAATAAAACATATGTGGCTCACGGTTAAAGTTAAAAAAGCTATAAACAATAAGAAAAGCTTTTAAAAAATATTTAAAAAAAAAAAAAAAAAAAAAAAAAAAAATGAAGGAACACTAGTGTCGTTTAAATGTTACAAAGAATATAACAGGATATGTAAAAAGAAAATCAAGGATGTAAAAATTCAAAACGAACGACAGATTGCAAAAGATAGTAGGACAAACCCCAAAAAATTATTTAAGTCTATTAATAGTAAAAAAAGGTCAGGTCTGAGCATGTAGGCCCTTTACAAAATAATCTAGGAGTAGGTGACTGGGGACAAAGAGAAGGCTAATTTATTAAATACTTTCTTCAGCTCTGTGTATACAATGGAGCATGGGGGAGATCATGTCCATAATGGGGGTGGTAGTGACACAGCCCCAAATCCACAATGGCTCAAAAGTGATATGGTCCAGAAATATTTAGACAGAATAAAAAGGTGGATAAAGCACCTGGACCAGATGGAATACACCCATGGATCCTAAAAGAATTGAGTTCTGTAATTTTAAAGCCATTGTATCTTATTTTTAGGGACTCATTAATGACAGGAATAGTACCACTTGATTGGCGCAGGGCCAATGTGGTGCTTTTATTTAAAAAGGGAACAAAGTCTTTAACAAGTAACTATAGACCTGTTAGTTTAACTTCTATAGTTGGGAAGATACTGTAGAGATTAATAAAAGACCACAGTTTTTTTTTTCCAGCAAGAACTCATCTAAGTAACAGACCGCATGGATTCATGAAAAACAGAAGTTGTCAGACAAACCCGATTTCTTTTTATGAAGAGGTACCGTATATACTCGAGTATAAGCCGACCCGAATATAAAGCCGAGGCACCCAATTTCACCACAAAAACTGGGAAAACTTATTGACTCGAGTATAAGCCTAGGGTGTGCCTCACTGTGCCCATGACTAGACTGACGTTTAACATGGGAGTCTATGGAAGGGGTGCCTGGTTTGAAAAAAATCGGTGCTCCCTAGGCGTAGGTCCCCCGGACAAGAAACTTTGCAAACCTGTAGAGGAAGAGTGGGGCTACATGTGTGCCAAGTTTGGGGTCCAGAGGACCTACGACCTGCCGGTACCGGGTCCCCAAAGTCACCAGAGAAATGACCGTTTAACATGGGAGTCTATGGAAGGAGTGCCCGGTTTTGAAAAATCGGTGCTCCCCGACCGTAGGTTCCCCGGACAAGAAACTTTGGCACACATGTAGCCCCACCCTTCCTCTACAAATTTGCAATTTTGGGCTCCAGGGGACCTACGGCCGGCCAGTACCGGCTCCCCAAAGTTTGGGAGATCAGGCGCAAAAAGGTGACTCGAGTATAAGCCGAGGGGGGCATTTTCAGCACAAAAAATTGTGCTTAAAAACTCGGCTTATACTCGAGTATATACGGTAAGTAAAACCTTGGACAGAGGGGTGGCGGTGGACGTGGTATACTTGGATTTTGCAAAAGCGTTCAATACAGTACCGCACACACGGCTCATATGTAAGGTAAAGTCTACAGGATTGGAAATATCAGTTTGTAAATGTATAGAAAACTGGCTAAAAGACCGAATTCAGAGAGTAGTGGTTAATGATTCTTACTCTGAATGGTCTATGGTTATCAGTGGTGTACGCCAAGGTTCAGTGTTGGGACCATTACTTTTTAATATCTTTATAAAAATGATAATTGGGTCTGGGATCAAAAGTAACATTTCTGTCTTTGCAGATGACACCAAGCTATGCAGTGGAATAACGTCCTTACATGATGTCGCCAATTTACAAACCGACCTCAAATGCTCTGTCTAATTGGGTGACTATGTGGCAAATGAGGTTTAATGTTGATAAATGTAAAATTATGCACTTGGGGGCTAAGAATACGATTGCATCATACATACTAGGGGGGAGTACAACTGGGGGGATCCGTAGTGGAGAAGGATCTGGGGGTTTTGGTAGATCATAAGCTCAATAATGGCATGCAATGCAAAGCTGCGGTTTTCAAAGCGAGCAAAGTCCTTTCTGGGGGAGAGGGAGAGGGAGAGGGAGAGGGATAATTTTTCCCCTGTTCAAATCATTAGTAAGACCTCACCTGGAATATGCAGTTCAGTTTTGGGCACCAGTTCTCAAAAAAGATATCGGGGAACTAGAGAAAGTGCAGAGAAGGGCAACCAAACTGATAAGAGGCATGGAGGAGCTCAGCTATGAGGAAAGATTAGAGGAACTGAATTTATTCACTCTTGAGAAGAGGAGAATAAGGGGGGATATGATTAACATGTACAAATATATAAGGGGTCCATATAGTGAACTTGGTGTTGAGTTATTCACTTTACGGTCAACACAAAAGACAAGGGGGCACTCTTTACGTCTAGAGGAAAAAAAGATTTGATCTCCAAATACGGAAAGGTTTCTTCACAGTAAGAGCTGTGAAAATGTGGAACAGACTCCCTCCAGAGGTGGTTCTGGCCAGCTCAGTAGATTGCTTTAAGAAAGGCCTGGATACTTTCCTAAATGTACATAATATAACTGAGTACTAACATTTATAGGTAAAGTTGATCCAGGGTAAATCCGATTGCCTCTCGGGGGATCAGGAAGGAATTTTTTCCCCTGCTGTAGCAAATTGGATCATGCTCTGCTGGGGGTTTTTGCCTTCCTCTGGATCAACTGTGGGTATAGAATTGGGTATATGGTATTGTACGATTTTTAATTTTTTTTTGAAATGGTTGGACTTGTCTTTTTTCAACCTGACTAACTATGTAACTATGTAAGGAAGAATATTCCAATATAATAAATGTTTTCTGGGAGCACTGCAATTTTCCCAGTGTGTGGGCGCTATTGACCAGAAAACACATCCAGATCATCAAGCCAGTAGCTGACAGCAAATTCTTTAACTACAAAAATGTTTTCTCTTATGTACTAGCAGTGGCTGATGCAGCTTTGACTACTTTTCGTCAAATGCTTGACAATGGGCTTCACCTACCAGAGCTGTCCACTGCCAGGGGCATGGGATCCTCCTTTACCTTTTAGTGTTTGTGGGGAATGAGGCCTTTGCTCTGTGTGAGCACCTGCTATGAGAATTATTACCTCACCAGGGTAAGAAGAGTTGTGGAGTGCACTTTTGGTATTCTTGTATACAAGTGGCATTTGCTGCATCCTCCTGTCAATTTGACCCAGAAGAATGCCATCTCTGCCCCCCAAAAAAAAAAAAAAAAAAGCAGCATATGTGCTCTCTACAACTTTGTCTATCAGTGTGATGGCTACCTTTATGAGGACTTACTAACCCAAGACATGGGCAACAGTAATGGTGCCGAAAACCATGAATAATTTTACATCCTACTGGTCAGGTCCCACGGCAGCTTGACGCCATTGCGTGTAATTATATATATATTACACACACACAATTACTATGAAGCATGTTATTTGTGTTTCCTAATAAAATATTATTCCAACAGTGACACGATTGGTATTTCTGTGCCTTCTGTCCATTATAAAATGGCCGATATGACTATATACACAGAATATTTTTTGTGGAGCAACCACTATAGGGGGCTGAAATATGACACCACACTGCTTACCAATTCTTAGATGTGGTGGCTGCATTTTTTTTTTCTTTAAGATACCTTTACTTCATTTTCATTTGGTGATTCAGTCAGTAGGTCTGTTTTTCATCAGAACAAGCTCCCTGCAAATGTATCAATTTAGTGGGACGAGACAAACCATTTACCACTGACAGGGGTGCTTACAATCAGCCTTTTATTCCTTAAAACCTTTATCCCCCAAAAATTAAAATTTCAAAATGTTTAACTGCAGTGGGAGCTGCAATTCAGCTTAAATTTGTTAGCGTTTTAAAATCTGCTAGTCCGTCTAACATTCCCCTCCCACCAGACCGACAATACTGCTGTCTGCTATGTCCCCAGTTCTCCTTAGTCCAGAGTGGGGGCACGCTAATACAGGTGGTGTTTTATTGGCCAGATCACAAGGTGAAAACAGGGGGAAAAAAGCCTCAAGAAAGAAAACTGATGCAACCACCACATCTAATGATTGGTAAGCTGCAATATATTATATTTTTGGATTTTGGGTTTAATACCGTTTTAAATTTGAGCAAAATATCACACATACAGATAAAATTTTGGGCTGTTCTCAGAGCTAAGAAACTCGTTGCAAAAAGGGATATCATAATAGCTAGTCATGGCAATACAGACTTCAAGTACATTATTCTCCCTAAGCTCACAAGTCTGGGCCACAGGAAAACTTTCTAGTCTGCCAACATACAGCTAGAACGCATACATAGGCATATCAAAAAGGTGTTCCAATCTTCGAAGTGAATGCGAACAATATCCAGCCATGCCCTCTACACCTCTTGCAGTGATCCTTATGCATTGGGCCCTGAGTATTGTAGAGATGAGGATGCTCACAGACCATCTCTTCATTGTCAAGGTCAGGCTTCTTCCCTCCATGTTTTCAGCCTGACAAGATCACATGGTGTTTGGGGGTGGGGTCTAAGAAAAGTTGGGAGGAAAAAATAAAATAAAAAAAATGCAGAGGAATCTCATCGAAAATACATGCGATTCTGAAATTCAGATGAGTTTCTGTTGAAGTCTATAGGGCACAAAAATCACACTGCATTGCACCAAAGTAGCACAGGTACATTTGCCCACAGTTGCATTGTAGTTCCTTTCAATTGCTATGAACAGGCACCACTGAAATCAATGTAATTTCCATTGTGGTGCAGTTCTGTGTGACCCAAGTCGCATCTGACATCACCAGTGTGAAACAGGCCTCAATATGTTAAAGGTTATAGGAGTTGAGCAATTAAACTTAAAACATTTTTATTTAAAAAAGACTTGGGCTCGGTTCAAACTGGTGCGCTGTCCGACATCGGATGTGATTCGCACCGCATATGACATGCAATGTCTGTGTGATGCAAACTCAGCCATACAGATTGTATGGCTGAATTTGCATCGCATTCGGACCAAACTCGCACAGGATCCTTTTTTTGGTCCGCACCAGAAACGGATCGCATAGATGTTTACTGTCCGAATTGGGGGTATCATTAACTTTTTCTATTGACACTTCCAGCAGTTGGCATTTGGCAGTGTGAACCGCCTTGCGAGTCGGGTGCGATGTGGAAATCCGCAGTGGATTTGCAGGGTTCTCGCATCGCACCAATTTGAACCAAGCCTAAGGGAACAAAATGTAGCATCCATGTTATGCATTTGGTTTATCATTCTGACTTCAAAGACCAAGCAAACATGACAATGAAACCCCATGGCACTCAAAACACCCAGGTAACATAATATAATGTATTGAAAAGTAAATGTAAATGTCACAGCTTAACAGAAATTTTTTATATGTCTCAATCTTTGATTCACATATATTCTAAACTACTTACATGAAGGTAATGCAATTTTCATCATCTTCTTTGTGTTCCTAAACATACTATGAAGAAAAGAAAATTGTTAGCAAAAAATAAATAAAAAAATCATCAATTTTACTTGATGAAATGCTATATTAAAGTCTTCTGGTTGAAGCCCACAAATAAAATAGGATATTCTTTATCTTTACCAAATAATCCTAAATGATTAGAGATTTTGAACAAACTTACTAAAATTGTACTGCAATATGTCCATTAGAACACAGATGCTATTGTTTTGCACCATTTTGGGAACCAAACGTATCTGTTATTAATAGAATTTTCTGTTTATATTTGGTTTCTAACCTTTTCTACCTTCTATGTATGGCGATTTACACATGTTTCATGGATGTTCACACCTACGCATTTTTCAGTTTTGCAGAAACATAGTACAGTCCATTTAACATTGTCTCCTATGGGTCATGTTCACATCTAAGCAGGGGCGTAATTAGAACCTTTAGGGCCCTAGTGTAAGAAGCCATGATGGGACCCCATGAACCAAACCCCCCCCCTTTCCATCCAACCTCCGGGCTTCCAAATTTGGGAGGGTGTCCATGGATATCCTCCCAGAACTCTGCCTCCCGTATGCCACCTGGGACATTCATCCAGCACAATCATGGCAGCCATTTACCTTAGGATTAGCTGATCGCATGTAAACAGACTTCCTGGGTCTCGGCAGCCCTTTCCTCCCACGCTGTGTCTGTGTGAGGAAAGGAGGTGTTAAATTGTTTACACTGATAACCAGGGCTGCATTTCAGGGCCACCTATCAGTGCTCATCAATGCTGTGCTGCCTATCCGTGCCACAGACCATTACTCATCAATGCCACGTATCAGTGCAGAGTATCAGTGCCACAGATCATTGCTCATCAATGCCACCTATCAGTGCTGCATATCAGCCCCTCCCATCAGTGCAGCCGATGCTGGCTGCCTCCTTAGCACGGCAGAGAGCGTATCGCTCATACAGCTCAAAGCTGATAATTCTCCCTGCTCCCCCACCTTCCACTCTCGCACGAGATGACACGGCTGATCTGCTTATCTCCCCGCCACTCTCCCGTATGTGTACCGGGTGAGATGTGAGCTTGTTAGCTTCACACTTGACTGACCGCAAACGCACACACAGGAGGGGGAAAAAAGAGCGCATCGGCTGTGTCATCCCGTGCGAGAGAGGAAGGTGGGGGGGGGGGGAAGCAAGGAGAACTGTCGGCTCTAAGCTGTGTGAGAGATCTCCGCTCAGAGCCATGGGACTAGCAATCCGTGACAGTGGCGGAATGCCAGGGACTGATCGCAAGTGCATCTATGCATTTTATGGAAAGGGCCAGGGACTTTTTTTTCTGGTTTTTGGTTCCATAGACTTCAATGGATCAAAAATGTGTATTGAAAAACCTCCTTATTGGGCACGATCTTCAAGTATGGCCAAGTAAGGATCAGTTACAGCCATTTATGCTTTTGCATACATTGTTTTTTGCTCGTTGTATTGCTATGACACTTAGTGCCGGTTCACACAGGGGCAACCTGTCAGGCGACTGGAAAAAAGAAAACACACATAGGAGAGATGTAAGCGCTGCAAACCCCGGTATATATGATAAAGGACGGTTTTCCCCAATGGGGGCTTTGGACAGCAATATAAATGTGATCGAAGAATTGCTTGTCGAATAAAAGTATAAAACATAGCCACCTGACAAGTCACGCTCCATGCATTGCAATGGAACCGTTCTAATAGGAGCCACAAAAAAAAAAAAAAAAAAAAGAGAAGGTTCCTGTACTACTTTGGGGCGATTTGCATTGACTTCCAAACAGAAGTAGTTTTGCACGCTGCGCTGAAGTTGCGCTGTATGGGGCAGCTTCAGTGTCGGATGAGAGTCGGGCGACTTTGAAGCCACCCCTGTGTGAACTGGCACTTACTGACCTTGATGTTTGGATTTATGAAAATAATTTTTCCTTCTGTTGTCACATGCTGAGATAACAATTTTTATTATTTATTTTGTTACAAAAAAGTTAGGGTCCAGAGTAAAATCTGTTTTATATAGAGTCCAATAGGCAGAGTTTCTCTGGTGTCTTCTATCTTTTGGGAATTACACATCCGTTGTGAAGTTTTTCCACAAATTAAATAGAGACAGAGGAACCTAGTTGTAATAGCTTAAGGACCCTTTCACACTACCGCGACTTCAAAGTCACGTGATTTTGACGTGATTTCAGGGAATGCCTGTGTAAGTCGCATCAAAGTTGGACCAAAGTAGTGCAAGGACTACTTTGAAGATGGAACGACTTGAAGTTGTACTAATATGAATGGTTGTCAACTCTGACTTCAAAGTAGTCCCTGCACTACTTTGGTCCAGCTTTCATGCCAGTTACACAGGCATTCCCTGAAGCGGCTGCAAAATTGCGGTAAAATTACGCGACTTTAAAGTCGCAGTAGTATGAAAGGGGCCTTAAGCAGAGTTCCACCAGTTCAGTAGGAATTGGGACAAATTTTGATCTGTGTATGGGCAGGGAGGTTGCAGAGTGTAGGCTATAGGAAGTCTCCCCACTGTCAGAATACAATAGCTCAGTGGGAATATTACCCCATCCACTAAGTGGGGGAACGGAGTCAGTTATTTTCCTTTAACCTGCTGGTTGAAGGAAAAAAAAAAAAAAAAGAAGGGCTTTCACACTGGAGCGTTGGGAAAAGTCCTGTTAGCAGCTTCTTTGAAGTGCATTAGGAGCAGTGAACTCACCGCTCCTAATGCGCTCCTGCCCATTGAAATCAATGGGCAGCGCCGCCGTACCGCCGGCAATACACCGCTGTAGCGGCGCATTGCAGGTGGTTTTAACCCTCTCTCGGCCGCTAGCGGGGTTAAAAGCGTCCCGCTAGCGGCCGAAATGCGCCGCAAATCCGACGGTAAAGTGGCAGCGTTTTACCGCCGACGCTATGGGCGGCACCAGTGTGAAAGGGCTCTATAGGTCTGAGGCAGAGGATGTGTTATACCTAGAATAAGTCCTCATGCATCATTTGCTCAGCTCTCCTAAACGCCTTTTCTCCTGGCATAAAAAAAAAAAAAAAAAAAAAAAAATGCGCGGTCGTGCAACATTGCACCTAAACAAAATGAACATCCTTTTTTACCTACAAATATAGCTTTTTTGGTGGTATTTGATCACCTCTGCGGTTTTTAGTTTTTGCGCAAAACAAACAAAAAGAGCGACAATTTAAAAAAAAAAAAAAAAAAAAAAAAAATCAATATTTTTCACATTTTGCTATATGTATATATCCCCAAAAAATCTATAAAAAAAAAAAAAAAAAAATATATCTCTCTCAGTTTAGGCCAATATGTATTCTTCTACATATTTTTTGAGAAAAAACAAAACAAAAACAAAAAACAAGCGTATATTGATTGGTTTGCGCAAAAGTTATAGCGTCTACAAAATAGGAGATAGTTTTATGGCATTTTTATAATTTTTTTAATTTTATTAGTAACGGCAGCGATCTTTATCGCGACGGCGACATTATGGCAGACACATCGGACACTTTTGACACAATTTTGGGACCATTGTCATTTATACAGCGATCAGTGCTATAGAAATGCCTTGTTTACATCATCTCCCCGTTCTGCAGCTCCGTGACACGATCATGGGACACCAGCGGCAAATTCAAAGCAACGTACAGGTACGCTGCTTTGCGCAGCCGTGCCATTCTGTCGCCATATATCGGCATTAGCCGCTCGTCAAGTGGTTAAACTGAATGTTCAGTTGGGCTTTAAAGCGGAGTTCCACACAAAAATGGAACTTCCGCTTTAAGTGATGGTGACCCCCTGACATATACCCAGTTTTTACAGGCACCCAGCTCCCACTTCCTCCTCTGGCTCCGGAAGGAAGTTCATCTCTCCCCCCTCACTACCTGCAATTTTCTGAGACACGTCACAGGTCCCAGAAGATTGCCAGGCCATTCACAGCGCGGATCGCTGCGATGACAGGTCCGTCTCCGCTCACTGTGCTGAGATGGATCTGTCAGAGCCCCGCTCGCCTCTATGGGAGATCGGATGAAAATGGATCCGCCTGCCCATTTTCATCCGATCGACGAATGGAAAATAGGGGTTCCATCAGTCTGTATTTGGGGGATCGGACAGTGTCGGATGTCAGCTTACATGTCACAGCTGACATCCGTCGCTCCATAGGAGGTGCATGGAGCGTCCGATCAGGTCTGCCTGAAAAACAGACAGGCAGACCTGATCGGACAGCATGTGTGAAAGGAAAATCTGTAAGGTTAACTTACATTGGACCCCCTCCACATCTCCCTAGTCCCGCGATCAGGTCGCCGTTTCACCGGTCACTGGATTTGAAATCCCCGCGGCTTAATCTCCTTAACGGTACGTATAGGAGGCATTCTAATTACCAATCAGGACCCGCCTAGCCCGTCCTTTCAGCACTGAAGAAGAGGCAAGAAAGCTGCGGGGGGGGGGGGGGGGTCCAATGTAAATTCACTTTACAGATTTTCTGTAAGGCTGGGTTCACACCATCGACGCATGAGACTTCCAGGGGTCCGGTGCATCCTGGTTCAACGTTTCAGGTCCGATTTCAGCCCAATGTTTTGCTGAATTCGGACCCAAAACAGACCAAAAGACTCACAGGGCTCCTGTGCAAATTTGCACCGGAGGCGCAGCAGAGATATGTGAACCGGGTTCCATAGAAACCTGGTCAAAATCTCCAGCTATTGCGACTTGGAACCGCATCCAATTCGCAATGGCGTATAGGTAAACTTACACTTTAAGTGATGAAAAGAGGATGAACAGTCCACAAAAGTATAAATGTAATTAGAGCTCAGGTATAGAAACACTCTTCTCACCTGGAAACCAGTGGCGTCCCCACCATCTGTCACTTGCTGGTGCTCCAGTTTCATGCACAGAGCATAGCAAAAGACCTACAAGGAAGGAAAAAATAAAAAAATAAATAAATAAATAAATTTGACACCTGATACACAGTGCGACCCGACGCTGCACCCACAGCGCCCCATATATTTCATCTGCACCAAACAGAGGACCTCACAACCCGGGGGAAGACACTACATCTTTCATTAGAATGGCTTCCTGTGTTACTGGTGAAGGGGTCTCCAGAATCCTCAGGAGAAATTCCTTTCATCAGCCCCAGTTAAGCCATTCCAAAGTGGCAAGTTAGATGCTTTTTTTTTTTTTTTTCCCCCATTCAACCAATCGCTCCCACTGAGTTATTGTATTCTGAAAGAAGAAAAAAAAATAAAAATAAAAAATTTAAAAATAAAAGCGATGTGTATGATGTCACTCCCAGGTCAGCCTCTGTGTCCCCGGCTAGCATGGCCGGGAAGGGATGTTGAGGCTCCCCCACATTAAACGCACGTACAAATGTAAACGCACTCGTCAGGAGGCACCTACATGTGAAAATGTCAATTGAGATACATTACACATCGCCACGCACACCAGAGTGAGAGCAATAATTCTATCACAAGACCTCCTCCGTAACACTAAACTGATACCTATAAAAGGGGCTTTTGAGGTTTCACCTATAGAGAATATAGGGTACTGAAGTTTGTCGCCATTTCACATGTTGGGTATCTCTTTTACCTAGATTTTTTACAAAACATTTGTCGTTTGTTTTTGCTGGTAAACGGACGTTTAGGAGCAGTTGGGCAATTTTTTCAGCTGCCCCTAAACTCTCCTCTATGTTATCTTATCATCAGTACATGTCCGCAGGGTCATTTATAGTCGTTCCTAGGTAGTACTAGCGTGTAAACGTGGCAACTCGAGTTTTGTTTTACAGGCTTTTTTTTTTTATTTCTTGCCCATTAAAAAAAAAAAAAAAAAAAAAAAGCTAAAAACGCACACGCGGAAATTTTGCGTTTCTTAGACCACTGCGGTAATATCGTGTGTCAGAAAAAAAATATGAAACTACCACTATTCTTTTATCTAGGGTGTCTGCTTTCAGAAAATATATGTTTGGGGTTTTTCTTTTTTTGTAATCCTCAGGCCTGAAAAAATAGGATTTTTGTACTCACCGTAAAATCCGTTTCTCTGACGTCCATGGACCGACGCAGCTCTCATACTGATTACATGTGGGTATATGTCCCTGCTCGCAGGAGAAGACCTAGGCAGAATGTTAGAGGTTAAAACATTCTAGAACAAGCCAGAGCTGAACAGCCCCGCCCAGGGGGGCGGTCCCTCCGGACATTACCCTTCCACCTGCAGCTAATCAGCCTCAGTTCGTAACAAAGCAGTACAAACTTAAAAGGAAGGGTGGGTGCTGCGTCGGTCCATGGACGTCAGAGAAACGGATTTTACGGTGAGTACAAAAATCCTATTTTCTCTTATCGTCCATGGACCGACGCAGCTCTCATACTGATTACATGTGGGACGTCCCAAAGCAGTATAAGAAAAGGGTGGGAGCAAAAAAAGTAAGGAACAACCAAAACTTCACTCCAAACCAGCAGAGCCCCTCAACGGAGGAGTTGCAACATTAGACAGCGGCCTGCAACACTTTGCGGCCGAAGGAAGCATCCGACGATGCAGCCACATCAACCTTGTAGAACTTTGAAAAGGTATGAACGGACGACCAGGTCGTTGCCTTGCACACTTGTGCAACCGACGCTTGATGTCGGAAGGCCCGGGAAGCACCAATTGCCTTGGTGGAATGCGCCGCAACCGGAAAGGGAGGTGCCCGCCCCTTAAGGGCAAAGGCCTGTATGACGGTCTGCCTGATCCACCTAAAGACGGTGGCAGACGACACCGCTCGGCCCTGTTTTGGACCAGACACAGATTTCCGAATGGAAACAGTAGCAGACAGGTACACTCGTAAGGCTTGTACCCATCTTAATGCAGGAAGCGCAAACTCTCAGAGAAGCGATGGGTGAGGACACAAGGACGGAAGAACAATGTCCTTCTTAAGGTGAAAGGCCAAGACCATCCTTAGAAAAGAAGGATGGTCGTGGGCGCAACACCAACATATCCTTATGGAGGACCAAGTAAGGCGACTTGCCAGACAAGGCTGCCAACTCAGACACCCGTCTAACCGAAGCAATGGCCAATAAGGCCAACTTCCGGGACATGGTCAAGAGAGGAATCTCTCTGATATTCTCAAAGGGATGTGCTTGGAGAACCGAGATGCATCAAAATCAGATTCCAAGTAGGGAGAGGAGGCTTGACAGGGGGGACCACATGGCGAACCCCCTGCCCAAAAGGTGCTAATCAAGGAATGGCCCGGCAGCGGTCGTTGAAAAAGACAGTCCGGGCCGAAATCCGACCCTCAAAAAAAAAAAAAAAAAAAAAAAAAAAAAAAGGTATGCAAGGCCAGCTTTTGGGTCACACCACGCTGTAAGAACAGCAAAATCCTGGGAACGGAAAACATCCGAGGATGCCACTCAAGTTCCTCGCACATAGCGATGTAAGCCTTCCAGGTACGGTGAGATATCTTTCTGGAGGAAGATTCCCGTGTCAACAACATAGAAGAGATGACCGAATACGAGAGAACTCGGTCCTTTAGCACCTGGCTTTAAACAGCCATGCCATTAAAGCCAAGGACTGTAAAGTAGGATGAAGTATGCTCTGCGAAGCCGGCGAGGCAACAACAGTAGCAGAGGGTAAGCATATATCAGGCGATACTGCCCCCACGGGCTTCCAACGCGTCTAACGCATCCGCCCAGGGGTCCCTGGACCTGACCACAATCTTGCCACCTTGCGAGTGAGTCGAGAGGCCACAAGGTCCACTTCCGGTGCCCCACCTCCGGTAAAGAAGGTGGAAACACCTCCGGATGCAAGGACCCTTCGCCTGCAATGCACACGGCCGACAGGACCGTCTTGCAGCGAGACGTATGAAAATCCCAAAGAGACTCCGCAATGTATCGGAGAAGGGAGGCCCCAGTGTACAGGGTGCCTCAAATGTTGGCCAATAAAGGCAACTTGACGGAACTTCCCTAGAAACTCGGTCAGAGGACTAGTACCTCAGCCTCCACAGGTGGCGCAAACCCACCCCGGGCACAGAGACCCTAAAGGCTAAAGCAGTTGTAGTGCACCTGCTAGACAACTGATGAATGAAGCAGAGGCTTTTGCCCAGTCATTGATCCACAAAAAATGCCAGAGACGCAGCCACTAACGGGCGCAACGCCAACCCCAGCCTGGCGAACACAGTCCAAGCCAGCGCTTCTGATCACCACTGAAAGCAGGTGGAAAGTGATACCCCTGAAACCAAGGATCCTTGTGACAATGCTCCATTCAGCAGCTACCCATGGATAGGTGCTGATTGTGCAAACACATAGTTTATACTATGTATTGCGTCAAACGCACAAATGGAGAGTGTGGGAGGAAACCCACCCAGCCACAAAGAGCATAATACCACCACATACGGCGTATGTAGTTTAGTATTTGTGGATAAACCTATTAAACGCGTATATACTGTGCCAGCGACGAAGACGTGCACATCATCGGGGCCTGGACGTAAACCAGCCACACAGATTGCGTACACAACCGTGTAGGTATGTTAGCCTGCGAATAAACAAATTGCACATGTTTATACTGTGCATAGCGCTGAGAAGGCGCACACCATTGGAACGCAGGGGAGAAACCTGAGCACCCGGATGAAACCCATGCAGACTGCATACGCATACCGTGTATGGTATTATAGTATGTGTGCTAAACATTTTGCACAAGCCCATGTGTGCATAGCACCGAAGGCGCGCACACTGTTGGCGCGTGGGAGGAACCGAAGTACCACACGCATACTCAGAGAATGCAATACCTACAACTACTGTAAATGTATTTAGTGTAGTGTATAGACATAATGTGTATGTTTACACCGTGTATTGCACCAAAGGCATGCATGTCATGTAGCATGGGCAGAAACCCACGCAGACTGCATACGCATACCGTGTAGGTATTATAGTGTGTGTGCTAAACCTTTTGCACAAGTTAATGTGTGCAAAGCACCGAAGGCGCGCAGGAGGAACCGAAGTACCCCACGCATACTCAGAGAATGCAATACCTACAACTACTGTGAATGTATTTAGTGTAGTGTATAAACATATTGTGTATGTTTACATCGTGTATTGCACCAAAGGCATGCATGTCATGTAGCGTGGGCGGAAACCTACGCAGACTGCAAAGACATACCGGGTAGGTCCAATCGCACAAATTTAGACTGTGCATAGCGCCGAAGCGCCCACTCGGAAGAACTCCACGCAGACAGCACACAGATACCGTGTAGGAATTGATAGCATGTGAATCAACATAATATTGCACATGTTTATGCTGTGCATTTCCATTGGAGCGTGGGGGGAAACCGGAGTACCCGGAGGAACCCCACGCAAACAGTATACCCATACTGTAAACATGTATAATATGTGCAATAAACATATTGAACATGTCTATACTGTGCAGAGAGCCGAAGCGCACATACCATGAGAGTGCGGGAGGACACCGGAGCCCCCGCCAGCCCAGAGAGTATGATACATACATATACTGTGAATGTATCTGGAGTCGTGCATAAACATATTTTGTACGTTTATATCATGTATATCATGTATGGCACTGAAACACAGCATTGGAACGTGGGGACAGCCACGCAGACACAGAGACCAATAACACATACATACACTGTGAATGTATGCAGTGTAGAGGTATAGGATGAGTTTAAATTATGGCGCAGAGGCGCAATAATCTTCTCTGCATCATTCCAACCTGCTTGACAGTGCTGCTGAAGCAGCATACAGGTAACAGTTAACCTCTGATCCTCAGACCGTGGGTCTGTCAGAGCTCAAATCATTCCCCAGGAAATGGCGGGAAATGTTACCACAGGTATCACACACAAGGCTCACAGGGATTAGAGACATAAATGAATAAAGTCCTCCCTCATCCATGCTGCTCTTGAGGCAGCGTGTGAGGAAAACAGTGAGGAAACTGTGTAAAAGAAAAGCTTGTCACAGCAATTTCAGCCCGAGTATGATTCTCACATCATCAATGAGATCACTTACAAGCGCCCTGTCATTCACTGACACAGAACTGGAGTCTTCCTCACAAGGGAATGTCCTGTTCATAAACATTAAATATTCAGAGGTAGGGTCCTGAGCCCAATAGCTAGGCCCATATCTGACTCAGAGCACTCCTTCACTAAAGATTTTTGTGGGGGGAGGGGGCTTATAGCTCCTTTTGCTCGCACACCGCTTCCATTCTGACAGGAATGATTCCAGGACTGCTGACAACTGGTCCATAAGGACCGCAGGTGCAGGAAACATATGAACATGTTTAACTGTGCAGCCCTGCCAGTTGCCCCAGGCAATGTGGAGAGCAGGTGTATCAGACTCCATAACGCCACCCTCTGAGACCTTATACACTATACAGTGAATATACAGTCCACCCACTGGCTACGCTGAGGAGGGGATACCCGGGAGGACCCACCAACCCTTAAGGACAGCTCAGTCTGTGAGGAGATTGTGAGGGGATTCGCGCCAGAAATAAATGCGTGGCGGCCACAAGAAAATGGCCGCCGTCCGCAGCCATAATTGTGCCACTAAACGCCAAGATGGCCGCCGAGCGCAAAATTCAAAGCTCTAATGCGCGCCAATGGTGCACGCAATAACACCTCAAACAGCGCCAATTGCGCACGCAATAATCACCTCACACACCAGAAAAAACTGCAGACATGAGCGCCCAACCAGGCCAGAGTGACCCCCAAGCACCCCACAGCACAGCACCAGTACAGGGTGCAGAGAGCAGCATAACAGGGGGGGGGACAGGGAGAAACACAGCCAGCATGTACTCACCTGCAGTAGGAGAGACTACTTACCCGTCCCTTTCAGGGACCCACTGGCTTGTTTCAGACAGACCTATCACAGAGTCGTACTGCGTAGCTGTCGGCCCGGTCCACCGCGAGAGATACAGTCAGTCAAGTACTGTTCAATCTTGAGAGGACCGCGGGAGCATGAAAGCAACCCGGCCACCCCTGGAGTCATGGGGCATGTCGTGAACTGAGTCTCACGCACGCAAGGCGAGGATCAGCACGCTCGATGGTCGGACAGGGAAGACTACGAGGATACTAGTGTACCCAACCTGTTGCCCAGCCGACAGTTGATTGAAGGTCTCAAAAATAAAATAATAAAATTCCCAAAGGAATAAAAATCAAAAGTAAAATCTTCCAGGAGACTGGCTCCTGAGAGCCACGTCTTCTCCTTCTGCTAGGCAGAAAAAAACTGAGGCTGATTAGCTGCAGGTGGAAGGGTAATGTCCGGAGGGACCGCCCCCCCGGGCGGGGCTGTTCAGCTCTGGCTTGTTCTAGAATGTTTTAACCTCTAACATTCTGCCTAGGTCTTCTCCTGCGAGCAGGGACATATACCCACATGTAATCAGTATGAGAGCTGCGTCGGTCCATGGACGATAAGAGAAAAATGTTTTAAACTTGTGCAAAAAAATGCAAAAATGTCTCTGGCAGTAAAAGAGTTAATGCAAAGGTCGCAGAGGAAAAAAAACTGTGCCCCGTTCACACAACAATGTTGTGGTGCACTGCACAAAAATGCAGACGTGCTGCACTTACAATTGCATAGTTAGTCAGGTTGGAAAAAAAAAAAAACAAAAAAAAAAACACACGTCCATCTAGTTAAAAAATATATACACACACACACACACACACACACACACACACACACACACACACACACACACACATATTATATATATATATATATATATATATATATATATATATACACACACACACACACACACACATACCGTATGTTGTTTTTCCAGCACATTTTTTTGTGCTGAAAATGCCCCCTCGGCTTATACTCGAGTCACCTTTTTCCGCCTGATCGCCCAGACTTTGGGGACCCGGGACCAGCCGGCCGTAGGTCCCCTGGACCCCCTCTACAAGTGTGCAAAGTTTGTTGTCCGGGGGACCTACGGCCGGAGAGCACCGATTTTTCAAAGCCGGGCACCCCTTCCATAGACTCCCATGTTAAACGTCAGTCTAGACATGGGCACAGTGAGGCATGCAGATGGACACCCTAGGCTTATACTCGAGTCAATAAGTTTTCCCAGTTTTTTTTTTTTTTCCCCAAATATAGATTTTTATTAGATTTTTCTTCCAAAATAAAACAGAATCAACGAATATAGCAACATTTACAAAGTATATGATTATTGCTTCTTCAAAGTAACAGGCAAAGGTATCTAACATAAATTAATCTAAACATATATCATAACATTTTGTCACACTGCTACCTTAACCTATTTCTCCTACTTCATATCACCCTGTACCATGAAGCTCCACTACTCCATTTCGTATACTTTAACCCACAAAAGAGAAAAAAGAAACCCCAGTCCCCAAAAGAAGAAAAAAAAAAAAAGGGGGGGGGGAAGAAGTAGAGGGAAAGACCTCTCCTACAGAAAGATTCAGAAAGGGAGGAGGGCAGTATTCAGGGATGGCCCCCCGGAAATATATCCTACTTTCAAGCCTCGCCTCCATCACTTCTCCTGTCTTCAATTCATATGAATGCTTTATAACCCTAAGAGGGATTTGCCCTCTTCCGAGTAGATAAAGAGATTCCAAGGAGTCCATATCTTTCTGTATATCTCCTGTCTATCAGTGGATGTCAAGATCAAATCTTCCATCCTTCTAATATCTTCCACCTTCCTCAGCCACATTGCTGTGGTTGGTGGGGTCTGTTTCCACAGCAGAGGGATGCAAGATTTAGCTGCATTTAATAAATGGCATAGGATGGATTTTCTATAGTTTTTTATTGACATATTAGAGACATGCAATAAAAAGAACGCCGGATCATTCGGAATTTGAAAATTAGTACATTTCTGAGAAATGTTCCGAACCATTTTCCAAAAAGCAGTCAGTTTAGAGCATGTCCAAAATATATGTAGAATAGTCCCTCTATTTGCACCACATCGCCAACAGCATTCTGATGTCTCAGGGAATATGGTATGAAGTCGACTAGGTGTCATATACCATCTCGTCAAATTAGTCTCCTGTACCTTGGTGCAAATTGAGGATTTAAACGAGAGACTAATCATAGGTTGTATTTGTGCTTTAGTGAATGTACAATGCAGATCTAGACCCCATTTTAATATACAAGTACGCTCTGGCTGTTCCTGTGGAGAATTAAGTAACGTATAAGTTTTAGAAAGGACATGAAATAATGGTTCTATTCCAGAGCAATACTCCTCAAATAGGGTTAATTGCCTAGAATATGCCTGCGGGTCTGGTATAGTCTGAAGGAAATGATATAGCTGAGCTGCATTCCAGAATATAAGTCTATAGGGGCCTGCAGGATTCATCAACTCCTCTATAGTAGGCCATCTATCTCCTATCACAAACTGTGATGTAGTGATTCGCTCAGTCTCACGTAAGGTCAAAAATTGTGTGGTTGGGAGCCCTGGAAGAAATTTAGGGTTCCCAATAATCGGAGTTAAAGGAGATGTCTTTGTCGTTTGCTCTGCCTGTATCATAACCTGTGAGCATTGTTTCAAGGTATTCCCTATCAGAGGATGTAATTTTAAATCTAACGGTATAAAATCCCAACACCATAGCGCCCTCCTCAATGGTATGGAGGATTGATGCTGTTCTATTTGCACCCATAACTTCAGATCATTATGACGTTGCCAGTCTATTACTCTTCCAAGATGGACTGCTTGATAATATTTCCGAATGTCCGGCAAAGCTAAGCCACCATAATGTTTTGGAAGAGTTAATAGGGTACGCGAAAGGCGTGGTTTCTTATTAGCCCAAACAAATCGTATGAACATTGCCTGTACTTGTTTAAAGTAAGAAGTCGGTACCCGTATCGGTAGAGCTTGAAATAAATATATAAATTTTGGTAGGATACACATTTTTATTAAATTAGACCTACCGAACCACGAATGAAAGTTTGTATGCCACTTCTCTAATAATAATCTAACCTTTATTAACAAAGAAAATGAAAAGAGAAAATGGGCTGTGGGACTTTAAATGAGGCATGGATGGGCGTAGGAAAAAGTCTAGGATATCAAGAATGAGTAGACATCACTGTCCCGTTGGGGAATAGTCTGTAGCCATATATACATGCTGCATAGTCAGTCTAAAGAATGGAGATCAAGGCATGGATATAAATATAAAAATGTATTGTATCATGGTAAAAGTACACATGGATCATGCAAACAAAGGCATAGTATAAATAGGGGTTATCACAAAAACATGATCAAAATTCACTGTTGAGACATGGCTGAAGCAAGTAATGACAGTTAAATGGACATACAGAAACAGTGAAAATGATTATCCGGGTTTTGCCATTGTCAAATGACATGCACCCCACTCCTGATGACTGGCTTTAAACGCCAAGAAACGCGTCGAGTCCATGCTCAGGGATGCCAAGTAAAGCCTGCCCAACTACGAATCTACAAAGTGTATTCTTGACATTTCAATTGGATAATTAATTTCACTGTTTCTGTATGTCCATTTAACTGTCACTACTTGCTCCAGCCATGTCTCAACAATGAATTGCGATTATGTCTATGTGATAACTTCTATTTACATTATGCCTTTGTTTGCATGATCTATGTGTACTTTTACCATGATACAGATCTCCATTCTTTAGACTGACTATGCAGCATGTATACCTGGCTACAGACCACTCCCCAACGGGACAGTGATGTTTACCAATTTTTGATATCTTAGACCCTTTTCCCCATGCCCATCCATGAGTCCATGCTCTGGCATGTCAAGTAAAGCTTGCCCAACTATGAATCTATTAAGTGTATTATTGACTTTTTAACCGGATAATCATTTTCACTGTTTCTGTATGTCCATTTAACTGTCATTACTTGCTTCAGCCATGTCTCAACAGTGAATTTTGATCATGTTTTTGTGATAACCCCTATTTATACTATGCCTTTGTTTGCATGATCCATGTGTACTTTTACCATGATACAATACATTTTTATATTTATATCCATGCCTTGATCTCCATTCTTTAGACTGACTATGCAGCATGTATATATGGCTACAGACTATTCCCCAACGGGACAGTGATGTCTACTCATTCTTGATATCCTAGACTTTTTCCTACGCCCATCCATGCCTCATTTAAAGTCCCACAGCCCATTTTCTCTTTTCATTTTCAATGTACCAGGGATGGAGGCATGGGTATGGCATTTATGGGTCTCAATGGATCACCTGCCTTTTCTTGACTTTATTAACAAAGGGGGGAAATTTAATTCATACGTACAGGCTAGATTTGCTGGGATGTTTGTACCTAAATAATCTAATGCTGATATAGTCCACTTAAAGTGGAAACCACCTCGTACTTGTGCCAAGATTCGCGGTGGTAACGCCACCCCCATCGCCTCTGATTTTGAAAAATTTATTTTCAAATTAGATAGGGCACCATATAAATCAAATTGTTTAATAAGATTAGGTAATGATACTGCTGGGTTGACTAATGAAAATAACATATCATCGGCGTACGCCGAGATCTTATGTTGTGTGCTACCCACTATCACTCCCTGTATATCCGCTTGAAGCCTAATCGTACAAAGAAAAGGTTCCAAAGTAAGAGCATATAAAAAGGGGGGGGACATAGGACACCCCTGCCTAGTTCCATTCTTAATTGAAAAGGATTCTGAGAGCACTCCATTTACCTTGACCTGTGCGGTCGGATTTGAATATATTCTGGCTATCCGGCTCCTCATCACTTCCCCGAGTCCAATATGTCTAAGTACGGAGAACATAAATGACCAGTTTACCCGATCAAATGCCTTCTCCGCATCGGTGTTTAACAATACACATGGAGTTTTTGTGGACTGGGTCACATGTATCAGGTTCAGCACTTTGGAAGTGCTGTCCCTTGCTTCCCGTGTAGGGATGAATCCTACTTGATCTAGATGAATTAATTTTTGTAAATGAGTCGCTAGCCGGGTAGCCAGAACTTTAGTGTATAATCCAAGATCCACATTCAAGAGTGAGATTGGTCTATAACTACCACAAGAGGTAGGGTCCTTCCCTTCTTTGTATATTAAAGTAATATGGGCTCCCAAAGTATCCCTGGCAAATAAGGAACCAGAATCAATAGCATTAAATAAATTAATCAGGCGCGGGCCCAATATTCCAAATAGCGTTTTGTAGTATTGTACCGTAAACCCGTCTGGGACAGGCGCTTTCCCTAATTTCATAGTTCCCAATGCTTGTTGGAGCTCCAGTAAAGAAATGGGGGTATCTAATTCTGCAACTATCTCAGAAGATAAAGAGGGCATTTGGGATGCCTGAATATACTCATCTATGGCCAATCTAGATGGTTTAGATAATGATAAATCATATAAAGATGAATAAAACTCTTTAAATTCTCGAGTAATTTGTGCTGGTAAAGTTATCTTCTGTCCGTCGCCATTAACAACTTGTGGAATATATGTTGATAGCTTCTGTTCTCTAACCCTTCTTGCCTCCAGATCTGCTCTGGTTGGTAGAGCCTGGATGAGAGCTCTAATGTCCCCTTCCTCCGGCATAGATGGTCTAATCGCCTGCTGCTCCTGCAGGCTCAGCTGAAGGGGGGACGGACGGAGGTTTCCACCGCCGCCAAAGAAACCAGAACCAGAGGAGCCGCCAAAGCTGGCTCTATGTGGACAATGCTCTGGGTTTCTTTTGCTCGGCTCCGTGCAACAGCGGATCTTGTACCCGGGAAATAGCTCTCTATGGTAGCAATGTCTGAGCGGGATTTTGCTGCTCTCTGAGTACGCTTCTCCTTTCCCCGTCCTATGGTGCTCATGCCGGGATAAGCTACAGCATTACCGGCCGCTCAGCTGGAGGGTATTAGGAGCTCCGTTTGTGTCTGACCTTACACCACCATCTCCTGACCACACCCCTTTCCCAGTTTTTTGTGGTAAAAGTTAGGTGCCTCGGCTTATACACGAGAGAGAGATATATATATATATATATATATATATTAAAGCTAGTGACAGGTCGTATCATAAAAGTGTAATTTATTATCTTATGGACCAGATAATAAATGACACGTTTATGGTGCAAACTGTCACTAGCTTTAAAGTGGATGTAAATCCGATTCATGAAATTTGAGCTGCATATCTGCAGTATTTTGTTATCTCTCTTCAATAAGCTAAGTCCCATAGCTCTCTCCTGACACGTTCCTCTGTTATCAGCCTGATAACTCCTGACAGATTCTCGGACACTTTAGACAAAATCAGCCTGAATCTTCAGTCCGGGGAGGTTGCTAAAATAGATTAGCATGGAGCAGGCCCTATTACAAAACACCTCTGAGAGTCTCTGTCTATGATGAAAGGAGGGGTGTGCCTTTCCCCCAAATCAGCAATTTTAGCTCTCTTGGCTGTATGCCCAGACATCAAACTCTGTTAAATAGGAAGAGAAAATCTCCTAAAAACACGATCTGAACTTTCTAAACAGTATATAAATGTGAAGACAGCAGATATACATGTAAAACCTATGTAGGGAGATTTGGTTCATCCCGGTGTATCATCTGAGGCTGTTCACTTCACTAGGTATATGTGAGGTTTTACATCCCCTTTAACCACTTAACGACCGCCCACCGCCGATTTACGTCGGCAGAATGGCACGGACAGGCAGAATCACGTAGATCTACGTGATCGCCTTTGTGCAGTTGGGGGGTCCATCCGGACCCCCCTTCACTGCAGTGAGCTGCCGTTAAGTGTTCGGGAGCGATCAGGCATGAGGGGGCGGCCGCTCGATTCCGCCCCCCCCTCGCGATCGCTCCCGGCCAATGAAAATGCTTCCTCCGCCATGTGATGTAAACACAGGCTGGAGGAAGTGATGTCATCTCCCTCGCCGCGGTCTTTTCGTTCCCGGCGCCGAGGAGAGAAGACAGAGGTTAGTGCTCCAACAGTCCACTGACACGTAGGTACACAAATCACCCCCCAGTCACCCCCAGATCACCCCCCAGGTCACCCCAAAGCCCCCAATCACAGTGTCACTGATTGCAGTGATCATTTATTTTACTGATCACTGCATTTAGTGTCATCTGTGATTGTAAAAAGTTGCAGGGCAGTTAGGATTAGGCCCCTTTAGGTCCAGGGTAGCCCCCTAATAAAGGTTTAACCCCTTGATCACCCCCCAGGTAACCCTTTCACCCCCTAACTTCAGCGTCACTAAGCGATTGTTTTTCCGATCGCTGTATTCGTGTCGCTGGTGTTTTAGATAGGCAGTTATTTTTTTTTAGGTTCGCCGCAGGTTTTTATTAGTGTCAGGTACCCCCATATATTATTTTAACCCCCTGATTGCCCCTAGAGTTAACCCTTTCACCAGTGATCGCCGTATAAGCGTCACTGGTGTCACTGGTTAGCCAGTAAGTTATCTAGTTATTTAGGTAACCCGTCAGGTTTTTATATAGCGTCGGGTACCCCCATATTTAACCTAATAAAGGTTTTAACCCCCTGATTGCCCCTAGTTAACCCTTTCACCAGTGATCACCATATAAAGGTTACAGGTGACGCTGGTTGATTAGTTTGCTTTTTATAGCATCAGGGCACCCGCCGTATATAACCCAATAAAGGTTTAACCCCCCTGATCGCCCGGCGGGTGAGATCAATTAGGTTTTAGCGCCAGAGAGGGTCTGCGTCGCCCCAGGCAGTGTTAGGTTAGTGCCAGTAACGCTAACACCCACGCGCAAAGCATACACCCCCCTTAGTGGTATAGTATCTGATCAGATCTATACTAGCATCCCCAGCGGTTTAGGGTTCCCAAAAACGCAGTGTTAGCGGGATCAGCCCAGATACCTGCTAGCGCCTGCGTTTAGCCCCTCCGCCCAGCCCAGCCCACCCAAGTGCAGTATCGATCGATCACTGTCACTTACCAAACACAACACACATAACTGCAGCGTTCGCAGAGACAGGCCTGATCCCTGCGATCGCTAACAGTTTTTTTGTAGCGTTTGATATATTTGCTGATGACAGTCAGGTGATTTTTTTCCTGTGAATCTTACTAGTGTACCCCTAAATTTAGAGCCCAAAATGGCAAGACGAAGGTACACTAGTAAAGAGGCCTACGAGATTCTGAGCATGACAGATAGTGAAGAGGAGGTCACGTATCTGTCAGATTCAGGCTCAGAATATCTTCCCGTAGAAGACAGTGACGTCAGCGGCCCCACGTCAGATAGCTCTGACGACGAAGTTGAGGTCCCTGCTAAGGTCAGGTGTACCCGATCCCGATCTTCTGAGGTTGTTGAGGAGCAAGAACCGCAGGTCTCTCGTATCATGGAGCAGAGTAGTACTAGCGCCGCTATTCCTTCTGGTGAACTGGCAAGCACCAGCGGCCTAGTACAGCCTGGACGTACATCCAGCACTGCAGTAACACTTGGTGACGTGGCGAGTCCCATAAGTGCAGTTCAAGCTGGCGAGGTGGCAAGCACAAGTAGTGTCCCGCTGCCACCAAGAAGACAAAGGCAGGCCCGTCGTGCCCATACTGCCCTTCCTGCAGAATTCGCCTATCCTGATTGGGTCCCCACCACTTCTGCAGAACCCGTACTTCCCCCATTCACTGCCCAACCCGGTATTCAGGTGGAAACAGCTGATTTTATTCCAATTGATTTTTATTCGCTGTTTTTCACGGAAGATCTCTATAGAACTATTGTGGACCAGAGTAATTTATATGCTGGTCAATTTATCGCCGCTAACCCCCAGTTGCCTAAAATTGCCAGAAATTGGAAACCAATTACGGTTTCCGAATTTAAGACCTTTCTGGGCCTTTCCCTCAACATGGGCACACATAAATTTCCGTCATTGCGTGCTTATTGGTCCACGCACCCAATTGACCACATGCCCGTGTTCTCTGCCTCCATGTCCAGGGCACGATACGAGCAGATTTTGCGGTTCATGCACTTCAACGACAATGAACTTTGTCGTCCACGTGGGGACCCTGAATACGACCGGCTCTATAAAATTCGGCCCCTCATAAACCACTTCAACGAACGTTTTGCAGCCTTGTTTACTCCCGATCAAGTTGTCTGCGTTGATGAGTCCCTGATTAAATTTTCTGGCCGCTTGTCTTTCAAGCAGTACCTTCCCAGCAAGCGTGCCAGATACGGGGTCAAGCTCTACAAGTTCTGTGACAGGGCAACAGGCTATGTAGTGAACTTTACGGTTTATGAGGGAAAAGACAGTCAGATTGAGTCGGTCAACTGCCCGGATTACATAGGGAGCGCTGGCAAGATAGTGTGGAACTTGGTGTCACCCTTATTCGGAAAGGGGTACCACTTGTATGTGGACAATTATTACACGAGCGTGCCACTGTTTAGTCACTTGTTTGATCATCAGATTGGAGCATGTGGCACCGTGCGCCCTAATCGCCGGGGCTTTCCCCAGCGGCTTGTAGATGCCCGTCTTAGGCTGGGGGAGAGAGCCTGCTTGAAGTGTAATAACTTGCTCGCTATGAAGTGGAGGGACAATAAGAATGTTTTCCTTCTTACCTCCCTTCATGCAGACACGACAGTCCAAATTCGTACGGCGACTGGTGTTGTGGAGAAACCCCTCTGTGTCCACGAATATAACCAAAATATGGGAGGGGTGGACCTCAACGACCAGTTGATGGCGCCGTATCTAATTGACCGTAAGGCGAGACGCTGGTACAAAAAAGTGTCTCTATCATTATTCCAATTGGCTTTGCTGAACGCTCATGTGCTATACAGAGCTTCAGGCGGGACGTTATCTCTTCTAAAATTCCAGAATGAGATAGTCACAGAACTCCTGTATCCAGGCGGTTCTGCACCTCACCATCCCCAACCAAATGCAGTAAGCCGGCTGCATGAGAGGCATTATTCGTATGTCCTCCCGAGTACCCCTACCCAAAGCCACCCCCAAAAAAGATGTCGTGTCTGTAGCAAGCGCGGATTTAGGCGTGACACCCGTAGTTTTTGTCCACTCTGTCCTGACAAGCCTGGTCTTTGCCAAGGTGAATGTTTTGAACGCTACCACTCAAAAGTGAAGTTTTAGCGTAGGGTACAGCATTTCACAGACAAGGACACACTTACACAGGGTCTCCCAAGATGCCATTACATTTTGAGAGACCCGAACCATTACAGTTGTAAAGTTACAAAAAAAAAAAGTGTAAAAAAGAAAAAAAAAAAAAACGTAAAAAACAAAACACAAAAAAAATATAAAATAAAAAAACCAAAAATAGTTGTCGTTTTATTGTTCTCTCTCTCTCTATTTTCTCTCTATTGTTCTGCTCTTTTTTACTGTATTCTATTCTGCAATGTTTTATCATGCTTGCTTTTCAGGTATGTAATTTTTTGTTTTCAGGTGCGCCATTCAACTGCAGCGCGGAATTATTTATCTTGACAGCAACAGCGTTTGCTCCCACGATACATAAAGCCGTGACTCCAGTGCTGTAGGAGGTGATTTCACCACCACAGTTAAAAAAAAGAGCATATATGCCGAAGCATGGGGGCAGCAGGGGCGGAGGAGCGATTTTGCTCCTAATGCCGCGTACATACGGTCGAAATTCCGACGGAGGCCTGCCCGTGGAAAATTCCGACCGTGTGTACGCGGCATAACTTTTTTGCGGGAGGATGCCCCCATGCTTCGGCATATATACATTTTAGGCACAGGTTGCGTTAAAACATTTTTTTATTTTTTACTAGGTTTTGTTTTGGTATTTGCTTTGCAGGTATGGCATGGTAAGGTCTTACTGTTGTACTGTAATGTTACTTTGTTTTAATGTTAACCACCATTTGCTTAGCAGGTACGCCATTCAGTTGCAGCGCGGATCTATTTATCTTGACAGCAACAGCGTTTGCTCCCACGATACATAAAGCCGTGACTCCAACGCTGTAGGAGGTGATTTCACCACCACAGTTAAAAAAAAGAGCATATATGTCGAAGCATGGGGGCAGCGGAGCGATTTTGCTCCTAATGCCGCGTATATACGGTCGAAATTCCAACGGAGGCTTGCCCGTGGAAAAGTCCGACCGTGTGTACGCGGCATAACCTTTTATGCCGCGTACATACGGTCGAAATTCCGACGAAGGCTTGACCATGTGTACGCGGCATAACTTTTTTGCGGGAGGATGCCCCCATGCTTCGGCATATATGCCCATCATTAGAAGTGGGTGGATGAAGGGAGGTATTCTAATGGTGGGCATACCCACCAATCAATCTCTTTTTTTCGTTCAGCCAATAGGCTGTATGAAAAAAAAGATTACAATACATGTCCAACAAGGACCAGCAACGTACTGGTATGTTGCTGGACTTTGAATGTTTATACCAGAATGATGCCTGCGGGTTTAGGTATCATCTTGGTATCATTCTTTTCAGCAAGCGGCCGGCTTTCATGTAAAAGCAATTCTAGCAGATAATTAGCCTCTAGACTGCTTTTACAAGCAGTGGGAGGGAATGTCCCCCCCCCCCCGGATATAAAAAGCGCCATTGGGAAATTGGGAAAGCATTTTATCACACCGATCTTGGTGTGGTCAGATGCTTTGAGGGCAGAGGAAAGATCTAGGGTCTAACCCCCCAATTTTTTTCAAAAAAAAAGAGTACCTGTCACTACCTATTGCTATCATAGGGGATATTTACATTCCCTGAGAACGATAAAAAAATAAAAAATATGGAAGGCACAGTTTAAAAATAAAATAAAAAAGCCAAATAAATAATAATAAAAAAAAAAAAAAGCACCGCTGTCCCCCCCTGCTCTTGCGCAAAGGCGAACGCAAGCGTCGGTCTAGCGTCATATGTAAACAGCAATTGCATCATGCATGTGAGGTATCACCGCGAAGGTCAGATCGAGGGCAGTCATTTTAGCAGTAGACCTCCTCTGTAAATCTAACGTGGTAACCTGTAAAGGCTTTTAAATGCTTTTAAAAATGAATGTAGTTTGTCGCCGCTGCGCGTTTGTGCGCAATTTTAAAGCATGTCGTGTTTGGTATCCATGTACTCGGCCTATGATCATCTTTTTTATTTCATCAAACATTTGGGCAATATAGTGTTTTTTAGTGCATTAAAAATAAAAAAAGTGTGTTTTTCCCCCAAAAAATGCGTTTGAAAAATCGCTGCGCAAATACTGTGTGGAAAAAAAAATGCAACACCCACTATTTTAATCTGTAGGGCCTTTGCTTTAAAAAAATATATAATGTTTGGGGGTTCAACATAATTTTCTTGCAAAAAAAATTTTTTTTTCATGTAAACAAAAAGTGTCAGAAAGGGCTTTGTCTTCAAGTGGTTAGAAGAGTGGATGATGTGTGACATAAGCTTCCTAATGTTGTGCATAAAATGCCAGGACAGTTCAAAACCCCCCCAAATGACCCCATTTTGTAAAGTAGACACCTCAAGCTATTTGCTGAGAGGCATGTTGAGCCCATTGAATATTTTTTTTTTTTTGTCCCAAGTGATTGAATAATGACCAAAAAAAAAAAATGTACAAAAAGTTGTCACTAAATTATATATTGCTCAAACATGCCATGGGCATATGTGGAATTACACCCCAAAATACATTCTGTTGCTTCTCCTGAGTACGGGGATACCACATGTGTGGGACTTTTTGGGAGCCTAGTCGCGTACGGGACCCCAAAAACCAAGCACCGCCTTCAGGATTTCTATGGGTGTAAATTTTTGATTTCACTCCTCACTGCCCATCAGTTTCGGAGGCCATGGAATGCCCAGATGGCACAAAACCCCCCCAAATGACCCCATTTTGGAAAGTAGACACCCCAAGCTATTTGCTGAGAGGTATGTTGAGTATTTTGCAGATCTCGCTTTTTGTCACAAAGTTTTGAAAATGTAAAAAAAGAAAAAAAAAAAATATGTCTTTCTTAATTTTCAAAAACAAATGAGAGCTGTAAAATACTCACTATGCCTCTCAGCAAATAGCTTGGGGTGTCTACTTTCCAAAATGGGGTCATTTGTGGGGGTTTTGGGCTATTTTGACATTTTATGGCCTTCAAAACTGTGATAGGTAGTGAGGAGTGAAATCAAAAATTTACACCCTTAGAAAGCCTGAAGGCGGTGCTTGGTTTTTGGGGTCCCGTACGCGGCTAGGCTCCCAAAAAGTCCCACACATGTGGTATCCCCGTACTCAGGAGAAGCAGAATGTATTTTGGGGTGTAATTTCACATATGCCCATGGCATGTGTGAGCAATATATCATTTAGTGACAACTTTGTGCAAAAAAAAAAAAAAGTTTGTCATATTCCCGCAACCTGTGGCAAAATATAAAATATTCCATGGACTCAACATGCCTCTCAGCAAATAGCTTGGGGTGTCTACTTTCCAAAATGGGGTCATTTGGGGGGGTTTTGTGCTATTTTGGCATTTTATGGCCTTCGAAACTGTGATAGGTAGTGAGGAGTGAAATCAAAAATTTACGCCCTTAGAAATCCTGAAGGCGGTGCTTGGTTTTTGGGGCCCTGTACGCGGCTAGGCTCCCAAAAAGTCCCACACACGTGGTATCCCCGTACTCAGGAAAAGCAGCAGAATGTATTTTGGGGTGCAATTCCACATATAACCATGGCATGTGTGAGCAATATATCATTTAGTGACAACTTTTTGTAATTTTTTTTTTTTTTTTTTTGTCATTATTCAATCACTTGGGACAAAAAAATAAAATATTCAATGGGCTCAACATGCCTCTCAGCAATTTCCTTGGGGTGTCTACTTTCCAAAATGGGGTCATTTGGGGGGGGTTTTGTACTGCCCTGCCATTTTAGCACCTCAAGAAATGAGATAGGCAGTCATAAATTTAAAGCTGTGTAAATTTCAGAAAATGTACCCTAGTTTGTAAACGCTATAACTTTTGCGCAAACCAATAAATATACGCTTATTGACATTTTTTTTTACTAAAGACATGTGGCTGAATACATTTTGGCCTAAATGTATGACTAAAATTGAGTTTATTCGATTTTTCTTGTAACAAAAAGTAGAAAATATTTTTTTTTCAAAATTTTCGGTCTTTTTCTGTTTATATCGCAAAAAATAAAAATCGCAGAGGCAATCAAATACCATTAAAAGAAAGCTCTATTTGTGGGAAGAAAAGGACGCAAATTTCATTTGGGTACAACATTGCATGTCCGCACAATTTACAGTTAAAGCAGCGCAGTGCCGAATCCCAAACACAGGCCTGGTCCTAATGGCCCGAAATGGTCCGGGGCTTAAGTGGTTAACCACGATAGATATCAATCGTGGTTAAAGTGTATGTAAACCCTCCATACACCCAGGGAAGTGAACAGCCTCAGATGATACACAGGGATGAACCAAATCTCCCTACATAGGTTTTACATTATAAGATATCTCCTAATATTATTCTTTAACTAGGTGTGTGTGTGTGAATATATATATATATATATATATATATATATATATATATATATATATAGTGGGTACGTACTTTCCCGGGTGTAAATTTGAATTTGGAAGCGACACCAGTGATGTGTGATTCACTCCGCCCATTGGGTGGCGCTGTCGCCCTGGGTTGGGTTGGATTAATCGCTGTGTGCCGTCCTCCTTTTTGTCCTTCCTCGGCAGAGGTACGGTGGGGCGGGGAACCCGCCGTGCTTGCTGGGAGAGGGTATAAAGGGGGCCGGCCATCTTGGTCACTCGGTCGAAGTCCCAGGCACCTTCAGCTTGCGGACGGTGGGTCGTGTCGCTCCTCTGGGTGGCCTAGGCCCAGAGGACAGCGGAGGTCGAGTTCCATCCCAGGCACCTTTAGCCTGGGGTGAGGTACTTAGATGGAGGTCCAGAGCTCAGTGCCCAACACTGGGTTCCGTGAGGGAAGGAGATCCTAGGGTGCCCAGGGATTGGGTACCCGAATCCAGAAGGCGCAATGGATCGGGGGAGCTCCTCATTTGAAGACCCGGTGCAGCATATTGCCGGTGACAAGTGAGTCTCTCGTCGGAGACGGCCTGGAAGGAAATCTACCCTTGTGCACACTTCTAGGAAGGGAAGTGGCAGCTTACATTGTGTCTGGGCCTGTTCGCATCCACACCTCCTTTTCTGTTCTATCAAAGGAGTTCAACTGATTGTGTTCAGACAAGAAGAATAAAGGAGTGTTGAACTTTAATGTTGTGGGGCTCATTTCCTAACAGACATGGTTCGCGGTGACTCTTGGAGGGAGGATCCAGGTGCACAGCACTGACCCGAAGATAATACAGAACCGTTGCTTATACCACACTAACACCTGTGGTGAAAGCCAGGCATGGTGTCCCCGCTCCCTCCCCTCTAAGGTACCCCTAGACAAGAGAAAGACGCGACAAAGAGGGGAGTCAGGTGGGCGACACACATTATATATATATATATATAGATATAGATATAGATATATAGATAGATAGATTTTTCTATTATTACTATAAAATACCTTATTTAAGTCTCTGCACTGCAGCACATTGTCTATCTGGGATTGTAAAAATAGATATTCTACAATCCCAGATACACAATGTGTTGCAGTGCAGAGACTTGAATGAAGTATCATTTTGTGACACTAAAATAAAAAAGGTAAACACTGCCTTGTGTTGTAGCAATGCAAAGCACTACACCACGCTGCCCTTGAACAGCCACTGAAATGGAAAATTGTGTCATATGACAAATGTCACCAATCCATGGCAGTATACTGCCACATGAAAACAGAAACAAGTGTATTCTGGTGATTTCCCTGTCCTGGCACCAAGCCATGGCAGCATGCATGTGGTAGGATGCCAGTTAGTTAGAGCCAGGCTCACATGTGTGGGTTGTGCCCCCCAGACATTTTCCTGGAATACAACTGTTTTGCTGCAACCAGGGTTCCACTGAAACGATCTCCCCTCACTTCCTGTGCCAACAGGAAATGAGGGTATAAATCTTTCCACTGAGGGAATAAAAACCCGCAAATGATTACCCACCTCTCCCCAGTTACTCCAATGAACCGTTTTGTCTGGGTCCTGTGCTGTGAAGCGCTATTGTCTTACAAGTAAAACAAGCACCGGCCATCACAAATCCCATTCAGAAAGCATATAGACAGGACACGCGTATGGCTCAGCCCCTCCCGTGTGTACCTGTTACTACAAGGACAGCTCGCTCCTGTACACACCTCGGCTTCACCGCACCCGGAAACCTTCCCTTCCAACATCACCACACATACTACATTCGGGATCACATAGCCGCCGGGACTACTGATTGGCTGCAAATGATTCCATACCTGATTGGCCCGACCAAAACCACTATCTAGACAGCTTGCGTGCTTCTCCTCTTCTGCCCCGCCCCCCTAAACGTCACTTTTAGTCTGAAATAGGATTTGTTAACCCCTTGCATACAATCACAGTTACCTCTCGGCGTCGGCTGTAGGCTGCTATAGTCATAATATTATTATTATTTCTCTTTCTTGCAGAGCCTCCTTTCCAAAATGTAATTATGGTCCAGATAATAAATGACACGTTTATGATGCGACCTGTCACTAGCTTTAACCACTTTAAGGACCAGGCCTATTTTTTAAAACTTGTTGTTTACAAGATAAATTCAGTTTTATTTTGCTAGAAAATTACTTAGAACCCCCAAACATTATATATATATTTTTTTTTTTTCCAGACACCCTGCCTAGAGAATAAAATGGCGGTTGTTGCAATACCTTATGTCACACCGTATTTGCAGTAAAGTTAGCCCAATTTTTTTTAAATTGTGAAAGATAATGTTACCCCATGTAAATTGATACCCAACATGTCATGCTTCAAAATTGCGCCCCGCTCGTGGAATGGTGACAAACTTTGACACTTAAAAATCTCATAGGTGATGTTTAAAAATGTCTACAGGTTACCGGTTTTACGTTACAGAGGAGATCCTTTGCTAGAATTATTGCTCTCGCTCTAACGATCGTGTCGATGCCTCACATGTGTGGTTTGAACACTGTTTACATATGTGGGCGCGTTCGCGTCTGCAAATGTTTGGATCACTTTTATTCCTATTACAAGGAATGTAAACATTCCTTGTAATAGAAAAAAATAACATGACAGGACCTCTTTAATGTGAGATCTGGGGTCAAAAAGACCTCAGATCTCACATTTACACTTAAATGCAATAATAATAAAAAATTCCCTTTAGGGCCGTTGGGCGGAAGTGACGTTTGAACTCGCTTCGATCATCCAACATCATAGAGTCGAGTGGGGCCATCATTCCCTCACTCGACTTAGTGCCTCTGAGGGGAAAGGATCGGATCATCTCCGCCGCTACCGACGGAGCCGGTAAGCGGCAGAGACAACGGAACGCGGCAGGAGGGGGGTCGGCACCTCTCCCCGCCGATAAAAGTGATCTTGCGGCAAATCCGCCGCGGAGGCCACTTTTATCCTAAAACAGACCGCCCACTGTTTCAGCAAGTACCGGCTTAATGGCAGCTATCTGCTGCCATAACAATGGTATTCTACATCAAAGTACCAACGTATAATGACGGCGGGCGGTCCGGAAGTGGTTAACGCAGCTCTCCTTGTTTTGAGTCTCTACTGTATCGTATTTCTATTACCTGCCAGCCTTCTGGCATCTCTTATTGATTTTTTACTTCCTGTAATAGGGTGAAAACGTTTGTTCTGTGGTGAGATTGCACAGAGATGTTGTCACATGTGAGTCCAAGATGGACACATCATTCAGTTCACACTAATGCGATGCAGGAAACTCACAGGATTCTCAGCATCGAATCGCACTATAAGCAATCGCACTGCGTCCATACAATCTGCTGCGGATGTCAATGTTATCTTAACAACACCCCAAAACAGATCGCCAAACGTAGTGCGATTGCCAGAATCGCATGGCATGGATGTGAACACTCATGCCATGCAATTCAGGTGCAAAGTAGAAAAGAGTTCTGCACCATTTTGGTGCACGTGCGATTTCAGCCATACAAACTGTATGGCTGAAATCGCACTGCACTGACATCACATGTGGTGTGCACAGGAATGCGGTGCAAATCACATGCGATGTCTGCAATGGCACCAGTGTGAACAGGCCCTTAAAGGGTAATAAAGGTTAATATATAAAAATAAAAAAACCCTGCAAGGTAAAGGCATAATGTGTTAGTATCCACTGCATACTAGCACATTATGAAAGACATACCTTGAAACAAAGCCCTCCACTGACAGGGCTGTCACCGCTGACAGGGCTTCCATCTTCACCCAGTTTTCCTTCTGAGTTCGCAGGCTGGGGGCGCTTAAATGGCCGAGCCGCAATGACGGCACTACCGCGAATGCATGCAGGTGTCACGGACACAGCAAGGAGCTCTGAAGGAACTGCACAGATATGCTGTTCCTTCAGAGCGCATGTGCCGCCGACATCCCCAGCTGCTGCTCCCTAGATAGTCTCTTATACGGTGCACGTTTAGGAGATATTAATTAAAGCTACAGGTAAGCTTTATTATGAGCTTACCTGTAGGCAAAAATCAAAATACAGACTTTACTACCACTTTGAGGCCGGGTTCACACATGTGCGGCTGCGGGTTCATGCCTGGGGTCCGGTGCATGCCTGTTCACCGGTTCTGGTGTGATTCAGGTCCGAATATTTGACTGATTTCGCACCTAAACCGGACCCAACCGCGCATCAAACCTTTTTTCAATCCGGACCGTGGCCACCTTGGACATGTGTGAACAGGCTCCATTGAGTCACGCTTACCTGTCATGCGAATTGGATGCGGAAAAAATCTGCATCCAGTTTACATATGTGTGAACCCAGCCTGAAGGCATAGTTCATCTTTTCTCAAAAAAACTGCCTGTGCAGCTAAGGGGTGTCTGTACATAAAAACAAACTGCACAGACTTGATCAAAGAGGAATAATTCGCTTGCTATAGGTGTAGGCCATTTACACACCGTATCTCACAAAAGTAGGTACACCCCTCACATTTTTGTAAATATTTTATTATATCTTTTCATGTGACAACACTGAAGAAATTACACTTTGCTACAATGTAAAGTAGTGAGTGTACAGCTTGTATAACAGTGTAAATTTGCTGTCCCCTCAAAATAACTCAACACACAGCCATTATTGTCTAAACTGCTGTCCACTCACTGCTTTACATTGTAGCAAAGTATCATTCTTTAGTGTTGTCACATAAAAACATATAATAAAATATTTATGTAGCGCCCTCCCCAAAAGGTTGGGATGCTAGCTGAAATTTAGAGGGATGTCTGAGCCAGTAGCTGGGCTCAGACTGTTGAATTACATTGAGATTTGCTTCTGTTCTAGCTGTGGTTCGCCCAATGGTAGTTTCCCTGTTTGCCTGAAGGTGGCGTTACCACCTCAGGCACCTGTTGGAACAAGGGGCAGACCATGGTGCATTGAGTGACCCTTCTCCAACGGTACAGTGGGAGTGGTTGCCCCGCTGTGCCTGCTGGTAGGGGATACTTAAGGGGCAGACGCCATTGATCGGGGTTCGTTTTCACCTCGTGGCCCTCCGGGCGCGAGGTATGTGTGTGTGTGATTCTGGTCTCGGGGGCCACGTTGGCCCGAGGCTGCATCGCTACATAGTAGGCCCAGCTAGTCTGGCTGGGGCCTGCATACTGAGAGGGGATCCCAAGCTGTCCGTCCAAATGGGGAGGAAGCTGTCTTAATGAAGGAGACCAGGGGAGGACCTGCCCTGGAGGAGACCGGCAGAGTGCTGCTGTATCGGGTGAGGCCTGGCAACTTTATTAAGGAGGGACCCACTATACTACAAGCCCTGCAGTTCGCCGGATTGGCTTAATGGCTCTTTTCACTATACGGCTGGAAGTTTGGGACTTTGAAATACTGTGGCAGAGGATTCCCGGACTATCCATTTGCTCAACATTAAAAGGTCTGTGGCAGAGACTTTGTTCACTTTAAAAGGTCTGTGGCAGAGACCCATTTCACCTAGGGCAGTCTGTGGCAGAGACTGCCCTGTTGCTGGTTCGTGAGTCATCCTGGCTGCTAGGCCATGTGAGAGAGGACTATCCGGGTGACCAATACCCACTCTAAACACTGAGAGTGGTGAGTGATTTTGAACTGATACCTGTGCATAGTTGTGGCAAGTGCCTGAACCTTCCCCTGCTCTTCTCTACCTCCTACTTTCTCAACGTTTACTGCATAAGAAAATAAAGCCTGACTGTTGAAGGTTTTACATCTGTGTGGACATTGCATTACTACAGACTTTCCTACCCGGACAACGAATCTGAAGAGGTAACGTGCAAAACCCAAAACTAACCAGCAGCTCCTACGGGGGTAGTGCTACATTTACAAAAATGTGAGGGGTGTACTCACTTTTGTGAGATACTGTACCTCATGAAGCCTGACTAAAAAAATTCCCAGAGATTGCAACTCCTCATCCTGCATTGTATCTAGGACGTTGCTAAGAGACACTCAGCTGTTACTGTTTATCATCGCAGGAGTGAGCTTTTTTTCTAATGCTAACCACCTCACATTCGCTTTTTCTCCCGTGATGCTGTAGCTTTGAGCTCACAGTTTGAGAGCTCACTCCTGTGATGGTGGAGATGAACAGTAACAGCTGGCAGTGTCTTCGCAATGTCCTAGCAACAAGGCAGGATGGGAAGTCAATCTCTGTGAGTTTTTCAGTCAGGCTTCAGGAGATATGTAAAGAGCCTAAACCTATTGTGACAGCAGGAAGGTAAAGTCACCTGGTTGCATCCAGGGGGGTAGATATATTTCGCCCAGATTCAGGCTTTACGCCGACTTATACAACTAGGTGGAGTGTTGTATAAGCCCAGCTGAGGCTAGTGGGCTCATGGATGACTCATACCTCTAGGGAGAGTGTGGGGCGTCGCGCAGACAGGGACTTGATGAGACCAGCTGAAGCTTGTCAGCTCATTCAGGCCTCTATAAGAACTCCCAGCTTCATTAGATGTTAGCTCATGCCTGGAACCAGACCTGTGTGGACTGTCTGGAGAGAGTGAACCCCTGTGCGGTGAGAAAAAGCCTGTGTGGCTATTTGCTTGGACATTTAAAACCAGGGACTTAGGGACTAGGACAGCCCTAGGCTGATCCCAGTTGTTAGTTAGGAAACCTGTATGTTTAGTCAGAGGTCAACTTGACCAGGATTTATTTTGTTTATGTTTCTTTTGCTTTGCTGTGTTTTGTCACTGTAAATAGAAAATAAACCGCACCTTTTTGATTTTGAAAACCACAACCTCCGTTTGCTGGGCCTGTTTTGTGTGGGGAGCCCATCCCGGGGGTCACACACACCCGCTGCCGAGCCAGTGGCGTCTCCAGCTTTCATATTTAGGGGGGGCACATGGGGGGACAGGGACAAAAGTAGGGGGGCCAACTATAAAATGCAATTATATATATATATATATATATATATATATATATATATCTCCTGGGGCCCTTTACTACGATCCCACAACGGGCCCTTTCACATGTTCTGCAGTGAGCTCCCTTCCTACTATACTGGGGCCCCACCAGGGTGGCAGAAAACAAGAGATATATGTCACCAGCACACCAAGAAAATATAAGGGTCCAAAGCAGTGGGAAAACTATCAGGGTTGCAAAGGTTGTCTTGCCACCGGGCCCTGGTGTTCTGCCACTGTGGGGTTCCCCAGCTGTCCTGTCCCTGCTATTGACAGAGCTGGTCTGGCATCTGTCTCCTTGGCACCGGCGGCAGTCTATTAGGACTTTGTGCTGGTGACATTATGCGTGCATGTAGGGGAAGGCTGGCACTATTGGTTATAGAGAGCTGAGCCCCCAGCTGGTCACCTAGCAGCAGTAATGCTGTATAACCTTCTCTGTTGACATGCTGATTGGGATGTAATCCTAGTGATGCTCCCAGTCAGATCTAATAAACACAGTATTTATTAGCATCAAGAGTACAACCACATATATATATATATATAATCAACCGTATGTTCAGCAGCCATGTGGGCTCTATGCCTGTAAAGTGTGGGCTTTGATCAATAAAATCACTGATATTTAACACTAGGATTTGACTAGGAGCATCATCTGGATTGCATCATGAGCAGCATGTCAGAGAAGGCTCCACTGCTGCTAAGCAACCTGCAGGGAGCTCAACTGTCTACAACCAATAGAGATGGGCTTGGGTGTGTTTGAAATCCCACATGCCCGATCCCGCCAGGAAGCCGACACTCCACAGTGCTAATCACAGCCAGTGAGACATTTCCTGATCTGTGGAGCTGCGGACCGGGAAATGTCTCACTGCCTGTGATTAGCGCTGTGCGGTGTGGGCTTCCTGGCAGGCACTGGCATGTGGAATTTTGAACATGCCCAGCCCATCTCTAACAACAAATTGTGCTGGCCCTCCTGTACATCAGCCCCATAAAGTAACCAGCACTGGGTTCCAATGTGCTGCCGCCGCTGCCATGGAGACAGAGACCAGCGCTGTGAATAGCCGGGACAGGACAGCAACTCTGGTTGTTCCAGCACTGGTCCACACTGGGAGGATTCCCCCATCCACCTATAATGTGTAGATGGGGGAATTGGATAATTTCCTTTTTTTTTTTCATTCAACTTAATAGTTAAATGAAAAAAAGTGATCAATGTATGGGCTGCCTAAGAGCCAAGACCAGCCATAGACAGTTTAAATCTCAGCTGGTTCAGCAGGAACTGGCTGAGATTCGAACCATTAATGAGCAGATTCTCTTATGATTATTACTAGTGGTTGCTATAGCCACTAGTGATAATCACCGTTTGTCAGGAGAATACAATTGCTGGGCAGGAGGGATATTCCCCTGTCAGCACTGTCTGTGTTGATGGGGGAATTATGCAAGTTTCTTTCCTGCAATCTGTGGATGCAGGAAAGAAATTTTCACTGTATATTACCTGCCTAACTGAAAGTGAAAGTAAATTGTGAATGTCTTGAAAGAACAGGAGAGGGGGAGGGAGACAGATGGGGGAGAGAAGGGATGGAGATAATGCAGTTCAGTGATTACAGTGTACTGCAGTCTGCAGTGCACACACTTACCCAAGGGTAGAATCTCAGGCATCATTCACACACAGCCAGGAATGCTGCTGATTTTCATATTTCCCGCCCACACATCCCCTCTCTTCAGATACAGCACCCCTGGATAGTGTGGGCGGGACTGGAAGGAGGAGGAGGAGCTGTATTCCTCCCTGCTCGTGAGTGAGGGGGGGTGGCTGGACTCGCTGGGCTGTGAAAGAGTGTCATAGACTGACACTCGGCTCAGCTTGCAGTCACCACTCTCGGAATTTACAGGCTGGTTCTCCTGTCCTAAGGACGGGAGAAATCAGTCTGTTTTTTCAGTAACTGAGATGAAGGCTTGGGCCCCCCTCCCCCCCCCTCCCACAGTGCTCATGGAGTCCTTCCTGCAACTCGCTCTTCTCCGTGCCAATGAGGATGCAGGGAAATGAGCAGATTGGGTGGCTGTGGTTATGTGAGCGCTCGCATTATGCAGTGTCAGCGAGCAGAGGGAGTGGGAGGAATCCCACGCAGGAGCTGACTGGGGACGCTCTCCCTCTCAGGAGAGACTATGTTACCCCAGCAGCAGCCCGAGCGAAAAAAAAAATGCAAAAAAAAAAAATGCAAAACATTTTTTTTTTTTTGGGGGGGGGCACATGGTGGGGCACAGCATAATGTTGGGGGGGCCAGGGCCCCCTCTGGTCCCCCCCTAGGGACGCTATTGTGCCGAGCTAACCCCCTCACACTATATATAGTAAGAGCATTATTCAACTTTGGTCAAAGCTGCACAATTTGTTTTTACCTACAGGCAACCCTCTGTCTACACAGGCAGTTTTTTTTTAAAAAAAAGCTGAACTATGCCTTTAAGTAAGAGACAAACAAATTCAAGTCTAACTTCAGCTAACATTTTCAAAACAGAACTCATTTAGACTTGCAAAACCCTGCAATCAAGCCACGTTTTTACTGCTCCCCCTTTTGCTGCAGATGCAATGTCTAGAGGTGTACACAGGCTATAATGTTTTGCTTTACAGCCGTAGTGGGAATCAGTGACGGGACATGGTCATCTAGAGCCGAGGGCGAACATGCTAAATTGCCCCCCCCCAGACGTATGAGCATTATTAAAAATCCCCTCCCCCCAAAAAAATCAAGCGCTAATCTGCATGCTAAGCTCAAATCCTTTCATTCCACATATGCTCCCAGCACAACACCCCCCCAAAAAAAACCCCTTCCTAGCACAAATTCTCTATTGCCTAATACACACGACCAGTTTTCCTATCGGGAAAACTGCCATGACAGCTTTTGGCTGGGAAAACTGGCCGTGTGTATGCTCCATCGCAGTTTTCCCGTCAGGAAAACTGTGGGGGAAAAAAAGAGAACCAGCTCTCTTTTTTCTTGTCAGGAAAAAATCCTGCAGAGAAAACCGGTCGTCTGTATGCTTTCCCGAGGGGAAAAAAAAACGCACATGCTCGTAAACAAATCGACGCACGCGGAAGCATAGAACGTAATTTTGTCAGCTCGTCGTAGTCGTAGTCTTTGACGTCACCGCGTTCTTGGCAGTCAAAAGTTCAGCGCTCTTTTGTGTGACTGTGTGTATGCAAGGCAGGCTTGAGAGGAATCCTGTCGGGAAAAGCGTTGTTTTTTTTCCTGCCGGGAAATCCGGTCATGTGTACGAGGTATCACCCTCAAATTTTCCCTCCGAGCACAAATCTTCTCTCCCCCCACTCCAAGTACCCCCTCCCAGCACAAATCTTCTACCCGCATCTTCCCTCTCAACACAAATCCTCGCCCAAATCAACACTCTTACCACCCCTCCCCATATTTACCCTCCCTAGAACAATTCTTACCTCCTGCCGACACCCCTCCTTAAATTACCCCTCCCCACACAAATCCTCTCCCCCCAACCTCCTTGTGGGCCCCCTAAATCTCACATGATACCACAGTGCCCAGGGCAGATTCCCCTCCTGCCCACCCCTTGTCCTGGTGGGAATTATACCTAGTCAAGTTTGGCAGGTGATACTGTCCACCAAGCGTAACTCATTTAACCACTTGCCAACCGGACCATAGCCGAATGACGGCTACAGCACAGTCGGCTTATTCTGGGAGGGCATACAATGACATCCTCCCAGAATCGTGCTTCCCGCGCGCATCGTGGGGCACGCATCTGAGAATGTCCGTGACCGTCGGGTTCTCCAGACCCAGTGCGTCACTGATTGGGGTAAAGGGCCAATGACAACGGCCCTTTACCACGTGATCACTCCGTCCAATGACGGAGCAATCACTTGTCAAAAAAACAACGCATGTCCGGATCAGCTCTCTCCTCACGAGCTGTAGACACCGATCTGTACACTGTGCGAGAGGAGAAGGGAGACCGCAGCAGTACTCACCTGTACATCACCTGTGCCTCATTCATGCCCGTCTGTACCTCATTCATGCCGATCTGTGCCTCAATTATGCCCATCTGTGCCTCATCCGTGCCTCATTCATGCCCATCATCCATGCCTCATTCATGCCCATCTGTGCCTCATCCATGCCTCATCCGTGCTCATCCGTGCCCATCTGTGCCTCATTCGTGCCCATCTCTGCCTCATACATGCCACATCAGTGCTCATCCGTGCCTTATCAGTGCCACATCTATTCCTCATCCGTGCCACATAAGTGCCTCATCCATGGTCATCCGTACCTCATCCATGCCCATCCTTTCCACATTAATGCCTCATCCGTGGTCATTCATGCCACATCCATGCCTCATCCGTGCTCATCCATGTCACATTAGTGCTCATCCATGCCACATCAGTGCCACTACAGTGCTTATCAGTGCCATACAGTGCCTCTCAAAAGTGTAATAGGTAGTCAGGAAATGCGATTTGTAATTTTGTGTCCCTAAAGCACCTGATGGTTGGGCCTCTGTATGTGGCCAGGCTGTGTAAAGGTCTCACACATGTGGTATCGCCATACGTAGGAGTAACATAACGTATTTTGGGGTGTAATTTGTGGTATGTACATGTTGTGTCTTAGAAATATCTTATAAATTGACAACTTTGTGTAAAAAAAAATATTGCGTTTTCATTTTTCTTTTCACATTTTCCAAAAACTTGTGGAAAAAAATGACATATTATGCCGCGTACACACGGTCGGAATTTCCGATGGAAAAAGTCAGACGGGATTTTTTCATCGGATATTCTGTGTATGCCCCATCTGACTTTTTCCCTCGGAAATTCCGACGGACTTGGATAGAGAACATGTTCTCTTTTTTTCAGACGGAAAAAATTTCTATTGGAAATTCTGTTCTTCTGTATGCAATTCCGACGGACAAAAAAAACATGCATGCTCGGAATCAATTTGACGCATTCTCGGAATCATTGAACTTAATTTTTCTCTGCTCGTCGTAGTGTTGTACGTCACCACGTTCTTGACGGGTGGAAGGTGGTGTGTATGCAAGACAGCTTGAGCGGAATTCCGTCGGAAAAACCCATCTGAGTTTATTCCGACGGGAAAACCAGTCGTGTGTACGCGACATTAGTGTTTTAAGAAATTATTATACACGAAATGAGGTGTGATCAATTTTCAATGATTACCACCATAGCTTGTAGACCCTATAATTTTCACAAAGACCAAATATCTTATACTAATTTGGGTTATTTTTACCAAACATATGTAGCAGTATAACTTTTGCCTAAAATTTATAAAGAAAAATTACTAATTTGCAAAATGTTATAACAGAAACGAAGAAAAATTCATTTATAGTGCAAAAAATAAAACACCCAGTCAGGGCCGGATTTCCCACAAGGCCACCGAGGCCAGGCCACAGGGCGGCAGTGGATGCAGGGGCGGCCCCCCTCCCCCGCACTATCATAGCCCCCGGTGGGTGGTGGCGCCGGCACTTGCTACTTTGCCTAGGCTGTGTGGAGGCGGCGGCTGACTGCGCGGCCAGCATCATCTTCTCCCCCAGGCCAGGAGCAGGGGTCTCTGTGACCAGTGATGTGACTCGTGACGTGAGGAGAAGAGACAAGTCACGAGTCACGAGAAAAAGAAGGGGAACCCTACCCTCTCTGAGCGACCTGAGCGTCTGAGACTGTGACGTCACCACCACCACCAGAAAAAGAAGGGGAACCCCCAGGCAGCAGCAGCCAGCAGGGATTACGCACTGAGTGCAGCCTAGCAGGTACCTCTTGAAGATGATTGATGATCATGTTGTGCATGTGTGTGTGCGTGTGTGCCAGGCCCAAGCAGAAGCAAGCAGCTAGTTAAATATTATAGTGCTAAATATGGATTATATATGCATAGCAGCCATAGATATCACAAATAAAGTGTAATAAAATTATTTGTGCAACAGGCTGTTGCACAAATCACTTTATTACACGTTATTTATGATATCTATGGCTGCTAGTGCTATGCATATTTATATAATCCATATTGAGCACTATATTTGTGTAGCGCCCTACCCCAATGGTGGGGATGCTATTCTAAAATGTAAGGGTGTCTGAACCAATAGTTGGCCTCAGACTGTAAATTTTTATAAATTGCCTCTGTTCTGGTTGTGGTTTGCCTGATAGCAGTTTCCCTTATTGCCTGTAGGTGGTGTTACCACCTCAGGCACATGTTGGAATGCAGGCAAACCATGGTGCATTGAGTGGCCCTTCTCGGCAGCGGTACAGTGGGAGTGGTCGACCCGCTGTGCCTGCTGGGAGGGGATACTTAAGGGGCAGACGCCATTGTTCGGGGTCGTTCGCCTCGTGGCCCTCCTGGCGCGGGGTATGTGTGTGTGATTCTGGTCTCGGAGCCATGTTGGCCCGAGGCTGCGTCGCTTTCGAGTAGGTCCGGCTATGCTGGCTGGGGCCTACATCTTAAGAGGGGATCCCAAGCTGTCCATCCACAAAGGGGAGGAAGCTGCCTTGATGAAGGAACCTGCCCTGGAGGAGACTGGCAAAGTGCTGATGTCTCAGGTGAGGCCTGGTGACCTTGTGTTTTGCTTGCGTCTATCTAGCAAGGTTACTCTGTGGTATAACAAGGAAGCTGAGACTTCTGCAGTGTGTAAATGTGTTTTTACTATACAAAGATGCTGTACATACAAAACTATTACAATCTAAGGAATACAATACAAGACTGACAGATATCTATAACAAGCAAAAATGCCTAGAAAATAGAACAGCCTATGGTCTATAACTACAAATACATTTAAGTTACTTATCTTCTGTTACGGTATGTTCGTGATCTCCATTGGCAATGACTCTTCTTGGAGACCAGGTTCTGTTCTTCTATCATGAGTGGCTTCTTCTGATCTTACATGATGTGTGTGTCCTAGCTTATGCCTGAATCCCCCCTTTTATGTGTCAGGCTGTTTACCATAGTTACCAAAACAACAGAAAACATACCTGTTTACTGTAGCTGTAGAAACAATGGACTGTTGAATACAACAATGCTATCTACCCATTGTCTACTCAAATCAAACCTGTCAGTAATCTAACAGTCATTCTTTCATTTTGAGAGCTGAAAGAAATCTCAGACAAGTAATGTCTTACTTGTTTACTGTAGCTATAGAGACAATAGCCTGTTGAATACAACAATGGTATCTAACCCCATTGTATGTATAGCGCACTCACCCCAGCCTTTACCTGCTTTTCTTTATCTGGCTCCTCCGCAGGAAAGACTGAGGCACACCGCACTACATGCCCGTACCCTCCTGGATGGGGAGGTTGAGCGGTGTTAGTTTTCTCGGGCCTGCCTGCGGCTGGTGTTTGAATCCTCCCGAGCTGATCTCACTTCTGGCTTGGCCAGAAACAAGTCCTTAATTCTCCCCAGTAAAGCCATTGTCCACACCAACTGAAAGTCCAACCTCTGTATTTATTTTGCATGGATAATAAATAGTCCCTTTAAGAGCAGACAGGTTGAGACGAGACACAGGTCAGATAAGGTGGGAGAGAGGTCCAGGCACAAACACAAATCTTGGTTCTCTTACTGTTCTGATATGCACAAACAGGTTTGGCGTGCGATCTTTATCACAGGCCTAATGAACATGAAAGTCACTGCCACTGACTTGGTGTGCGTAGAGTCACTGCCACTATGACCTACAGAACATGCACTGCCTTCTTGAAGAACTTGGCCCATGTCAAGAGAAAAACATCCCTCCGGAGAGTTACCAGAGGCCCTTACTGTCACCACGACTCTGCGCTGGGCCTTCAGAAAGGGTCACCTCCCTGGCCTCCTCAATCCAAGATACGGGTCCCCTCGCAAGGCGGCACCCCGGGAGCCCCTCAATCCCTGGCGGATCCCAGCCGAAGGTTGCTGGGCTCCGGGCCTCCTCTTTAGTACCTCTTCCCCAGACTGGGATGGAACAGCAACTTGGCCTCCAGGCACCTGGAGGCAACACATCCAGGCCTCCGTGCCTAGGGCACCCAGAGACGACCCACACCCCAGGCCTAAGGTGCCTGGGGCCCGACACGACGACCCCGCTGGAAGATGGCTGCCCCTTTTTATACCCTCCCCCGACAGGCACAGCAGGTTCCTCGCCCCGCCGTACTGCTGCCGAGAGGGGACAAGAAAGGCACAACCCTGTACCGTTGCTCAACCCGGGCCTATGGCAACAGCGCCACCTATAGGCCCCAGGGAACTGTACAGCAGTACTATCTCCCAAGGACAGAAATGGTCTATGAACCCTAACAATTTGTGTATCTGAGCCTTATTACCACTCAGATACTTCCCTTAAATATAGCACCCCACTACATATGAAAACAGCATTTGTCTGAGAAATCTACTCAAACAAAAAAACTGACAGTAATCTGACCAACTCACTATTGTAATATTGTTCCATGTATCCTATGTCTGATTAATATTAAAAAAATCATATTTTTAACAAACGCAACACACCTTGTTGAGGAGGGATCCAATCTACTAAAAGCCCTGCGGATCGGCTTAAAGGCTCTCTTACTGCACGGCTGGAAGTTTGGGACTTTTAAAGTCCTGTGGCAGAGGATTCCTGGACTATCCATTAAACTATCTCTAAAAGAAGGTCTGTGGCAGAGACCGACTCCATCTTGAGCAGTCTGTGGCAGAGGCTGTCTTGTTACTGGTTCGTGCATCATCCCGGGCTGCTAGGCCATGTGAGAGGGGACCAGTGGCGGTGCGTCCATAGTGGGCGCAGGAGCGCTGCCCCCTCTCGCTCCTGCGCCCGTCACTCACAACAACAATACATAGGTTCATGCATTGCATGAACCTATGTATTGTTGCCGCCGCTGCCGCCCACTATTCAGATGGCCAGCCCCCTGTTGAGTGCCGGCCATCTGAATAACAGCAGCTGGTTGGTGTTTGGAAGTGCCTATCAGAGCCAGTGGCTCTGATAGACTTCCCAATTACAGCCTGAGGGCTGTAATCGGCTTCCAAATAGTTAACCAGAGGACGCACGGGGGGTGCGTTCCTTGGTTAACACTGACAGGCGTCTCAGCCAATCAGGTTCACTGGGTCTGGTTACCGGTAACCTGATTTGCTGAAGCGACATCGAGGGCGGGAGAAGACATCGAGGACGGAAGAAGGACGGCGCTGACCCGAGGAAGGTAAGTGCAGGGCTGGGGGGAAACTGGCTGCATTTGGGGGCAAACTGGCTGCATTTGGGGGCAAACTGGCTGCATTTGGGGGCAAACTGGCTGCATTTGGGGGCAAACTGGCTGCATTTGGGGGAAACTGGCTGCATTTGGGGGAAACTGGCTGCATTTGGGGGGAAACTGGCTGCATTTGAGGGGGAAAACAGGTGGCGTTTGGGCACAGTGGCGGCAATTGATTAATTATTTTTTTCAGTTTGTTTGCGCCCCCCCAAAAATTTTGAGCACCAGCCGCCACTGGAGGGGAATATCCGGGTGAGCAATACCCACTCTACTGAGAGAGTGGTGAATGGTTGATAAGAACTTAGAACTGATTTGTGCATTCTGTACCGCATGCCTGAACCTTCCCCTACTCTTCTCCTACCTTCTACTTTCTCTCAAGTTTCCCTGCAGAAGAAAAGAATAAAGCCTGACTGTTGAAGGTTTTACTTTTGTGTGGACATTGCAATAATATGGACTTTCCTACCCTGACAACGAAGCTAAAGAGGTAATGTGCAAACCCAAAAACAAACCAGCAGCTCCTACAGGGTGTAGCCTGGGGGACAGGTAGTCGGTACAAAAGCTCCCTGGGATGAGCAGGCACAGATACCAAGTCCATTGGATTAGTGAAAACACAGTGTTATTTATTGGTGCTATATACAAAGTCAATGACAGGTGCTGTACAGTGCTGAAAACAAACAGAAGAAAAACTAACTAAACAAAAGCCTAGCCGTGTCTCGGCTCTAACTATACAGTATTTACAAGCCCTCACTACCAGGCTGGACAAGCCTAGCGCTTGTCAGCTTCCACATTCACAGAGTAACAAGTTTTACAAACCTTCTTGCTCTCACAGACCAATGCTGTCTGTGTTTCCCAGGCAGAGCAAAGGCTGTCTGCTCAGGTGAGCTTTTAATTAGCCTGGGGGAGAGAACCAACACCTGAACTGGATCCTGGCTCAGAGATCCCTGAATGTATATGAGAGGAGCCTGGGAGATGTATAAACCCCGAATAGGACTTTCCCAGGCTCTCTCTGGGATGCTCTGTCACACATCCTCCCCCCTTGTTTCAACCCCAGGGTTGGAACACCTGTAGCCCAACAGGAGTGAACACAGGAGAGGGCATCTACATTCCCCATCTCAACACCTGGCCTGTGTTTTACTGTAAAGGCGTAATCTTGTAGGGCCAAAAACCACCGGTTCACCCGCCTATTAGTCTCCTTCTTTTGGGCCATCCATTTCAGGGGAGCATGGTCAGTTATCAACTCAAACTGGCGCCCCAACAAGTAGTACCTGAGCGCATCCACGGCCCACTTTATGGCCAGACACTCCTTTTCAATGACTGCGTACTTCTTTTCATGGTCATTGAGCTTTCTGCTTAAGTACACCACAGGGCGTTCTTCCCCATTGTGTACCTGTGAAAGTACTGCCCCGATACCCACATCAGACGCATCCGTCTGGACCAAAACGTTTTTGGAGAAATCGGGGGAGTATAGGATTGGCTGTGCACAAAGAGCCTTCTTCAGTACTTGAAAAGACTCTTCTGCTACTGGAGACCATTTCACCATTACGGAGGCTTTCCCTTTTGTAAGGTCTGTCAGTGGGGCAGCTATAGTTGTGAAATTTGGGATGAATCTTCTATAGTACCCCGCAATGCCAAGAAAGGCCCTGACCTGCTTCTTGTTTGCAGGACGTGGCCACTCCTGGATGGCTTCTATTTTATTCACCTGGGGCTTTATGACACCCCGGCCAATAGTGTAGCCCAAATACCTGGCTTCCTCTAGCGCAGTGATGGCGAACCTTGGCACCCCAGATGTGTTGGAACTACATTTCCCATGATGCTCAACTACGCTGCAGAGTGCATCAGGATCATGGGAAATGTAGTTCCAAAACATCTGGGGTGCCAAGGTTCACCATCACTGCTCTAGCCCAATGGCACATTTTTTGGGATTTGCCGTAAACCCTTCTTTGAAGAGGGAATCCAGGACAGCCTGGACACGGGGCAAGTGAGACTCCCAGTCAGTGCTATGCACCACTATGTCGTCCAGATAGGCTGCAGCATACTGTCGGTGAGGTCTTAGGGTCCTGTCCATAGCCCTCTGAAATGTTGCAGGGGCATTTTGCAACCCAAAAGGCATTTTCTTATACTGAAACGACCCCTCCGGGGTCACAAACGCAGTCTTTTCTTTGGCACTACCAGTCAGGGGTATTTGCCAATATCCTTTGGTCAAGTCCAAAGTGGTCAGATAACGGGCCTTGCCAAGTCGGTCTATAAGCTCGTCTACCCTGGGCATTGGGTATGTGTCAAACTTTGTTACCGCATTAAGCTTCCTGAAGTCGTTACAAAACCTCCAAGTGCCATCCGGTTTTGGGACTAATACAATGGGGCTAGACCAGTCACTATTGGATTCCTCAACAACATCTAGCTCCAACATCCTTTTAACTTCCTCACTGATGTCCTTTCTTCTAGCTTCGGGAATTCGGTATGGTTTGAGCTTGACACGGACCCCAGGTTCAGTAACAATATCATGCTGAACTGCTGAAGTCGTGCCCGGCAACTCTGAAAATTTCTCTTTATTCCTTATCAGGAACTCTCTAGCTTCCTGTTTCTGGGAACATGACAGGGTGTCTGGAATCGTGACTTCAGGGATCAGAGGGGATTCAGTACCCTTAAGGGTTATCGGGAGAGACCTGGCAGTTAATGCCAGTCTATCCTTCCAGGGCTTTAACAGGTTTATGTGGTAAATCTGTTCGGGCTTCCTTTTACCTGGTTGATACACCTTGTAATTGACCTCCCCAACTCTTTCAATTACTTCAACGGGTCCCTGCCACTTAGCCAGGAATTTGCTCTCAACAGTGGGAACTAACACGAGGACCCGGTCACCAGGTGAGAAAACACGAAGTTGGTCCCCCCTGTTGTATATCCTCTGTCGGGCTGCTTGGGCCTGCAGTAAATGTTCTTTACCTACCGTCATGATTGCTGCAATCCTATCCTGCATTTGAGCGATATGCTCAATAACACTTTTGTGAGGTGTTTGCTCCCCCTCCCAAGTTTCCTTGGCTATGTCTAAGAGTCCCCGAGGGTGTCTCCCATAAAGCAGCTCAAATGGAGAGTACCCCGTAGAGGACTGGGGAACTTCCCTGATGGCGAACATCAAGTAAGGTATCAGGAAGTCCCAGTTTTTCCCATCCTTATCAACAACCTTTTTAAACATACTCTTTTTAATGTCTTATTGAAGCGTTCCACCAAGCCATCCGTTTGAGGATGGTACACTGATGTACGCAACTGCGTCACCTTAAATAACTTGCAGAGCTCCCTAGTTATTCATGACATGAATGGGGTACCTTGGTCTGTAAGGACTTCTTTCGGGACGCCAACCCGACTGAACACCATAAACAGCTCTTTGGCAATGTTTTTAGCAGATGCAGTGTGTAAGGGAACGGCCTCGGGGTAACGGGTAGCGTAATCCATGATCACGAGGATATGTTGATGACCGCGGGCAGATTTGGGGAGTGGACCCACCAGGTCCATGGCAATCCTTTCAAAGGGCACTTCAATAATGGGCAAGGGCACTAACGGACTTCGAAAGTGGGGTTGGGGGGCTGACATCTGACATATAGGACAGGATTGACAATAATTCTCGATATTTTTCCATATCCCAGGCCAGTAAAACCTGCGCAACACCCTTTCAGTGGTTTTCTCAACCCCTAAATGGCCTCCTAGCAAGTGCCCATGGGCAAGTTCCAACACCACCCGTCTGTATAACTTAGGGACTACCAACTGTTCAACCACTTCATCATTAGTTTTACATACACGATACAGTAAATCCTCATTGCTGCAGAAATATGGAAAACAGGGCCCGTCCCCCGGTTCGACAGGTACCCCATCAACCACCACCACATTTTCCCAGGCCCTGGCAAGGGTAGGGTCTTTTCTCTGTTCCGTACCAAAATTTTCCTTGTGCACATTTAGATCGGTAAACTCTAACGTAGGCTCAGATTCAGCAGACGGCTGTCCAGCTCTACTGGTTGTGGGGACTTCTTCCGGCTCCCCCAGCTCTCCTGCCATAACTGAGAAAGGATCACCCGGAGAGCCCTGAGAGGAGTCCTCTGAACTCACAAGGTCAGTAATGGCCACGAGTTCTGGCTCTGCGACTGAGTTAGGTACTGCGACTGGGTCGGGACAATCCCACAGTTCCCAAAACTTAGGGAAGTCCCTACCAATGATAGCCTCATGCACCAAGTGGGGCACCAGTCCAACCGAATGGGTCACCGTAACTTAGCCAGTTTTAAACTGAACAGTGGCTATTGGATACTCGCGGGTATCCCCATGTACACAGATCACAGCAACTTTATTTGCATGAAAATTCACAGTTTCAACCATCTCAGCTGTAACCAAAGTAACTAGACTTCCTGAGTCCAGCAAGGCCGTAATAGGCTTATTATTAATAGTCACTTGACACATGTGTTTTCCCACATTTGGCACTGCAGCGCATGAAACGGCAGCAAACATAGACTGCCTTCTAAAAGATAGATCACACTGCATTGGTTCATCTGTTAATGGACAGTTTGCTGCAACATGTCCCAGTTCTTGGCAACGAAAACACCTGATGTTTCCCCAATCTGGTTTGCTGACAGGCAGTGGCTTCCCTTGCTTGGGCCGCCAAACTTCAGTCCTGGCACCAAAATTCCTCCCCCCTATTTCCTTGCCATGCTTACCACCCACTTCCCCTGGAACAGTCTTACCGGTTGCCTGGGGAGACCGTGGTTTTGGGTGGAAAGTCCGTGCGGCTGTAGGGGTGGTGACCAGGTTCTCTGCAGCAAAGTACCTCTCAACGAGCTCCACCAGGTTGTCTGCTGACTTGGGGTCTCCTTGACTCACCCACTTCTGCAGGGGAATTGGCAGTGACCTCAGGAATTGGTCCATGACCACACGCTCCACTATTTGTGGCGCAGACAGGGACTCCGGCTGTAGCCATTTCCGCACCAGGTGGATCAGATCAAACATCTGCGATCTTGGGGGCCTCTTTTCTTGGAAGAACCAGCTGTGGACCCGCTGAGCTCGAACAGCCAAGGTAACGCCAAGTCGTGCCAGGATTTCCCGCTTGACCTTCTCATAATCTCCCGCTTCTGCTGACTCCTGATCATAGTAGGCCTTCTGCGCTTCTCCAGAAAGTAAGGGGGCGATCAGTCCTGCCCACTGGGTTTGGGGCCAACCTTCCCTCTCAGCGGTCCGTTCAAATGTTAGTAGGAAGGCCTCTGGATCATCATCTGCCGTCATCTTTGAAAGAAAGCGACCCACATGGATGGCTGAGGGCTTGTCTCCAATATCCTTCATTATCGCAGGTGACCCCTGTGCTAGCGTCTCCATAACCTCAGTAAGGGTTTTCCTATCCGCTTTTGCAGCAGTGGCAAGCTGTTCAAACAGCCTCTGCGATTGCTCCTGTACAGCACCAATCTGTTGGAACAGCACCTTGGTTTGCTCCTGTGCGATAGCGTTGGCTTGCTGTTGTGCAGCGTTAGTTTGCTGTTGTGTAGCATTTGCTTGCTGCCATGCAGCGTTTGCTTGCCGCAATTCAGCGTTAGTTTGCTGTTGTGCAGCGTTTGCCAACACCATTTGTTTGAGGAGGTCCTCCATGTTGTCACTTTAGGTACTGGCCTTTTAAGTAGTAACTTACTACAGCTGCCCGCATTCTCCACCGTATGTAGCCTGGGGGACAGGTAGTCGGTACAAAAGCTCCCTGGGATGAGCAGGCACAGATACCAAGTCCATTGGATCAGTGAAAACACAGTGTTATTTATTGGTGCTATATACAAAGTCAATGACAGGTGCTGTACAGTGCTGAAAACAAACAGAAGAAAAACTAACTAAACAAAAGCCTAGCCGTGTCTCGGCTCTAACTATACAGTATTTACAAGCCCTCACTACCAGGCTGGACAAGCCTAGCGCTTGTCAGCTTCCACATTCACAGAGTCACAAGTTTTACAAACCTTCTTGCTCTCACAGACCAATGCTGTCTGTGTTTCCCAGGCAGAGCAAAGGCTGTCTGCTCAGGTGAGCTTTTAATTAGCCTGGGGGAGAGAACCAACACCTGAACTGGATCCTGGCTCAGAGATCCCTGAATGTATATGAGAGGAGCCTGGGAGATGTATAAACCCCGAATAGGACTTTCCCAGGCTCTCTCTGGGATGCTTTGTCACAGGGGGTAGTGCTACATTTGATTGGCTGCTTCTGCTTGGCACACACGCACAATCGCACATGATGATGACTTTAAGTCGTCATCATCATGTGCGATTGTGCGTGTGTGCCAGGCCCAAGCAGAAGCAAGCAGGCAGTTAAATATTATAGTGCTAAGTTAGAAGGCTGGCCGCAGGCTAGCCTGAATTTGTAGGAGGAGTCTGGGGGCTATTTATCCCCCTCCTCTCTCGGCTCAGGCGTCGGCTGGGTTTCTGCGTCAGCTGTCGTCACTTCCGGTTTCGGTTCACAGAGCGGCAGTATGGTCGGCATCAGGTTCCTCTCCGGGTGCTCATGCCCAGCTTCTTGGGGGGGGGGCGCCCATCCAGGCATCCATCTGCCTCCCGGGTTCAGGCCAGTGTTCTAGTGAGGGGGGTCTGCCTTTGGGGGGGTCCGCCAGGTGTCATGCCCGCTCTTTCACACTCCTCCTCACTTCCAGGCGCACGCCGGTTCCATTTGCAGGGCCACCCGCTCGTCACCCCGCTCCTCCTTCCGGGCTCAGGCTTTGAGGGGGCCCCTCCGTCCTTCCTCCCACTCCTCTAGGCTCGCACCGGGTCATCCATGGTGCAGGGCTCCATGGTGGCCAGCCGCCTGCTTCTCCTGGTGCTCACGATGGGGGGGGGGCGTTCGTCCGTCTGGCCATCCACCCACCAGCATTGCCCAGGGCTTCTTCTCGCATGGAGGAAGTTGCCTGCCCACTTTTCCCGGTGCTTGCGCCGGGGGAGGGGGGTGTATCCATCCAGTTTCCCAGGGCTCAATCCGCATCGTGGGGGGGGTCAGTCACCCCCCCCCTTTTTCTCCCGGAGCTCAGGGCAGCAGCTTGGCCACCGGGAATCTGGTGGTGTTTTACCTCTCCGGTCCGTTGTGCTGGTTGGGGGGGGGGGCTTGGCTCCGGATGCCTCTCTGTCAGGCAGGGGGGGGGGTCTGCCTGTGTCGTCATGGCAGTTTTTCTGGAGTCTGGGGACATTACTTGCACCTCGTTTTGTCTAGTCTGTCCGCCACTTCAGGGGCATGGTACGCCTGACATCAGAGGGGGGTGCAGCTGTTTGTCCAGGAATAGGGGGGGGCGCTCTGTTGCCTCTGTCAGGTGGGGGGGGTTTCTGCAAACTGCAAACTGGGTTTGTGGTGGTTCACCGCACCAGAGGAGGGGGACGCCCGGCAGATGGTGAGTATTCCACATGGTGCATTGTTCGGGTCATATCACACAGGTAGGTCGCACTCCACTGTCATTGCTTGTGTTTTTATCACAGGGAGGGACGTGGTGTGCATCTTTCTGCATCCACATGTGTTTCCACGTATCTATCACTGTACATGTTACGCAGGGGGGGGTGGCGTCTTGTGTCAGGGGTGTCTGTCCACTCACTTCTCCCCTCACTCACGGGACTCGTTCGGCTTATGTCCAGGCAGCATGGGGGGGGGCGTCCGTTCACCCTTCCCCACTCCTCCGGGCACTCACTCCTCTGGGCTCGCTCTGGCATGGCGGCTACCAAGAGGCGGGGCAGTATGGGAGGGGGTCCATCCTCCTGCCCTGCTTATTCCTCCCGGTGCTTGCCGGGCAGCAGAGAGGCGGTTTCAGCGGTGGTTACTGGTTTGGATGGGCGAGGGGGGGTGGGGGACTGCTCGCTGCACTGCAGGGTTGGCCTTGGCATCCATCCCTTGGTCCAGGTCATCCCATCCCCAGATCCTCAGCTATGCCAGTGAGGATATGTTTGGCTGGGTGTGTCCTGGCATGACTCTGTGAGCCAGGAGTGCAAGCCAGCCGAATCTTGGCTCGGATCCAGGCTACCTTGGGGTCACTGGTGGTATTGTCAGTTTGCTGTGCTGTGTTTGCTTACGGGGGGGGGCGTCCGTCTGTCCACTCCTCCATAGCTCTTACCACCATCAGGAGGGGGGCGCACCTATCCATCCATCCCAGGCTGTCACGTACCTGACGGTGACGAGCCCGGATCTGCAGAGGGAGGCCTCTCTTACGGCTTCCACCAGCGGCCCCTGGTAGTGAAGACAGGAGGCACGGAGGTAGAAGGGGTACGAGTGCCTGGCAGGATGGATCAAGGTAGAGTAGAGTCTGAAGACTGGGACGGATCCAGGCACCCAGGAAGTATAGCAGGCTGAACTGGAACCAGGAACACAGCAACTGGACTGGAACCGATGAAGCAGACTGGACTGGAACCAGGAACACAGCAACTGGACTGGAACCGATGAAGCAGACTGGACTGGAACCAGGAACACAGCAACTGGACTGGAACCGATGAAGCAGACTGGACTGGAACCAGGAACACAGCAACTGGACTGGAACCGATGAAGCAGACTGGACTGGAACCAGGAACACAGCAACTGGACTGGAACCGATGAAGCAGACTGGACTGGAACCAGGAACACAACAGCGGAGAGATTGGTCAGACAAGCCGGGTCGGTAGAACTGGCTGGCGACAAGGTACTGGAGGATCAGGCAGAAGAGTGGTCAAAACAAGCCAGTGGTCAGATGCAGGCAGGAAACTGGAAGGGTCAAGGTAAGCCGGGTCAGATGCAGGTAAATCTACGAATCAGGTCTCTTTGAGTACTACACGCTGTAGAGCAGACAGCAGGGACTGTCTGTCACAGACACGTTTAAATAGCCCTTCTGGCGCGCTTTGTGGAGCGTGCGCGCGCCCGCGCGCGTGGGCGTGCCCGAGATTGGAAACCAGGAAGTCCAGGACTCCTGTAGCTGGCAGGATTTCTATGACATTGCCCGCCCCAAGGGGCAGCCTCCGGATGCCCAGCAGGGTGAATCTTCCAGGGTGAGTCCTCTTGAAAGCCTGTACCAAGCTCCTGGCATGGATATTCTCCTCGGGTTCCCATGAGTTCTCCTCGGGTCCGTAGCCCTTCCATTTAATTAGGAATTGGTTCTGGTTATTTCTTCTCCTGAAGTCCATGATAGCTTCTACTTCGAATTCCTGCTCACCGTCAATAATGATCGGATCAGGGTGATCCGGCTTCCGATCTGGGAACGGATTGGAGACTGTGGGTTTCAGGAGAGAGACATGAAAGACTGGATGGATTCTAAGAGAGTCAGGAAGTTCCAACACATAAGCTACTTCATTAATCTTCCTCTTAACAGGGAATGGACCTAAAAATTTGGGGCCCAGTTTTTTAGAAGGGCATGCCATTCTTAGGTTTGTGGTAGATAGCCATACTTGGTCGCCGGGTACCAACACTAATTCACCCCGTCTCTTCTTGTCATAGATTGTCTTGTTGCGTTCTTGAGTCTTGGTCATGGTCTCTTGTAGAAGCTGGTTATTGACCGAGAAAAAATTTAACTTTTCCTGGACTGCAGGCACAGGACACTCAGGAAGGGAATTAGGCAGAAATGTAGGGTGAAAACCATAGTTTGCAAAGAAAGGAGTCTGGCTGGTAGCGGAGTGAATGGAATTGTTATAAGCAAACTCGGCCAACGGAAGTAGGGATATCCAGTTGTCCTGAGCAAAAGAGGAGAAGCATCGCAGGTATTGCTCGAGCGTCTGATTCGTCCTGTCCGTTGGTCTGTGGGTGGTAAGCAGAGGAAAACGATAATTCGATCTTCAAGGTTTTGCAAAGGGATCTCCAGATTCGAGAGGTAAATTGAACCCCGCGATCGGAAACAATATTGGCTGGTACCCCGTGGAGTCTGACTATTTCTCTGATGAACACCTGTGCAGTTTCAGGAGCTGAGGGAGTCCCTTTCATAGGGATGAAGTGTGCCATCTTGGACAGACGGTCCACTATAACGAAGATGGTGGTATGGTTCTCAGCCGGGGGCAACTCGACAATGAGGCCCTGGAGAATGTTGTCCATCGACTTATCTGGAACGGGTAAGGGTTTTAGTAGTCCCCAGGCCTTGGATCTGGAACCCTTGTTTCGGGTGCAAGTTGTACAAGAATCTACAAACCTCCTACAGTCTTCACGTACTCGAGGCCACCAGAAGGTGCGCTGTACCAGGTCAGTGGTCTTGGCAACGCCAAAATGTCCGGCCAGGGCGTGGTCGTGGCAGAGTTCTAATGCGGTTACTCTCAATTCCTCAGGTACGTAGATTCTGTCTTGGTACCACAATAGTCCATCCTTAACCTGCAATTCCGGCTCGGAGAATTGTCTCTGCCCAGTGGAAGCTTGTTTGATCTGAGTGAACAGGTTCTCCTGTAGAAGAAGGAAATTTCCGGGGGCAAGGATGGTGTCAGGCGGAGAAGTCTCCTTGGACTTATGGAACATCCGAGACAGGGCGTCAGGCTTAATATTCTTGGCCCCAGGACGATAAGTAACATGAAAAGAGAACCGGGAGAAGAAGAGTGCCCACCTGGCTTGCCGTGGATTCAATCTTCTCGTGGCCTTCAGGTACTCCAGGTTCTTGTGGTCAGTGAATATCAGAATCGGATGAGCCGCGCCCTCCAGCAGGTACCGCCATTCCTCCAGTGCAGATTTGATCGCTAGTAACTCCCGATCCCCCACGTCGTAGTTCCTCTCTGCTGCAGATAGCTTGCGAGAGAAGAAGGCTACTGGATGGAGCAAGGCCTTGATTCCCTGTCTTTGGGACAGTATTGCTCCTACCGCTATTTCGGAGGCGTCTACCTCAAGTACGAATGGCAGTGAAGAGTCCGGGTGTTTCAAGATAGAGGCAGAGGTAAATAGGGCCTTCAGGCATTCAAAAGCTTTTTGGGCTTCAGGGGACCAGTGAAAACGTGTTCCTTGTTTGGTTAGTTGAGTAATGGGTGCGATAATAGCTGAGAACCCCCTGATGAACTTGCGGTAGAAGTTGGCGAATCCAACGAAACGTTGGATTCCCTTCTTGTCCACCGGTTCTGGCCAGTCCAGGATTGCGGTAATCTTTTGAGGATCCATTTTGATGCCCTCGCTAGAAATGATTAACCCCAGAAATGATATACTCTCTTGCTCGAACTCACATTTTTCGGCCTTCGCATACAGGCCATGCTGGCGGAGCTGACCCAACACATTCTTGACATGTCTGCGATGAGAATCAAGGGAGGAAGAAAAGATTAATATATCATCGAGATAAACAATGACAAAGAAGTCTAGGAAGTCCCGTAGAACGTCGTTGATAAAGTACTGGAAAGTGGCAGGGGCGTTACACAACCCGAATGGCATTACCAAGTACTCAAAGTGCCCATACCGGGTACGGAAGGCGGTCTTCCATTCGTCCCCTTCTTTGATACGGATCAAGTTGTAGGCTCCGCGGAGATCAAGTTTGGTAAAGATGGTGGCAGTCCCCAGTCTCTGAAATAGCTCTGGTACCAGGGGGAGAGGGTAACGATTTTTTACTGTAATTTTATTCAGTTCACGGTAATCCAAACAAGGTCGAAGGGTGTGGTCCTTTTTCTCTACAAAAAAGATGCCTGCGCCTGCTGGGGATGTGGAAGGGCGGATGAACCCCTTTTGCAAGTTCTCATCAACATCATTTTTTAAAGCCCCTTGTTCTACCTCCGTTAAAGGGAAGATTCTACCGAACGGAATCTTTGCTCCAGGAAGTAGGTCGATGGGGCAATCATAGGCCCGATGGGGCGGTAGAGTCTCTGCCCTTTGTTTACTAAATACGTCAAGAAAGTCGTGGTAAACTTCCAGGGATGGATTGACGTGTGCCATCTTCTGTATCAATGTATAGTAAAGAGGTCGGCCCAGGAGGTTCGTATGAGCCACAGGACTGCTGACAGTAGGAAGAAGGAAAGGTAACTACTCCCGTGGCCCAGTTGATAGTGGGATTGTGGGCTTGTAACCAAGGCATACCAAGGATCAAGGAAAACAACGGAGAAGAGATGATGTCCAGACATAAGTATTCTTGGTGGGTTCCAGAGGTGGTAGAGATGGTGACGGGTATAGGGGTGGTCTCCTAGATCACAGGTCCAGACTTATTAACGGAACCATCAGCCAGATGGACACGAAGTCTGTGGGTCTTGGTACGAAGGGGAATTTGGTGTTTGATGGCAAAGGTTGAGTCCATAAAGCAGCTGCATGCTCCAGAATCAATAATGGCGGGTACTTGCAGAGTCCTTCCTGGGAGCTGTAATGAAACAGAGAGGGCAAGGTGAGATGTGGTTTTGGCTTGTAGGTTAGTCATGTTAGAAGAAACTGAAAGAAACTTACGAAGCTTCAGGGGACAGTTTCTAACAATGTCCGGGTTCCCCGCAGTACAGGCACAAATTATTTATTCGGCGGCGCTGGCGTTCTTCCGGAGCGAGGGATGGACGAAGGACCCCGAGCTGCATTGGTTCAGGCGTGTCAGATGTGGGGGTTGGAGGTGTAGCAGGAGCCGGGTACAGGTGACTAGGAGCCCGAGGAAGCATCCAGGTTGGGCGGGAGAAGCCAGTGGTCCTCTCAGCCCTCCGTTCCCTCAGACGTCGGTCAATCTGGATGGTTAGGTCAATCAACAGGTTGAGTGTCTGTGGTGCACCGACTCTAGCAAGCTCGTCCTTCAAGGAATCAGAAAGTCCTAAGCGAAACTGATGGCGGAGGGCGGCATCATTCCAATTGGTATCCGCACTCCACCGCCTGAATTCTGCCACATAGTCCTCCGCTGGTCTGCGTCCTTGTTGAAGGGAACGCAAGGCGGCTTCTGCGGTTACTGAGAGCTGGGGGTCTTCGTATAGCTGGGCCATGGCATTGAAAAAAGCAGCGAGATTGTTTAGTGATACATCCTTCCTTCTGTTCAAAGAGACAGTGGGCCCAGCTCTGAGGGTCTCCAGAGAGCAAAGAGACCACAAAAGCCCACCTTGGTGGCCTCTAGAGAAAAGGTGCGGGGCTGTAGGGCAAAGTACAGTTCACACGAATTCCGGAAGGCCCTAAACTTGCTCCGATCCCCGGAAAATCTTTCGGGTGTAGGAACCTTAGGTTCGGGAGGAAGCATGACCACTGTGGATGAGGAACTTGTCCCGGCTGTGGAAGCAGAGGCATGGGGCCCCTCTTGGATGGCAGAGGGATTGGAGAGGGCCCGCACTTGCTCTTCCAGGCGGGTGTAGCCTTGTTGAAGACTCTTGACTGCTTCAGACAAACCTGCCAGGTGCCGACAAAGTTCCTCCATAGGTGAGGCTCCCTGCCCGGGCTCAGACATGGCTGTCTGCTACTGTCACGTACCTGACGGTGACGAGCCCGGATCTGCAGAGGGAGGCCTCTCTTACGGCTTCCACCAGCGGCCCCTGGTAGTGAAGACAGGAGGCACGGAGGTAGAAGGGGTACGAGTGCCTGGCAGGATGGATCAAGGTAGAGTAGAGTCTGAAGACTGGGACGGATCCAGGCACCCAGGAAGTATAGCAGGCTGAACTGGAACCAGGAACACAGCAACTGGACTGGAACCGATGAAGCAGACTGGACTGGAACCAGGAACACAGCAACTGGACTGGAACCGATGAAGCAGACTGGACTGGAACCAGGAACACAGCAACTGGACTGGAACCGATGAAGCAGACTGGACTGGAACCAGGAACACAGCAACTGGACTGGAACCGATGAAGCAGACTGGACTGGAACCAGGAACACAGCAACTGGACTGGAACCGATGAAGCAGACTGGACTGGGACCAGGAACACAACAGCGGAGAGATTGGTCAGACAAGCCGGGTCGGTAGAACTGGCTGGCGACAAGGTACTGGAGGATCAGGCAGAAGAGTGGTCAAAACAAGCCGGTGGTCAGATGCAGGCAGGAAACTGGAAGGGTCAAGGTAAGCCGGGTCAGATGCAGGTAAATCTACGAATCAGGTCTCTTTGAGTACTACACGCTGTAGAGCAGACAGCAGGGACTGTCTGTCACAGACACGTTTAAATAGCCCTTCTGGCGCGCTTTGTGGAGCGTGCGCGCGTGCCCGAGATTGGAAACCAGGAAGTCCAAGACTCCTGTAGCTGGCAGGATTTCTATGACACAGGCGCACGCTGACAGTGTAGGGGGGGGGCATTAGCCACTCCTCCCGGGGGCACACCAGCAGCATGGAGGGGGCCTGTCCGCCCACCTCTCCAGGGGTTACGCTGGCAGCATGGGGGGGGCTGTCCACCATTTCTCTGGGGTCATGCTAGCAGCTTGGGAGGGGTTGTCCACCCACGTCTCCACAGGTAGCTTCACTTCCACGGTCGTTCGGCTATTTATGCGTCACGTGGTTTCGGTCTTAGCGGTTCTGTCGGCAGCTTGATGCTTTAAGCGGCCTGTGAGCGTGTTCCTGTCATGGCGTGTTCCTGTCATGGCGTGTTCCTGTCGTAGCGTGTTCCTGTCGTAGCGTGTTCCTGTCGTAGTGTATTCCTGTCGTAGCGTGTTCCTGTCGTGGCGTGTTCCTGTCGTGGCGTGTTCCTGTCGTGGCGTGTTCCTGTTGTGGCGTGTTCCTGTCGTAGCGTGTTCCTGTCGTAGCGTGTTCCTGTCGTAGCGTGTTCCTGTCGTAGTGTATTCCTGTCGTAGCGTGTTCCTGTCGTAGCGTGTTCCTGTCGTAGCGTGTTCCTGTCGTAGCGTGTTCCTGTCGTAGCGTGTTCCTGTCGTAGCGTGTTCCTGTCCTGGCGTTTTCCTGTCAGCTTGTGCAGGTTCAGCTTACACCAGTAGCTGTTTTCTTCTTCATTCAGTTCCATGTCATCTTACTTTCGTAGGTTCTGGCATTCCTGATTCAGTTGGCTAGGTTTCACATCTCGGGTTCTGTCACGTCTACAGTTCCTTACGGGCTCAGGTTTTCGTTGGTTTTGATCATTGACCACAATTTTCTCGCCTGTTATGTCACGTCGTACGATTGCATTAGTTTCATTACATCTGCAGGACTACCCACGACGGTCTGTGGGTACACAGGTCCTGAGTATTCCGTTTTCTAAGTTCTGTCATTGCGCAATAGTTTCCTTGCGCTCGCTCGCGTCTCTTGCTGGGCGGGGGGGTCGTTTCAGGTTCTTTACGTGCTGTGGTCCCACCTTCACTGCTCATGTCTTCGCACGGGAGTTGGTACAGAGGGGATTGTGTTCTGTCTTAGCATGTTTTACCCCAGCGTGTTTTCAGTACAGCAGGTCTCAGCCAGTCCAGCGTGTTCTGTCATAGCTTGTCGGTGCCAGGCAGTCACCGCACACATGCACAGCCGTTGCAGCATTGTTTGTTTTCTTTGTCTCGTCACACCTTTCGTTCAGGTTCTTGCATACCGGGTGTAGTTAGCCAGGGTGCGCATCTCAGGATCTGTCATGTCTACAGATCCATACGGGCTGAGGTTTCGTTTTTAATTGATTGTTGACCACAATCTTCTCGCCTGTATAGCATACGTCATACGTGCACTTTCATTCTTACGCCTATACAACCACTACCCACCACGGTCTGTGGGTACATCGGCCCTGAGTGTTTCATTTTTTAATTACCTGTCTCTGCGCGGCAGGTTACTCGGGCTCACTTACTACATACACTTACTACGTACTCTAGGGTGGGATCTGTCGTCAGGTTCATTCACGCGCTGAGGTCTGGTCATTTCTGCTTACATCTTTGGCCCAGGCAGTTACAGAGGGGTGGTGTCTCGTGTCTGGTTGTCTGTCTTTTTTTCTTTGTGTTTTAGGGTTGCGCAGCCTGCACATTTCGGCAGCATCATGTGCAGGTTATCCCTTCTACTCCACGTGGGGGTTTCTGTCCAGGGTGGTACTCTGCCGATGAGGAGTTGGTACATTACGGTGAGTCAACTCAGGGGCTTCCTTTGCCAGCCACTACAGGGTAGGTGGTACGTTTCAGTTTGTTTCCTGTTCTGTCCTAGCTACCAGCATGTAGCATGTTCTGGGCCATATTCTTAAGCGTGGTGGGATGCGGGCCAATCAGGCTCTTCACGGTCTCTCATATTTTCTGGTCAGGTTGTATGTGTTCAAACTCTCTTGGTCAGGGGCGGGGTGTCAGCACACCCCCAGCTCCTGCATTTTGGCAGGCAAGTTCAGCATCTCCTTGGTTCAACGGTTTGGCGAGCTTCGGTTCAACATGCCAGCCTGTTCCGAGGGGAGCTCACTGTCGGGTAGGTTGGGTCATGCCATGTCTGGTTCTGTGCGTTCATCGTGACATGTCGCTACAGCATGTTGTCATCGTCCGTCTACTCCTGCAACACTTCTTCCAGGTATCCAGCTCTTAGACCCCCTTACTCCTATCAGTTCGTCTTTTTTGGCATCTCTATCCCTCTCACGTCCCCTTACCATGGTTGGTCAGTTAGGCCAGGGGTTGCAAGTGTCCTCGGAGCTACTTATCTTTCATCCTGTGGGCTGGGTACAACCTTTGCATTATTCCCCAGGGCTCCTCGGGTCAGCCCTTGTTCCGTTCCTCCCACGTGTCCGCTCGCCATAAGCGGTTCTTTCCCATGTCAGTGTTTTCTGGTTGTAGGCTTATCCAGTCAGTTACGGAACAGTCGGTTGGTTTCTGGGCAGGTTTGCTAGTTCTATCGGTTGGGGCCCTTCTGGTCATCATTCTTAGGTCGCTGGTTTCTACTGACGTAACGGATGCTTACCGGGTCCATTCATTGTTGGCATCCGGGCGTGCTTAGTCATCCGGTCGGTTCGTTACCTGCCCTTCTTCTTTTCCCCAACTCACCTAGTCCGGGTCTTTTTGCCCACTTTTAGGCATACTGACCAGCAGGCTATGGCACAACTCAAGCCTTGGGAGTTAAGGTGTCACATTCCCTAGTGAAGACTCTGACTATTCACTAGTGAAGACTCTGACTACAAATATGGATTATATAAATATGCATAGCAGCCATAGATATCATAAATAAAGTGTAATAAAGTGATTTGTGCAACAGGCTTATTAAAGGGGTTGTAAAGGCAATTTTTTTTTTTTTTTTTAATAACAAACATGTTATACTTATCTTCACTGTGCAGCTCAATTTGCACAGAGTGGCCCCGAACCTGGTCTTCTGGGGTCCCTCGGCGGCTGTCTCGGCTCCTCCCCGCAAGAACTAACCCCCTTCATAGGAGCTCTCTCGCATATGGGTTAGTTCTTGCGGGCGCGCTCCCGTGATACAGCTGGCCCCTGTGTGTGTGGGGGTGGGGGGGGCGGCATTGAAGGACCCAGCCTTGGGGCGGCAAAGGGAGTAAATCCAGGCCTGCACCCAGTGGTGATTAAATACCACCAAAAGAAAGCTCTATTTGTATGAAAAAAGGACAAAAATGTCATATGGGTACAGTGTTGCATGACTGAGTAATTGTCATTCAAAATGTTAGATTGCTGAAAGCTGAAAATTGGCCTGGTTAGGAAGGGGGTATGAGTGCCCAGTGGTTAAAGAGGAGTTCCAGCCTGGGGGGGGGGGGGGGTTTAAAGTCAGCAGCTACAAATACTGTAGCTGCTGACTTTTAATATAAGGACAATTACCCGTCCAGGGATCCCACGATGTCGGCACCTGAAGCCATTCTGCTAATCAGCTCTGGGGGCAGGCGCCGGCATCTCCACTAAGGGAAACAGGAAATAAAGCCTTCTTGCGGCTTCACAGCCTGTTTCCTACTGCGCATGCACGAGTCTGAATGGTCCCGCTGTCTTCTGGGGGACCTGTGTGTCTCCCAGAAGGCAGCATGGGGAAGGAAGAGGGGCCAGAAATTGCATAGATTACCGCACAACGATTGTGGCGATCTTACTCGGAAGTGGAAGGTATCCATTCCCCCCTCCCCCCTCCCTCCCGAAAGGTGCCAAATTTGGCAGCGGGGGGGGGGGGGACAAGCGGAGCTTCCCCTTTTGGGTGGAGCTCTGCTTTAAGGGGCCACGCTGCAACCGCACACAACACATGCAGCATGGTTTTCCGGTCTTTAGGGAGTTAAAACAAGTGGATAGGAGGCAATATAACGCCTCCTCACTGGCTGTCAAATGCAACCCAACCCAACTCAACCCAAATGCAGGTCGCTCTTCAGAGAGCAAACAAGCCCCTACAGCAACAGTTTTTTTTGTTGTTTTTTTTTTTGCTTTTGGAAAAAAAGGTTTAAGCCGCATAAATAAATGCTGATTGCTGTAAGCACCCGTGGCTGTTATATGGTTTGCCCATACCCCTGTTACTTTTACTGGACAGCTTGGGCTATCAAAGCTTTATTTCTTTTTAACACTCTTTAAGGCCTCATGCACAGGGGTGTATTAAAATACTCCTGAATCTAAGCTGGATCTTTCGGCCAGGAGATGCCAAGATACACTTCCTGCCAAGTGTAAAATGCTAATTTTGGTGCGTAATTAGCGTAAACTCATTATACTGGCCCGAATAATCATTTGTTCTCGCCACTAGAATAAATTGACTCGCATATGCACGCATCTTTGCGCGTTTACACATGTACTGTACGTGCGTAAATTATGCTCCTAGGCTCTTTTCTGAATGCAGCTTTGGTGTGCTTTTCTCTATGCCTCTAAACTCTTCTTAAAATACTGATCTAAACGCCTGGTGTGCATGGCTACATAGGCTAACATAGACCTGTATTTAAATGCATAAAATGCTGTAAGCCTGTAAAAGTGGAATTTTTTCTTGTTCAATCTGCCTATTAGGTTTTAGACAAAATTAGTAAATTATCACTTATGATGAACATAGAATTATATAATACAAAACAGTTGCCAGTGATACATAATTATTTTGAATAAAGACAGTGTTTAAATGCATTAAACAGAATAACAGTCCCTATCAACATAGTGGAAGGCTTGTAGCAATTACATCAATGGTTTCAACTAGATGGTCTAGATCAGGGGTCTCCAAACTTTTGAAGCAAAGGGCCAGTTTATGCCCTTTAAACTTTAGGGGGGCTGGACTGTGGCGGCCGGACTGTGGCCAGTGGGAGTAGAAAATGCCCTGGCATCAGTGGGAGTAAACAAGGTCATAGGCTTGGTGATCAGTGGGAGTAGAAAAAATTACATCATTGATGTCAGTGGAAGGAATAGTGCCTTACCACTGTTGTCAGTGGGAGAAATAGTGCCCCATAATTGGTGTCAGTGGAAGAATTAGTTCCCCATCTCGGGTGTCAGTGGGAGGAATAGTGCCTCATTGTTGGCATCAGTGGGAGGAATAGTGAAAATATCACAATTTTTCAGAAACCATGAATCAGACCGAGACAGAAGTACAGTTAAAAACACTTGTTTTTTTTTTTTAAATATATGTTTTTATAAATTTTTCAAAACACAGACAAAAATTTACAATTACAGAAACAGTAAGCAAACAAAAACAAAGACAGAACAAAAAAACTACAAAAAAAAAAAAGCCCACATACATACATTGGCCCATGTCCTCCCCATAGCTGTGGGTGAGGTGAAGGCCAGTACCAGATATTTCCTCGGGCCTGTGTGCTTCTGTAAAGGATTAAGTCCTGCTGTGCCAACACTCCCCTCTGCTCCCATTAACCAGAGTTCCACACACCAATCACAGTCCAACTATTGTTTTATTGCATTTCTCACAATAAACAGTGCTTCAGTAGCCAACTGGTTGCGACTTGATAACATTTTGATACAGGGGGATGAGCAGGTCGAGGCACTGTCCTAATTATCAGCTAAACCACTGCGATCTCGCCAGAGGTTACTATAGCCTTAGCTAGAAAGTACTTAGAACTTGAGAGTCTCTACCAGCGACTCAAGAGAACGTAGATAGGAGTACCTTCGCTGCGTTGCGGCCCCTGTCAGGGGAAGATGTCCCTCCAAGAGAGTTACCAGAGGCCCATCCGTCACTGGGTTGATGCTGCTCCAGATTCTCCGAATGGGTAACCTCCCCGGCCTCCTCACCTCAGACATGGGCCCCATCCACTTCAGGGACCCTCGGACTTCTCCACCCTCGCGGGACCCAGTCGAAGTCACTGGGCCCCAGGCCTCCTGGTTTAGTACCTCACCCCAGGCTGAAGGTGCCTGGGCGCGTGATGAAGAACCTCCCAGAAGAGCAAGACCTCGTGACCAGGGCGTCTCCCCCTTTTATCCCCTCCAACGACGACACGGCAGGTTCCCCGCCCTCGCCGTACCATCTCCGAGAAGGGACAAAAAGGATAGCACTATGGCAGTGAATCTACCTCGAGCCTGCGGGCACCTGCCACCCACAGGCCAAGGAGATTATTACACCGCCCAATCCTCCACGAACACAAATGGTCATTACTCCTATACTTACACACCTGAACTTCCACCCAGGTGTACCCCACCTAAATTTAAAGACCCCGCTACATACTCCCCCCTGTGATTTGATGCTGGTCCCCAGCGTCTGGTGCAAACCCATGTCTCCCAAAGGTGGTGACATAAATCTGACCCCAGAGGCATCCCTAAAAATTTGAACCTCAATCATACCAAGACCTGCTCAAAGGGGAGGGGAACATAAAACAATAAACTTTTTTTTTTTTTTAAACCCTCTAAGCATGTACACATACACAATCCCTCCCTTTTCTGTCTAAGAACAACCCCATACTCAGTAGTCCTGATGGACGAATCTCCTGCAGAGGGAAAGGAAAAAAAAACAACACGCAAGGAAAACCACATCCTGACATTCTGTGTTAATTTGGAATGAATGGGTCTATCAGCCGAGAGACCCACTCGCTCCAATAAGTAAATGATGCAAATGAACAAGCAACAGCCGTTGCACAACACCGCCACCTAGTGACGATGCCACGGTGATGACACTTGGTGAAATCTTCAGTCTTCTTGCGTCCCTACTCTGATTCTACCCCCAAAGTCTCTGTCTTTGAACTGTGAAGAAGAGAGAACAAACAAACAGCTCTCATTCCTCCAATGAGTAGAAAAAACAAAAACCCAAATAAAAAACTAGGGTACAGTTCGATGCTCCGGCAAGAACACCTCCGGAAATTTGTCACAGAAAACAAGTGAGTCTCTTCTCACAAATAAAACCTCGGGTCAGGCAAAAACAAGGGCTTCAGATGCTTATCGAAAACCTCAATCGAATAGTCAGCGTCCTCTCCATCTTTCCTGCAGATGTGCACCTTGTCTGCGTGGATATGGCGGCCCCACATCCAGTCTGCTCTGCAGTCCCTAAACTTTTTCGACACGGGTGGCGAACAGGACAAGTATCGCCGGGCATGAGACACTTTAAGTTTCTCCCAAACGAACTCATCGTACCATCGCTGTCGCAGAACTTCAACCTCAAACAACAAGTCTCTTGGCAAGTACGGATATTCCCATCCATACTCGTGAGCGACCCTCTGAGAAAAGAGTCGTTGCAATCGGGCTAAAGGAGGCATTGTGGAGCGCTCACCTTCTCCTGGTTGAACGATGGCCTCCGGGTGCCGAGGTACTTTCACTACCTCAGATGGCTTTTCTCTCGGTGCCCGTAGTGATGCTTGCTGTTTCCCCGCCAACAAAACGGGTGATACTGTGGACTGTGGAAGAGCAACCAGAGGACTAGGCTTCCTTGTAGACTGCGGGGCTTCCGCCCGGGGCGTGCTGTCTCCTATGGACATAGACGAATCTTGGGGTGCACGTAGTATAGGCAATGGGCGTTTGTCCCAACCCTTCTGGTGAAACAGTTCATCAATCTCACCGTCATCCCCACAATCCGACAGTGACTCTAGGTCGGAGGTGTCATACATCTCCGCAGGAAGGTAGTCTCTGGTAGACGTGGTACTACCCTCCCTAGCGGGTTCCACCGACTGTGGACCCCCGACACCTCCAACCACCACCACAGTCCCAGCCCCTGGCTCACCTTGACCTTTTGTAGAACTGGGATGTCCAGGACTCTTCCAACCGGATCCATCCAGGCCAGGCAAGCGACGGGGTGAAGCTCTTCCACGACCATAGGAGGGCTGCACCAGGCCGACTTTCCTCTTCGGAGGTGGGAGCAGAGAATCTGTGGTGACCGAAGCAGCATCCTCGGATTTTTCTTTCTCAGTCTCTGATTTGGCAGTCACATCGCCCTGGTCAGTGCGTACAGGAACCTCCGCAAAGGCCTGGATCTCCCCTTCCGGAGTCGCGGTACCTGTGAGGCTGTTGAGGCGAAGGGCCCGGGGCCTTACTGTGGATGGCTCCACCTCGAACAAGAACTCTTTGCATGCTTCGCAACGCCCGAATGGCTTCAGGTGAACCACCAGTCCCGAGCATCCGGGACAGATCACACCGAGGGCCTCCGTGTCTCTGCAGGTGTACAGAGCCAACTGTCCTCGGGGCCTGAGTCTTATCCCCGTGTCTGTAAGGGGAACAGCAAAGGTAGTCATCTTTGTGGGGTAAGGAACCGGAATCCACGGGGAGCTTGAGGCCATCCCGACTGTCTGCTGCTCCATCACGCACTGACCACGCGCCGAAGTCTCCACGTGAGTTCCTCCCACGACTTGCACGTTTTCGCGGGCTTCCATCAAGCTCCGCCCACGAACTGTGAAGTCACGGGTTGCCTCATGGTGCAGTGCAGTAAAAGCCCCCACATGTACTACGTCACACGGCTGGACTTCTCCCTCTTTTCGCTCCTCCGCATGGGCCTTTCCCGTCTTGGGGTCATTTCCACGACTTTGAGCAGGGATGCACTTTGGCCGATCACATGGCCGACCTGCTCGGAACTCCTCCCGGGCAGCAAAGTCTAGACACAGCCATTCTTACTTCCAAGTCAAAACACACATCATCCCGGACTCACGAGCTCCCACGTGTAGCGGCCTCACCCCATCTCTTTCTTCTAGGGGTATCACACACGATAGGGTAAGATGCGCTACGGCCCATGTCCTCCCCATAGCTGTGGGTGAGGTGAAGGCCAGTACCAGATATTTCCTCGGGCCTGTGTGCTTCTGTAAAGGATTAAGTCCTGCTGTGCCAACACTCCCCTCTGCTCCCATTAACCTCCCTGGCGGTATGATTCTGTCAGATTTTAGGTGCTGAAAGCGGTACCATTATTCTGCATGGAAATTTGGCGTTTTATATTGCAGGCCTGTAATTCTTAGGAATAACTCACTTAAATCTGTCCAAACCAGAGTCTAGTAGACATCCCGGGTATGATAAAGTTCAAAAAACAAAATTATACATTATAATAAAATAAATAACTATAAAATAATTATAACAAATAATAATATAATAATAATAGAAGTGTTTTTCATTGTTTGATGACGAATTTCCCCACAAATCACTATCGCTTAATTCTGCGAGTGATTCTAATTTATTATCGCTGTTTTTTAGCTGGTCTAAAACCACTTTTGACATAAAGGGACACTTTTTGGTTGCTATGGACAATCTCCAGTTTCCAGGCAGAAAAAAAAAGTTTTTATTATATAAAAGTGCATGCAGGACACTGGGCAGACCGCTAGGGACAATGGGGTGTGTAATTATTACATACAGTACTGTAATCTGTAAGATTACAGTGTACTGTATGTGTACTGTGTTTTAACTTTTTTGAATTTGGCGCCGATCTCCGTCCCCGTGCGTCGTAACGTCGCAGGGAACGGAGCTCGGCGGCATTCGGCAGTGTGTGAATCGAGCGAGATGACGGCTCGATCACACAGCGGGGAAGCATCGCAGGATCCAGGGGACAAGGTAAGTAACTCCTGCCTGGATCACTGCGATGCAGCCCGAGTCTGGCTCGGGGTTACCGCTTTTGGTGCTGAAATTTAACCCTGAGCCAGACTCGGGAATACCGCCAGGGAGGTTAACCAGAGTTCCACACACCGATCACAGTCCAACTCTTGTTTTATTGCATTTCTCACAATAAACAGTGCTTCAGTAGCCAACTGGTTGCGACTTGATAACATTTTGATACAGGGGGATGAGCAGGTCGAGGCACTGTCCTAATTATCAGCTAAATCACTGCGATCTCGCCAGCGGTTACTATAGCCTTAGCTAGAAAGGACTTAGAACTTGAGAGTCTCTACCAGCGACTCAAGAGAACGTAGATAGGAGTACCTTCGCTGCGTTGCGGCCCCTGTCAGGGGAAGATGTCCCTCCAAGAGAGTTACCAGAGGCCCATCCATCACTGGGTTGATGTTGCTCCAGACTCTCCGAATGGGTAACCTCCCCAGCCTCCTCACCTCAGACATGGGCCCCATCCACTTCAGGGACCCTCGGACTTCTCCACCCTTGCGGGACCCAGTCGAAGTCACTGGGCCCCAGGCCTCCTGGTTTAGTACCTCACCCCAGGCTGAAGGTGCCTGGGATGGACTCCAACTCCATTTCGGTCAGGCCTAGGGCACCTGAGCCGGAATCCGGACCCGCCCGCACCCAGGCCTAAGGTGCCTGGGCGCGTGATGAAGATCCTCCAGAAGACCAAGACCTCGTGACCAGGGCGTCTCCCCCTTTTATCCCCTCCAACGACGACACGGCAGGTTCCCCGCCCTCGCCGTACCATCTCCGAGAAGGGACAAAAAGGATAGCACTATGGCAGTGAATCTACCTCGAGCCTGCGGGCACCTGCCACCCACAGGCCAAGGAGATTATTACACCGCCCAATCCTCCACGAACACAAATGGTCATTACTCCCATACTTACACACCTGAACTTCCACCCAGGTGTACCCCACCTAAATTTAAAGACCCTGCTACACATGGTATTTATGCAATTCTTTCGATAGACATTATATCAAGTTATAGAGTAAAAAAACATTAGATAGTACTCCTGTTAACTCGATTTTCAAATTTGGGAGCGATGTAGTCCAATGTACGCCAATATAAGATTTTCGAATTATCATTGCCCGAATAACTGACAGAAAAAAAAAGAATAATAGTCTTCCTCTAAAAGGCTTCAGAGGCTGTGGAAGAATCCATCAGCCATTTGGACCAAACCTTCTCATATTTGAGAAGACAACCTCTATTAATATAGGTCTCCTTATATAATGGTAAGCTATTGGTAATGAGTCGTTTCCACATAGACAGTGATGGGGGGGGGTAGTTTTTTTCCAACTAAGAGCTATAGCTTTGCGAGCGTAGAACAAAAAATATGAGTAAAGTCTACAGGAATCCCCCCACATCGCCAACAGCCAGGGGCAGAGTCCGGATTAATTTTATGTAATATATGAGGAGTAAGATATGCCCTGTGAACCATCTTGAACTGAATCAGTCGGTCTCTCAAGGAGACAAGAGAGTTAAAAGGAAAGTCCCATATATCATCCCAATCATCATTGTCAAGTTCAGGAATGTCCTTAGACCATTTAAGTCTTAGTTTCTCTAGTGTTGGAAGGGAGACAGTTGTTAGATGGAGATATAATTTGGAGGCAGCATTCTTTGCACAGTCCAACCTAAGAAGCTTCTCTAGGGCGGATTGAACAAGTCGCGGAGGAGAGCCAGGAAATTGACAGCTGAAGGCATGGGAGAGTTGAAAAAAATGAGGAGTACAACTGAGGAACATTGAAATCGGAGATCAGTTTGGAAAATGGAATCAAGGATTCGTCCAAAATAACACTTGTTTAATAATAAAAGTAAATAGAACAAACATAGTCAAAACATAGCCAAAGTTCGGTAACCAGAACGGATAGTCAGACAAGCCAGAAAGTCAGGAAGCCAGGGATCAGCGTAGTAGTTTAACAGGAACACAGGAGATAGTCTTTGTGATGTTGACCAAGGTGAAGGCAGAGATCATCTGGGCTGGATGGCTTAAGTAGGCAGGACTGACGAGCAGAATATCATCAACAGGTGAGTCACTGTGGAGAGATAGGAGCTGGCAATTAGCCGACAGCTGAGTGGCCAGCTCAGAGAAGGAAGGGCAGAGCCAAGCCCTGACACAATTATACCATAACATGGTGGTACTGTGGGTGTATAAATAGTTGTAGAAATAGTAGAAATAGTGCCCCGTATTTGGTGTCAGTGGAAGGAATAGTGCCCCAAGGGCAAGCAAAGGGATACATCCAGCCCGCAGACCACAATTTGGACAGATGGGGGTAGTTTTATGGATCTGTTGACTCTGTTAGGAAGTCAAGAGGTTCTAGTCAAATCCCACAGGGATGTGTTGGGAAATCCATGGCCTCCAGATGATCCGGAACCGCTTAACTAATTTTCACCTTTTTTTATGTAGCAGGACTTTGTTGATCCTGGACTTGGTATCGGCCAGAGATAATGCAGAGAAGGTCTGCCATGCTTTTGCAATTGTTTGTTTTGCTACTGTGAAGACATGTAGCAGCAATTTAAAGGTGTTTTTATTTATTCCTGGGGGCTTAAGGTTCAAAATGACATGTTGAGTAGCAAAGAGAACAGACGTGTCAAAAAGTTCTAAAATCAGTTGATAAGTAACGGACCAGAATTTACTTACTACAGGACATGTCCACCATCCATGTAAAAACTTGCCTGTCTGTCCACAGTTGCGAAAGCAAGCCGGTGAGCATCTTAGGTTGTATTGACCTACTCTAGAGGGAAAGAGGTACCATCTAGTTAAAATTTTATAATTTGTTTTTACTGCCAAAACACTGGGAGAGCAGGATTTGGGGGATTCCCAAATGTGGGCCAAATCACGAGCTTCTTATAAATTCCCAGATGTGATGACCATATTTGAGTGTAGGTGGGTGGTTGCTGTGATAAGGGGGCCATAAGTTGTAAGTAAAGAAAAGAGATCCGGCCAAGGGCATGCAGGTCTGAAGCACACCTAGGTTCAAAGGATGTAAGCATCCTAGAGCCCTCTGGGCATTGTACATTCGTTTGCAAGAAATGTTTTATCTGCAGGTATCAAAATAGTTTGCTATCTGGCAGTTCTTTTTCTTGTAGTTGTGCATAAGGTTTCACCCTTTCTTTGGTCATGAGGAATCGTACTTTGGTGAGGCTTTTAGTAACCCATTACCAATATGCCCAAGGAGCAGAAAGACCCAGGGGGAATGTAGGGTTATAAGTGAAGTCCATAAAATGTTTGAATCTAAACCGCCAATTTAGCCCGCACCAACGATACAGCATTCTCTGGTTCACGCACAGATCCTCCATTTGTGTGAGAATACAGGAGACTAATTCTAAACTACTGACACGATGGTATCGCATCCCCACACGACTACACAAATTCTTTCCCTCAACGTCAGACCTATGCTGGCGATGCCAGGAGGAGCGAGGAACACTCCTACACAATTTCTGGTCTTGCCCCAAAATCGCAGATTTTTGGAAAACGATTCGCCAAACCATATATACATTCACAGAACGTCCTATCACAGACGCCCCAGACTTTTTTCTCCTGCATGCCTCCACCACACCGGAGAAAATCTATAAGAAATCGGTGATACGCCACCTCCTTGACGCTGCGAAAGCATGCATCTCCCTCCAGTAGAAATCCCCACGGGCACCGACCATAGGCCTCTGGCTGCAAAAAGTTGAGGACATAAACAAAATGGAGGACCTTATCCTCACTGCCACTCACCGAGAGGATCAATATTCCAAGACTTGGACCTTATGGAACATGCTTAGATATTCTGACGAGGGACAGGCGCTCCTAGATAATGGTTAGGGAATATGCGAACAGGCAAAAAATTTGTTCGAACACGCGAACACCGTTAAAGTCTATGGGACACGAACGTGAAAAATCAAAAGTGCTAATTTTAAAGGTTAATATGCAAGTTATTGTCATAAAAAGTGTTTGGGGACCTGGGTCCTGCCCCAGGGGACATGTATCAATGCAATTTTTTTTTTAGAAAAATTACGTTTCTTTCTCGTACATCACGGGACACAGAGCGACATAGTCATTACTAATGGGTTATATAGATACCGTCAGGTGCTGGCACTGGCAACTTCCAAAACCGGAAGTACCCTCCCCTATATAAGCCCCTCCCATCCGGGAGCACCTCAGTTTTTTGCCAGTGTCTAAGGTGTTGGCCAAGAAGAAACATGTGTTTTTCACTGAGCTTGCGTACAGGTTCTTTTGGGCCTCAGTAAGCTATTCCGGATCCGACCAAAAAAGCTTCATAGCTAAACGGTCGGTACCCGGGCCTTGCAGAGAAGAGCAAGGTTTTGCCTGTAATGCTTCTCTTAGGAGAGCTGGACCCTGGGATCCAGAGCTCTGGTCATACCCACGACCAAGATGTTTTCTGTGCAGGGTGCTATACAGGTCCAGGGGAGTGGAATCCTTGGGAACCCGGTCCCTGAAGGTTTGATTACAATGCCTGCCGTGATAGGTGAAGTTTGGGCTTTTGTGGACCAAACAAAGTCCTGCGGCGGGGAACAGGTAAGTGGGGGCCCCCAGGAACTTGGTTCTATTGGGGGACCCCCAAGCCTAATTTGTCTTTCTGTCTGTTACCTAATGGTATTCCCGCAAAATTCTGTGCATGCCTGTAACTACTAAAAAAATGTAATAATTTTTAATGGTGGTCAAGAAAAAAAAATAAAAAAATATTTTTTTTATATATATTTAATATATTAGACTGCGGTACCTGTGTTTGTCCACTAGAGGCCGCTGTGGAATGTTTTCTTGTCATGTGGACTAGCTTCTTCTCAGCAGAGCAAAGTCCAGGCAGATGGTGAGTTCTCTTATAGGAAACTGCTTCCTCTGCCATGTTGCAGTGCTCGTCCATCCCCCGGCCTGCGGCAAAGAGGGGCCCTGGCTCCTGTCCCTTGTTACCATATTTGAAATTAGCGCCGAAGACGCACGTGCCCGCGCGCGTGCGCGTGCACGCGCCTCTATATATAGAGGTGAGCCGGGAAAGGGGGCGGAGCCTGGGGGATGACGCTCTGTGCGCGCCGCAGCGCTTCTGCGCATGTGCGGGCGTCCCAGCAGTTTAAAAAAAAAAAAAAACACAATATTGTAGTGAGCTGGCTATGAAGTACAGAGACAGAGCTGGCAACATTTAAAGGCATACAGCAAGCGGTTGATACAGGCATCCCCTAGAAAGGCACATTAGTAGACACCAACTGTGATATAGCAGCAATTGTGCTAGACTATTCTCAGTAAAAGTGGTGTATTACGGCTGGAATACCTCAGCTTTAGGCTTAGGAATATGCCGTCCAGAAGCTCCGGAACTGAATCTTCCAGGAAGCGAAGGGGGTCTCATCGGGCTCGGAGGATCTTGGGCATACTCCTGCTGCACCAGTCTCCCCTGAAGTTCAGAGGTAAGTGACCGTAGAGACCCCGCAGGGGTACTTGGTACTGTGGCTGTCCTCAGTCACCTGCTCCTGTGTATGTAACAGAGGAGGTTTTTTCCTCAGCTCTGGGAGGATTAGAGAGAGATTGTCAACATTTATCGCTGCCTCCCTGTCAGGGAAAGCACGCCCGATCTCCGTCTCCTCCTTCAGAGTGCCTGTTAGCAGAACAACAGTCCCATACAGGGATCGACCTGCCTGAAGGGGATCAGGATGAGGTTGATTCTGTTATAGAGGAATCAACAGTGGGGGAACCTTTTCTCAGCATCTCAAGCTGAAAGATTATGGGTTCAGTCTCTGACTAACATGGTCCGATCAGCATTTAAAAATGCACCTTGCGGAACCATCAACCACTACTGTATCCTCGTTGGGGTCGCTAGAAGCCCCCAGACTGTTTGTTCTTTTCCACTTCACCCTTTACTGAAAGGGCTCATTTACCAGGATTGGGAACGTCCTGAGAAAATATTTATTCCCCCAAGAGATTTCCGGTGGTCTATCCCATGGAGGATAAGTTCATCAAAAAAAAAAAAAAATGGAAGGTCCCTACAATGGACGCAGCCATCTCTTGTATGTATAAATCACTGACATGTCCAGTGGATAATGTCCAAATGTTCAAGAACCCAATAGATAAAAGATTGGAGTCCTTATGAAAATCTGCTTGGTGATACAACCAGCAGTAGCAGCTATTGGGGTCTGCTAAGCAGTGAAGGATCAATTGAAACAGGTCTTGAGGGACTTGACAGATCAGCAGGCTTTGCCCTAGCTGATCTACCTAGAGCCTTAGGCTTTGCGGTTGACGCCATAGAGGATTCAGTCCATCAGGCCTCCCGCCTTACGCTGTCTATAGTACATATGCGTAGGCTCCTATGGCTCAAAAACTGGTCTGCTGAAGCTCCCTGTAAAGAATGGCTGGTTAGCGTCCCATTTCATGGTGAACGCTTATTCAGGGAAAACCTGGACAAATATATCCAGAAAATTTCCAGCGGTAAAAATACGCTCTTGCCGGTTAAAAGCAGAGTTAGAGGTCCCTCTTTAAGAGGCCTGCTTCTCCAGTCCCTGGGGCATCGGCTGTGTAACAGTTCCGACGGCCTCCTCGGTCAAATCCCGGGGGTAAAAAACAGGGACAGTAGCAGGGTAATGAGAAACCCTGGGTCAGGGGAGGTACAAAACCTCCCCCAAAGTTAAATTCATGAAGCCCCCACTCAGTCGGGTGGGGGGAGGACTCCAGTTGTTCGCAAGAGACCTGGCGGGACACGATCAAGACAGATAGGTGCTCTCCGCAGTAGGTTTGGGATACAGTTTGGAGTTAAAAGACTCTCCTCCTTCCCATTTTTGAGGTCAAACGTGCCAAGGGATCCCCGGAAGAGAGAGTCCCTCCTGTTGGCACTAGAACAACTATTGCTCCAAGGAGTAATTATGGAGGTTCCCCTGGAAGAATGAGGGTTCGGGTTTTACTCAAACCTCTTTACAGTCCCGAAGCAAACGCGGACGGGAGGCCCATATTAATTCTAAAAGGGCTATACAAATTCCTGTATATCAGGACTTTCCGATGGAGTCGATCCGATCGGTGGCCACTGCCCTACAAGGGGAGGATTGGTTAGCCACGATCGACATCAAAGATGCTTATTTGCACATTCCCATCTTTCCAGTCCACCAAAAATTTCTACGCTTTGCAGTAGAAGGGCGCCATTTTCAGTTCAGAGCCTTGCCCTTCGGTTTGGCCACAGCACCACGAGTGTTTACAAAAATTCTGGCCCTTTATTGGCCAATCTAAGAACACAAGGTGTAATGATAATGGCATATCTGGATGACTTGTTGCTGATAGACCACTCAGTGAAAAAACTAGACGTGGTCGTTCACAAGACGATCAAGTATCTGGAATCTCACGGTTGGATTATCAACCGAGACAAGTCAGCCCTAAAAACCAGTCAAAAGTCTGGAATACTTGGGGCTAAGGTTGGATTCAGGCCAGAGAAAAATATTCTTGCCTCGAGGAAAGGTGTTGTCTTTGAAAGATTTGATCCACTTAGTGGGTACAAAAAAGACAGCCGTCCATACGCCTGTATATGAGGCTGCTGGGAAAAATGGTGGCATCATTCGAAGCAGTACCCTACGGTCAATTCCATTCAAGGAATTTGCAAGGGGCCATACTGTCAGCCTGGAACAAAAAAGTTCAGGCCCTAGACTTACAATGTCCTTGTCCCCTTCCGTTCGCAAGAGCCTCCGTTGGTGGTTGGTTCCCCAGAATCTGGAAAAAAGGAAATCCTTCAGTCCGATTTCTTGGAAGGTGGTCACTACAGATGCCAGCCTTATAGGCTGGGGAGCAGTACTGGAGCAATAGTCTCTCCAGGGCAGATGGTCGGATGCAGAAAAGGCCCTGCCCATCAATCTCTTAGAGATACGAGCAGCCCGGTATGCCCTAGTAGCATGGACATCCAAACTCCAAGGGTCCCCTGTCAGAATGCAATCAGACAATGCCACAGCAGTGGCATATATCAATCATCAGGGGGGCACCAGGAGTCGTGCAGCCCAGAGGGAAGTAAATTACATCCTGAAATGGGCAGAAAAATATGTCCCAGCCATATCTGCGGTATTCATTCCAGGAGTGGAGAATTGGAAGGCGGACTTTCTAAGTCGCCAGCAATTAGGCCCAGAGGAAGGGTCCCTTCACCCCGAGGTTTTCTGGACAATATGTCAGCGGTGGGGAACATCGGATGTAGATCTTCTAGCATCCAGATTCAACGCAAAGGGGGACAGGTTTGTCTCTCGGACAAGGGATCCCCTAGCTTGCGGCTCGGATGCCCTAGTGTTCCCTTGGGATCAGTTCAAGCTGATATATGCATTCACACCGCCACAATGGTTACCTCGATTACTCCGCAGAATCAGGGTAGAAAAGAAACCAGTGATTCCGGTGGCTCCAGCGTGGCCCCGAAGAGCGTGGTACGCGGAGATTGTAAAATTTCAGTGGGGAGTCCTTGGACTCTCCCACGTCGTCCGGCTTTCGCAAGGACCGATATACCACCCTTCCTTACCAGCCCTAGGTTTGACGGCCTGGCTATTGAAGCCCACATTCTAAAAAAGAGAGGGCTCTCTAATGCTGTGGTATCTACCATGATCAATGCCAGGAAGCCGGTATCCAGGCAGATCTACTATAGAATCTGGAAGGCGTACATCGCGTGGTGTGAGGCCAAGAAATGGCATCCACATAAGTACGTAATAGGTAGGATTCTGGACTTCCTACAGTGGGCTGTAGATAGGAAGCTTGCCTTGAGTACTATCAAGGGTCAGATTTCGGCCTTGTCAATATTTTTTCAAAGGCCCTTGGCTTCGCATTCACTAGTCAAAGCCTTTATACAAGGAGTGATGCGTATTAGTCCTCCGGTTAATATTCCCATGTGTCCATGGGATCTAAACTTGGTTCTGTCGGTTCTACAGAAACAACCATTTGAACCATTACAGCATATTTCCTTGGTGCTTCTCACCAGGAAATTGATTTTTCTAGTAGCCATTTGTTCGGCTAAAAGAGTATCGGAATTAGCAGCTATGTCCTGTAAGGAGCCATATCTGGTTATCCATAAGGACAGAGTAGTGTTACGTCCTCATCCAGCCTTTCTTCCTAAGGTGGTATCGAGGTTTCATTTGAACCAAGATGTGGTTCTTCCTTCTTTTTTCCCCAAACCTACTTCGGTAGAGGAAAAGTTATTGCATTCTTTGGATGTAGTAAGAGCAGTTAAAGCTTATCTAAAAGCCACTGCTCAGATTCGCAGAACGGATACTTTGTTTATTCTGCCGGAAGGCCCCAGAAAGGGTCAGGCAGCGTCAAAATCTACTTTAGCCAAGTGGATTCGACAGGTCATTATGCAAGCTTATGGCTTGAGAAGGAGACCGCCTCCGTTCAAAGTTAGAGCGCACTCCACGAGAGCAGTTGGAACTTCATGGGCAGTGCATCACCAGGCCTCCCTGGCTCAAATCTGTAAGGCCGCAACATGGTCTTCGGTACACACGTTTACTAGGTCCTACCAGGTGGACGTTAGAAGTCAGGAGGATGTCGCCTTTGGGCGCAGTGTGTTGCAGGCCGCAAAAGATCCTCATGTCTGATAGCGCTCAGCTTATATATGGTGTATCCCCCCCCTCATTTGGCATTGCTTTAGGACATCCCATTAGTAATGACTATGTCGCTCTGTGTCCCGTGATGTACGAGAAAGAAAATAGGATTTTTATAACAGCTTACCTGTAAAATCCTTTTCTTGGAGTACATCACGGGACACAGAGCTCCCACCCCTCTTTAGGGACACTTATTGCTTTGCTACAAAACTGAGGTGCTCCCGGATGGGAGGGGCTTATATAGGGGAGGGTACTTCCGGTTTTGGAAGTTGCCAGTGCCAGCACCTGACGGTATCTATATAACCCATTAGTAATGACTATGTCGCTCTGTGTCCCGTGATGTACTCCAAGAAAAGGATTTTACAGGTAAGCTGTTATAAAAATCCTATTTTTTTCAGGAGCAGTGATTTTAATAATGCTTAAAGTGAAATAATAAAAGTGAAATATTCCTTTAAATTTCATACCTGGGGGGTGTCTATAGTATGCCTGTAAAGTGGCGCATTTTTCCCGTGTTTATAACAGTCCCTACACAAAATGACATTTCTAAAGGAAAAAAAGTCATTTAAAACTACTCGCGGCTATAATGAATTGTCGGGTCCCCATGTTGATGGGTACAAGGGCCTCATCCCCGCAACCCTTGCCCGGTGGTTGTAGGGGTCTGCGGGCGGGGGGCTTATCAGAATCTGGAAGCCCCCTTTAACAAAGGGGACCCCCAGATCCCGGCCCCACCCTATGTGAATTGGTAACGGGGTACACAAAAGTGTCAAAAATTGTAAAAAACACAAGACACAGCTTGGGACAAGTCCTTTATTATAAAAGAAAACCCATGACGCCCGCCCCCCCTCTGACGTAATGGGGAAATGCCGCGGGGCTACCCAGTGACATGTACGGGTGACCCTGCCCCCCTCTGACGCCACGGGGGTTTCCCGTGGCATCAGAAGGGGGCGGGGTCACCAGTGACGCCACAGGGAAAACCGCCGGAAACCCCCATTGCGTCAGAGGGGGGCGGGTCACCCACGCACATGATGGGTGGCCCCGCCCTCAGCTATTTAAGAGCTGTCACGGCGGGTGTAGTGTCATTCGGCGGGCGCCTCCCACGGAGGCAGAAACGGATCGTGGAGGCATGTTTTTCCATATCCCGGGTCGAGAATGGATTACATCGCTGGAATTTTTTTTCTTTTTTAATAAAAGGACTTGTCCCAAGCTGTGTCTTGTGTTTTTTAATATTTTTTTAACTTTATAGTGAAATGGTAGGGGTACAATGTACCCTGTTACCAATTCACATGGGGGGGCTGGGATCTGGGGGTCCCCTTTGTTAAAGGGGGCTTCCAGATTCCGATAAGCCCCCTCGCCCGCAGACCCCCACAACCACCAGGCAAGGGTTGTGGGGATGAGGCCCTTGTCCCCATCAACATGGGGACATCCTCCCTATGTTGAGGGCATGTGGCCTGGTACGGTTCAGGAGGGGGGGCGCTCTCTCGTCCCCTCCTCTTTTCCTGAGGTCTGCCAGGTTGCGTGCTCAGATAAGGGTCTGGAATGGATTTTTGGGGGGACCCCCACGCCATTTTTTTTTTTTTTGGTGTGGGGTTCCCCTTAAAAATCCATACCAGACCTGAAGGATCTGGTATGGATTTTTAGGGGGACCCCTACGCCATTTAAAAAAAAAAAAAATTGCGCAGGGTTCCCCTTAATATCCATACCACACCTGAAGGGCCTGATATGGAATTTGGGGGGACCACCACACAATTTTTTTTTTGGTAATGGACTGGGGGGGGGGAACCCATGCCGTTTTTTTCAATGACTTTTATCTGTATTGCCGGGACCCGACAATTCATTATAACCGTGAGTAGTTTTAAATTACTTTTTTTCCTTTAGAAATGTCATTTTGTGCAGGGACTGTTCTAAACAGGGGAAAAATGCGCCACTTTACAGGCATACTATGGACGCCCGCCAGGTATGAAATTTTAAGGAATTTTTCACTTTTATTGTTTCACTTTAAGCATTATTAAAATCACTGCTCCCGAAAAAACTGCCAATTTTGAAACTTTTTTTTGCATTGATACATGTCCCCTAGGGCAGGACCCAGGTCCCCAAATACTTTTTATGACAATAACTTGCATATTAACCTTTAAAATTAGCAAATTTGATTCCTCCCATAGACTTTTAAAGGGTGTTCCGCGGCTTTCGAATTTGCCACGAACACCCCAAATTGTTTGCTATTTACGTTCGACTCGAACATCGGGCTCATCCCTAATAATGATACTACTGAATAGTGATGCTCCCCCTGGACTCTCTAACCACGCGACTAACTCACTTGACACTATATTCCCTAATCACTCTACGAACCCATGTACATGGACACCCCCCCCACTTCCTCCACGTTTCCCCCCCCCCTTTACTTCCTCTCACTCTTCTACTTTCTAATCTCTAGCCTCCGCCCTTGTACTTCTCTCTTCCTCTATTCTCCAATGTCTATTGTTTACCGCTATCTCTTCAGGTTTCTATTATTTATATAGAAAACAGAAACTGTAAGAGACGGGATCCATGACCTAACGCCACACTCTGAAATCCCATGCTTTGCTATGTTCCTGATGTGCTATAATCGCTCATGATACATGCTTGGTTTTTGTCATTATCTGGTTTATCTTGGTTACATTACAGTTTAATGTACTGTGCTGTATTATATGCCTGTGTGACTATGTCCTTATTGTGAACTTCCTTTTGTTGGCCCTGTGAATCCTGTCTTTTGAATAAATAAAAGATAAAAAAAAAAGAAAAAGGGTTTACGGGGGAAATAAGGTTAGCAGAAAATTGTACTGCATCACAAATTATTGAAGTGGAAGCAAACTTCCATCTCTGACTTTTACTTGGGCTGGAAGGATCCTGCCACAACAGACAGAGGAAGCCCTTCCTGGAGGCATGATTCTGGCTAAAAAGAGAATCACAATTTTGTTTGCTTAGAATAAAGATTGCGACTCTCTCACGATTCTCGCAGTGTAATATCTTCTTTCACATTATACAAAAAATGGGCTAACTTTGCTGTATGTTTTTTTAATTCATTAAAGTGTTTTTTTTTTTTAAATAGCGTTTTAAAAACCGCTGCGCAAATACGGTGCAACATAAAATACTGCAACAACCCCCATTTTATTCTCTAGGGTCTCTGCTAAAAAAAAAAATTAGAGACAGAGGGGGGACTGAGAGACAGAGGGGGGACTGAGAGACAGAGGGGGAGCTGAGAGACAGGGGGCTGAAAGGGGGGGCTGGGAGACAGAGGGGGGCTGATGGAAAGAGGGGAGGGCTGAGACAGACCACATAGCACTGTCCCTACCTGCAGTCCCTCCTCTGCTCCCCCCACAGGCTCTGTGTGCGGGCATGTATGTGTAGGATGCCGGGTACATGATGGCCAGCAGCGGCAGTGCCGAGTCTCCCTCTTGATCTGGGGGTGCTCCCGCTGCTCTGCTCCTTCCAGCGGCTCCTTGGCAGCCTCCGCCTCTCGCATGTTCTCTTCCTCCGGGCCCCCAGTCAGTCTGTCCTCCGACCCGGGCCGCAAGGTTCTTGAATTTTCGAATTTCGGAAATTTGAAATTTCAGAAATTCGTGAATTTTACATTTCGGGAATTAATTTTTTTTTATCTTGGAATATAAAAATTTGGGAAATTTGGAAATTCGAAAAATTCGAAATTAGGAAATTAAAAATTTGGGAAATTCGCAAATTCAAAATTTCGAAAATTCGAAAATCCGTAAATAAAAATGAAATTTTTAAAAAAAGGAAAATCCGAAAATTCAAAAACCCAAAAATCTGAAATAATAACTAACTAATAATAACTTAACTATTACTAACTATTAAATTTGTCTGTTAGTGAATGTAACGAATACAAATTTATCCAACGTTACAAATTATCCGATATAACGAATGCCGTATCTAAACGAAAGGAACGTAACGATCTATTAATAATAAATAGTAATAATAAAAACTTTTTATTATTATTTTGTTCCATTCCCTTTTTTTTCGATGCGGCATTCGTTATTTCGGATAATTTGTAACTTCAGATAAATTTGTATTTGTTATATTCACTAACAGCCAAATTTGAAAGGAAATTTAGATTACTGATTTTCTTAGTTTTTTTTCAGATTTCCGAATTTTCAGATTTTTCCCATTTCTGAATTTTCAAATTCCGAATTTCCGAAAATTCAAAATTCGAAATCCGAAAACTGGAAATTCTAAAGTTTGGAATTCAGAAATTCTAAAATTCAAAAGTTCAAAATTCGGAAATTCAAAAATTCGAAATTCGATATTAGGAAATCTGAAAATTAGAAAATTAGAAATTAGAAATTGGAAAATTTGAAAATCTGAAATTTGGAAATTCCAACATTCCAAAATCTGAAAATTCTAAATTATTCTGAAATAATAACTTAACTATTACTAACTATTTAAATTATAGGTATTGGAATTATCCAAAATAACGAATGCCGTATCTAAACGAATGGAACGTAACGATCTAATAATAATAAATAATAATAAAAACGTTTTTATTATTATTATTTATTATTAATTTGTTCCATTCCATTTTTTTCGATGCGGCATTTGTTATTTCGGATAATTCATAACTTCAGATAAATTTGTATTCGTTACATTCACTAACAGCCAAATTTGAAAGGAAATTTCGAATTTTACTGTTTTTCTTTTTCATTTTTTTCATTCCGAAATTCCAGAAAATTTCGAACATTCGAAATTCAAAAATTTTTGAAAATAGTAAATTTGAAATCCAAAAATTCAAAAATTCTACATTTCAGAAATTCGAAATTCAAAATTCGTAAATTAGAAAATGTGAAAATTAGAAATGAGAAAATTTGAAAATCCAAAATTCGTAAATTCTGAAATTCCAAAATCCAAAAATTTGCAAATTCAAAATTATTCTGAAATAATAACTAACTAATAATAACTTAACTATTACTAACTATTAAATTGTAGGTATTGGAATTTCCTTTCAAATTTGTCTGTTGGTGAACATAACGAATATGAATTTATCCGAAGTTACGAATTATCCGAAATAATGTATCCAAACGAATGGAATGTAACAATCTAATAATAATAAATAATAATAAAAAGGTTTTTTTTATTATTATTATTAATTTGTTCCATTCCATTTGTTTAGATGCAGCATTCGTTATTTCGGATAATTCGTAACTTCAGATAAATTTGTATTCGTTACATTCACTACCAGCCAAATTTGAAAGGAAATTCCAATACCTATAATTTAATAGTTATTATTAGTTAGTTATTATTTTGAATTTTTCTGATTTTCTTTTTCTTTTTTTTTCTGATTTTCGAATTTTCTGATTTTTGAAAATTCGAAATTCGGAAATTCGAAAATCAGAAATTCCAAAATTTGCAAATCGGAAGTTCCAAATTTCGAAATCGGAAAATTGGGATTTTTGAATTAATGAAAATACGGAATTTGAAAATCCGAAAATTCAGAATTTGGAAATTAGAAAATCTGAAAATTTAGATTTTTCTGAATTTCCGAATTCCGAACTATTGAATTTCCAAATTGTTGAATTTCCAAAAAAAGCAAAAATACACCTCTCTTAGGCCCCTTTCACACTGGGGCGGTGGGTGCGGTGGTATTTTTAGCGGCACTATACCGTCGGAATTGCCGTGGAATTCGCGGCGGTATTCGGCCGCTAGCGGTGCGGTATTAACCCCCGCTAGCGGCCGAAAAAGGGTTAATACCATGGCAATGCGCCTCCGCAGAGGCGCATTGCCGGCGGTATTACCGCGGTTTCCTATTACTTTCAATGGGAAGGAGCGGTAAACACACCGCTCCTTTCACCGCTCCAAAAATGCTGCTAGCAGGACTTTTGGAGCGGTCCTGCTAGCGCACCACCTCAGTGTGAAAGCCTTCGGGCTTTCACATTGAGACTGCAGGGGCAGGAGTTTTCAGGCGGTATTTAGGCGCTAAACCACCTGAAAAACTCCTCCAGTGTGAAAAGGGTCTTACAGCGCAGCATTTGCGGCCCGGCTGCATAGAGGCCACAGACCAACACCTATCCGTGGCTCGGGGGTTGAGGACCCCTGACCTAGTATGACCAAAAGAATGGCAGAATCAGCACAGTAGTGGGAAGTCTTTGCAAGCCAGGGCCCAGGCAAAGCTCCTCCCCCAAGCCCAAAGTGGGAAGCACTGCAAGCCAATGGGAATTTTCAAAAATCTAAACACATGATGTCCCTCTCAGTGGCAGAGTGTAGCGTGTGTAGTGCTGCAGCAAGGGTCATTGGGCACTCTCCGAGCTCACGCTGTTCACCGCCGGAATGTCAGGCTTGGACTGACTGACACGGTTTTTGTCAGAAACCATGAATCAGACCAAGACCGAAGTACAGTTAAATCACACTTGTTTAACCCCTTCCTTACTGGGCACATATACCCCCTTCCTGCCCAGGCGAAATTTCAGCACTGTCACGCTTTGAATGACAATTGCACGGTCGTGCGACGTGGCTCCCAAACAAAATTGACGTCCTTTTTTCAGCACAAATAGAGCTTTCTTTTGGTGGTATTTGATCACCTCGGCGGTTTTTATTTTTTGCGCTATAAACAAAAATAGAGTGACAATTTTGAAAAAAAAGCAATATTTTTTGATTTTTGCTATAATAAATATCCCAATTTTTTTTTTTCCTCAGTTTAGGCTGATACGTATTCTTCTACATATTTTTGGTAAAAAATAATCGCAATCGGCGTTTATTGATTGGTTTGCGCAAAAGTTATAGCGTTTACAAAATAGGGGGTAGTTTTATGGCATTTTTATATATTTTTTTTATTTTTATTAGTAATGGCGGCGATCAGTGATTTTTTTGTGACTGCGACATTATGGCGGACACATCGGACACTTTTGACACTATTTTGGGACCATTCACATTTATACAGCGAACAGTGCTATAAATATGCACTGATTACTGTATAAATGTGACTGGCAGGGAAGGGGTTAACACTAGGGGGCGAGGAAGGGGTTAAATGTGTTCCCTGGAGTGATTGTTACTGTGTGGGGGAGGGGAGTGACTGGGGGAGGTGACCGATCTGTGTCCCTATGTACAAGGGACACAGCATCGGTCCCCTCTCCCTGACAGGACATGGATCTCTGTGTTTACACACAGAGATCCACGTCCTGCCTCTGTAACAGCCGATCGCGGGTGCATGGCGGACATCGCGCGCCCCAGTGGCCAAATTAGAGGAGGCCGTATAATAACGGCCTCCCGGCAATTGACAACCACCTTGCGGCCGTATATACTCGTACGGCGGGCGCGAGGTGGTTAATAATAATAAAAAGGTAAACAGAGTAAGGGTAGTCAAAACATAGCCAGAGCTCAGTAACCAGATTGGGTAGTCAGCCAAGCCAATGTCAGTGAGCCAGAGATAAACGTAGAAGAACAGCAAGCAGGATCAGGAGCCAGAAGGAACATCAGCCGAGCAAGTCTTCAACAGGAATGCAGGAGAAAGTCTCTGTGATGTTGACCAAGGCGAAGGCAGAGAGCAAATGAATTGGAAGGCTTTAAGTAGGCAGGACTGACAAGCAGGATCAACAACAGGTGAGTTACTGTGGAGAGATAGGAGCTGGCAATTAGCCGACAGCTGAGCTGCCAGCTCAGAGAAGGAAGGGCTGAGCCCAGCCCTGACAGTTCTATACCGCCAGCTCAGGCAGCATCGAACATAGCGGGAGTGGTGCCGTAGTCCCGCCCACCGCTAGAGAGTGGTGGGCGTGACTACGGACACCGCTCCCACTGTGCAATGCTGCCAGGCGGTACAGAACCATGTCAGTCAGTCCGAGCCCGACATTCCGGCAGTGAACAGCGTGAGCTCGGCGAGTGCCCAATGATCTATTAACCCTTGCTGCAACACTACACACGCTACACTTCGCCACTGAGAGGGACATCATGTTTTATACAAGAGGAGGAGGAGGTAGGGAGGGGAGGACTCTGCGCCTGAGCCTCCCAGGATCGGCCCGCTGCAGCCACTGTGCAAAAGGGAACATCGTTCCTGCTGTAGAAAAAGTACAGGAAAGACGTTCCAAAGCGTTCCTGCAGGACTAAAGCCCTGCTACTGCTACACTTTCACTCTGCACTTCAGCTACTGCATGAAGAGAAAATCCACAGCAAACTGCTTTGCAAAACACTAAACAGACTGCAGGTGACCTAGTTTCCCCATTCAGCTCTTTTATCTCTTAAGTAGTCTTCTTCTTATTTCCTCCACTTTGTATCATGCACTCTCTACCCCTTTATTTCACAGTTGTGTACTCTCCTCGAACTCTCTTTCCTTCACCCCTCAGCTTATACAGTGTATATATATGTGTAGCGGGGCTTCAAAATCTAAGGGAATGTTTGAGTGGTAGTTGTACTCAAACACACTATTTGATAGGGTTCTGTAAACCATTCTTTTACTGCAGGTGGAATGCTGGTGTGTAGTTCCCTGTGGCCTGTTGGTGGCGCTGCCATCGGAGGCCAGGGTTGAACCACTGGTACAGTGCTGTGCCTTGGATGCCCCCCCCCCTGGGGTGGTATGGTGGGCGTGTCGGCCTGATGTGCATCCCGGGAGGGGATATAAAAGGGGCAGACCCTGTCTGTCAGAGGTGAGTTCCCGGGGGTCCTACCCCGGGAGCGTGTGATTCTGTTCGTGGCCACCCCAGGCACCTTTAGCCCTGGGGTGGAGTTCCTGGCCCGGTACACTGGCGGATCAGTCCCAGGCACCTTTAGCCCTGGGGCTGCAACTGAAGGCCTTGGGCCCAGCACCTTCGGCTGGAACCCACGGAGGGAGGAGGAATCCCAGGGTGCTGCCTTGCGAGGAGACCCGTATCTAGATGAGGAGGCCGGGGGAGGACCGTTCTGAGGGACTGGTGAGAGATCACAGTGAAGGAAGGGGCCCGGTAACTCTCTGGAGGGATGTCATCTTCCCGTTAGAGGCCTAAAACCAGAACAAACAATCACCAGGTCTGTGGCAGAGACTGTGTGTGTAATATGATTCGAGCATCCTTCTGGCTGCTAGGATCCACTCTAATGGGAGACCATCCGGATGAGCTGAGACTACCTGAAGATATGGGTAGTGAATACGTATTTGTTTGTGCCTGGACCTACTCCAACACCTCTTGCTGTCCTGATCTTCCTCCAACCTTTCCTGTTCAATGATTATGCATAAGAAAGAAATAAACTCTACGTTGGAGTTGCAATTGGTGTGGACCTTGGAGTTATTGGGGAATAGAGACTTGTCTTTATTGCAGTGAAGACGGGAGCCATTCTCTGGGGATTATGACCATAGAGACCCAGGTACATTACACCGCTCAACCTCTTCACACAGGAGGGTACGGGCATGTGGCATGGTGTGCCCCTTTTCCTACAAGTGAGCCAAAGGGAAAAGGGGTTCTGTGTGCTACATATATATCAACCTCACTTCTGTCCTCTCCTTATTACTTAAAGTGTAAATTCACTTTTACAGAAAAATCTGTAAGGTGAACTTACACAGGACCCCCTCTTCTTCTTCCCCATTGAGAGGACGGTCTACGATTGGTCGACGCCGACCAATTGGAATGCTCCTAAACAGGGTATGCTTAGGAGATCAAGCTCTGGGGATTTCTATGCCCCGGAGCCATGAGGAGGCTATACCAGGGCTCAGAACGGGAGATCGCTACCATGCAGGTCAGCGGGACTGGGGGGGGGAGGGTGTCCTGTGTAGGTTAACCTTACAGATTTTTCTCATCAACTCCTGCTAACTGTGAACCCACATAGTAAAAAACTTTCCAGGATGCTGGGGCATGTCTATTCATGTAAATCACCAATCCTGGGCAACCATTATTTAACTTTGGCCAACACACCCAGCAACCATTGCCTTATGACTGCAGCTGGAATCCACACAATCTAGTGTCTTTTCTTTCCAAAAAACAGCCTCTCCTTCTCATGTGCCCTTTGAAATGCCTGCTCTTTATGTAATAAACTCACCTGTGTCCATTACCTTTTTATCACTAAGGGCTCATTTACACTTGCTTCGACTGTAGCACACATTAAAGTGCCCACATTTTTTCTTTTTGATATGTTTTTGATGCTTTTTTGAAACTTTAATAAGGCTTGGCAAATGCCCTTCTTGTGTTGATTTTCAATTTATTTTTTCTCAGCCCCTCGGCGACGGCTCTTACTGGCCCTTTAAGGAGTATGCTATTTCTGGAAGCGGGATAGGGCTTTTGGCCATGTGACCACCGTGATTGGCTTTCTCAACAGTCACGATCAGAAAAGTCACGATCGCCGTTTGCGAACTTTCCACGAACCGCCGGTCACTGTGGCGGGAGCACGCAAGGTACATGTTCTCGGCACATCAGGGTCGGCGCTATTGCACACAAATATGTGGCCGCTCGGCACCAAGGCCTGGCCACTGAGAGGCCGCATATTTACGTGCACTCTGCGCCAGAGGTTAAGGGGGACCAGAAGATCCCCAGCTCAGTAGTACCCCAACTTAGCAGATCCCCAGCTCAGTACCCCTGTTCAGCAGATCACCAGCTTATTGGTACCCTTGTTCAACAGATCTCTTGCTCAGTAATACTCCCAGCTCTGCTGATGCCCCGCTCTGTAGTACCCCCAGCTTTGCTGCTCCCCTGCTCTGTGGTAACCCCCAGCTCAGTTGAACCCCCGGTCAGTAGTAACCAACAGCTCTGCTGATCCCCCACTCAGTAATAACCCGTAGCTCTGCTTATCCTCTGGTTTTCTGATCATCTTCTCTCCGGTCCCTGCTCACCTCCTGCTATATTGGTCCCACACTGCACACCGCATGTGACATTGCTAGTTTTTTTACTCCGGTTCCTTAGCACTGCTGATTATCTGCCGCTCAGTCCTCGCTCACCGTCTGCTATAGTGTTCCCATGTTGAGTACCATGTGTGCTGTCTCCTAGTTGCTTTGCTCTGGTCCAGACTCTGCTCACTTCCTGCTGCTCCACGTTGCACACCACATGTGACGTCTGCACCAGACACTGCCAGAAAATAAACACATGAACAGGGAGTAACTGACGATGATTTCCGTGTTCTCATGTTAGTTTTCCAGTGCATCCTGGGATATCTCTTACCTGCAATACCTCCAGAACAAAGCAAAGCTAACGGTGAATAAAAGCACTTCAAACGCTGCGGGTGCTGTTAGTCAGCTTTGTCATAGAGTTGTATGGAGGCTTTGTAGATGCTCTGAAGCACAGAGAAAGTGACACAGGGTAAATTTTTTAAGGCAAAGCAAACACAACATGTAAGAAGTAATGTAAGATTACCATTTTATTTAGTGACAGGTGCTTTGATTGGCATTCAGAGTGGTTAAAAAGGTGTGTCCAATATCACATTTTGAAGCCAGTGTAAACAAGCCCTAACACTTTTAATCTACTTGCTGTTGCTGAAACCTGGCTTCAAGGATCTGACACTGCCTTTCCTGTTTTCCTACCCTATGGTGGCCTCCTCTAGACTCTCCCAGACCCAGTGAACAGAGGGGAGGTGGAGATGCAATCATTCTATCCCCACAAAGCACTTTTCAGGTTCTTCACTCACCTCCCTCTCTGTTCCTCTCCACATTTGAGGCACAGTGGGATGTATTTACTAAAACTGGAGAGTGCAAAATATGGTGCAGCTCTGCATAGAAACCATTCATTTTTTTAATTAATTGAACAAGCTGAAGTTAGAAGCAGATTGGCTACCATGCACAGCTGCACCAGATTTTGCACCCTCCAGTTTTAGTAAATCAACCCCACTGTATTCGACTATTGTCTCCAGTTTCTTTGAAAATTGCTGTGCTCTACCGGCCTCCTGGACTGTTATCAACCTTCTTTGATGACTTCTCTGCCTGGCTACCATCCTTTCTCTCTTATAAAATTCCCACAATTATTCTTGGTGACTTCAACTTCCCTGTTAATATTAACAATCCTGCTACTTCAAACGTCTCAGTCTAATCTCTTTTGATCTGAAGCAATAGACAAATGCTTCTGCTCACTCAAATGACAACTTCCTTGACCTTTTATTCCCCCACATATGCACTCCTTGCAACCTCTTCAACAATCGTTTTCCGCTCTCCAATCACTAAATTTTTAGTTTCATTCTCTCCGTCTTTCACTTCCTTTCCCTCAAACTGCCCAACAGTTACCCACAGAAACCTTTGCCACTTTAATCCTTCTCTTATTTACTTCTGACCACCTCTATGCCAAAATCTCATGCCTGTCTTTTCCTCAACCTAGCCACTTCTGTCTACAATAGTTCACTGTCATCCACCGTGGATATGCCCCCCCCCCTCTCTGCACACAGAATGAGGCCCCGACCACTACAACCTTGGCATATAGATGACACCAGAAGTCTCAAAAACAAAGCCACACTTGGAATAAGGCCAAGACTCAGCAGGACTTCAACCAATACAAATCAGCCCTTCAAATGTACAATTATTGCCTCCACACTGCCAAACAGACCTATTTTTATCACTCATCACTCTCATTGACACCCTCTCATTCAGCCCCCCATTAACTCTTTTCTACCTTTAAGGTTCCATGCACACTGGCAAAAAAAAAAAAAAAACGTTGATTCTACAGGTGTTTGACGTTTTTTCACCTGCCTGTAGAAGCACTTCTATTGTATTCTATGGGTCTTTGCACATTATGACGACTACAGGCTGACAGGGGCATTCAAAAGCATGAAAAAAATAACTCCTCGATCGCGTTTTCTGGAGAAGTTTAGACGCTGTAAAAACGTCAATCGCTCCTAAACTCCTGTTATCTCTTGTAAAACTCAAGTTTCAATGTTTTTTTTATTTGCTTTTGCAGAGGGGAGTGTTGTTCAGTGCAAAAAACGCCTGTAAACTCAAACGCTCATAAACTCACCTAAACTTTGTACAATATGCTCTCAATCTGAGTTTTTTATGCCACGTTTTTCCAGCTAAAACGCTGACGTTTTTTTCTGCTCCTAGTGTGCATGGAGCCTAACTCTCTACTTTATCCTCCACCCACTAACTCATTCACTGCATAGAAGATCACAAATCATTTAAAAAATAAGATTGATATAATTTGTGAAAAGATCTCCACTGTACAGTTATCTCCCCCACCTAACATACCATGCCCACCGGTACATTCAACACTTCCCTCATTTAACCCTTCTACTAAAGACGAGGTTGCTAAAAAAATAATTATCATGCCCACCTAACCACCTACCCCCTGAACCCTGTTCCCTCACAAATAATAAGGTCAGCCTCCAGCTTTATCCTACACTAACACACATTTCACTTTCAGTGTTGTTTTTCTGTCAGGTGCTTTCTTGGACTTCACCTATTCTCGATATACACCTCCTCCCTGGGTCAGCTGGTAACCTCCCATGGCTCCCAATAACATTTCTATGCTGATGACACCAATTTATCTTTTACTCCTCAGCTCACTCCATAAGTGTCTTCACGCATCACTAATTTATTGGCACACATATCAGTCTGGATGGCACACCACTTCCTCAATCTTATTCTATCAAAAACCGAGCTCATAATATTTCCTCTATTAAAAAAAAAAATCAGAAAATATATATAGAAAATGTAAGAAAGTGAAAAACTCCACAAAAACTTGATTTTTTTTTAGTTCATATAGGTGTTAAAACTATACAAATAAAATCTGAGTGGGGAACTCTTGACAGATCTGCAGTAAATGGTCAAAGACAGATTCTCCAACAAGCCAAATTGTGCTGAAGCCTTTACCTCAAAACGTGCTCTGGTAGACAAATGCACATTACCAAAAGACTTGACCATCTATGATGGATGGTCAAACAAACATTGTGTACAATCTATATACCAGAGGGATTGTCAGACCTCCAGGGGAAAACACTCTCCTAGTAGTCACTCAAAAACATCCAAGATAATAAAGCAAAATGGAAGAAAAAACTCTCATGGTGTAGTATTTGGTCAATCCGGTTTAATATAAAAGGTTAAAAGTACTCGCCAGCCAACAGAATAAACGAGTGATATATGAGACAGCAAATGCAGACATCCAAGTTTGTTCCTCATGCTGCATGTCCACTTCCAGGTCCCGGCTGGCGTGATCGCGTCACTCTCTCTGGCCCCAACTGACGCATTTCGTCACAGAGGATGTCATCAGGGGAAGTAGCCTGAGAGATAGCGCCATGCCTCATGTTATTTATACTAGCTGGGATGGAGAGGACGAAGAGTGCACATGCTCCCAATCAACAGGAGACCACTGCAAACTGTTTCCAGCATAGTCATAGCTGGTACCAGGTTTAGCGCCACCTTGTGTGTATTTTTTAAAATGCACAGATGCAATAATTGTTTAAAATAGTTAGAGGACCCAGTTACATAGTTGGTGAGGTTGAAAGAAAACACAAGTCTATCCAGTTCAACCTGTGTGTGTGTGTGTGTGAGAGTGTGTGTTTACGTCAATAGTACATTGTATACCCCTGTATTTTGTGGTCGTTAAGGTGCCCATCCAATAGTTTTTTGAAATTAATAAAGGTCCCTGCTGATACCACTGCTTGTGGAATAACATTCCACATCCTTACCGCTCTGACAGTAAAGAACCCTGTACGTAGTTTAAGGTTAAATCGTTCTCTTCTGATTTTAGTGAATGGCTGCATGTCTTTTTTTTTTTTTTTTTAAGTAATCTTTATTACAATTTTTACCATAACAACAAAAATAAAATCAGAGACATTAGACCAATCCATTACGGCAACCGGAAGTGACGCATGCGTGTCACAGATAGAGAGAGACAACCGGGAAATAACGCGATTGAGAAACTGGGATTGATACGCTCCTATCCAGCAGAGTGGTGATTACGTTTTATGCTGATATTGTTTTAACTGCTTGTAAGTGCAATCTGTAGGGGCTGGGGCATTGCAATAATTTTTTTTTTACAGGATCACACTATGTGGATTTTTCTCTTTTATGATATACGCATTGAGTGATCTGCAGCCCTGACAAGACCTATAGTGAATGAATATACTATTATAAGGCGTGTGATTTGCAGATTTCTGGTGAGTGTAAACCCCATTGGTGAGAGTGGCTCACGTGAAGTGGATCTAGGTGAATTGATGCCCAAATTAATATCTACTAGGAACACCATCTGTTTTTCAGAACTGTACTCACCGTTTTCATCCTTCTTTTTCTCATATATAAACTTTTATACAAATGCCGGTCAAGTGGAAAAAGACTGACAGGAGCACTGCTTTTTAGCATCTCACGTGTATAGGACTTCAGGACTGCATAAATTTGCTAGATTGTTTTAATCCAGACAATAACCAAGTCCATGTAAGTAACAGTCAGTAAAATATTGAGTTTAGCCAAATGAGGGGTGCTGAGGCTAAGGAAACATCATAACCATGTTACAGCTGCTGAACACTATCACAATTTGAAATCTCACAACCTCCTGCATACAATGGAGCCCATGGGGACTAAGCACCTCACACCAGGACATAGGTCCATATACATTCAAAAGGAGGAGTAAATTAGAGTGGGGTAAAGGAATAAGGGCAGGAAAAAAAGAGGAGGGACAGGTGAGAGCAGGTATAGGGAACAATGCAGTACTCGACTACATAATGTAATATAACATAACATAACAAGTTTGATTCGTAGTAAAGAAAAATAATGGCTCAGGTTCAGTATGCTCAAAATTAGTAGTATTCTGTAAGAATCAGAGTTCTCTGGGAACCCCAACCAGGCCTGATGCAAGTGTCGTAGGAGGCTGAGCCCCCTGAGAGCTCACCACAGTTTTATTAACATGATTTATTCAAGTGGCCCAAATACCGTAAAATTTATCATAGTGATCCTTACATGTCGCCATCCATTCCTCTGCAGCCATGATATCATTTACTAGGCGGATCCAATCCGCTCGACTATCAGAAACCCAGATTCAGCCTCCTCGCTGCGTTTAAAAGGTGGGGCAGCACAGACTTGCGATAACGGCTGAAAGGGATGGTCGGGACATGAAGGAGGTGTTCCAATGGGGAGTCAGGTAATTCAATGTCTAGAATTTTTTTGATGTCTTGCCAGTAGGGTTGCAGCTTGGAGCACTCCCACTAGATGTGTGGGAATGTACCCCTATGTCCACACTCCCTCCAGCAGGCATCTGACACAGTGGAATAGATATTAGCCAATTTAGTAGGCACTCTATACCAACGGGTAAGTATCTTATAACCATTCTCCTGCATTTTTGTGTCCACAGAACTGGAATGGGTAAAGCGGTAAAAGTGGTGGTTAGGTAGTGATTACATGCTGCAGGTCTCTTTCCCACTCCCTTATATAAGCGGGTTTCCCCTAGTCTCCAATGACTGCAACAACCCAATACAGCACAGAGTTGGAATGGGGAATCACCGAAGTTGACAGACATAATTTTTCGAACGGGGATGCTGAGGTGGGAGATCGAATGGCTTGGGGCAGACTCCGAAGGAAATGTTGGATCTGCCTGTAACGTCAGGCATCCATTGGAAAATGGCCATACTGTGCTCTTGGAGTAGCCAAAGGTAATAATCCATGGTCTTGCATAAATCTGCCACAGCGCATCTCTCCGTCAGTCGCCCAGGATCGGAAAAAGGCGAGTTGTTCCCCTGGAGCGAACCAGGGGAAGCCCCCGAGGGGAGTGAAAGAGGGGAGAATTGAGGGGCAATCCGTTGACTATTGAGAGTATCTCATCTCTTCAATGCGTTGATAGTTGTGGGGGAGGTGAGCTCAGATAGGTCTCGGCCTTCCTGGGGGAGCATTGGAGAGATTGCGGCCTGACAATTTTTTTTCGAGGGGGACCCATAATTAGGTGGATACACTATGCTACCAACTCAAAATCTGCTGAAGGGAGTTTACCTCATAGTATTTACAAAGATCGGGAATGCCCATACCTCCCATAGTTTAGGGTACTGCAGGGTGCGAAGGGCTAAACGAGGGGCTCTTCCCATTCCAAATATATTTTATGAACAGGCTGTTGAGGGTCGAGAAGAAAGACCTGGGTAAGGAGATAAGCACCGTTTGCAAGTAAAAAAGCATACGGTGCAACACATTTATTTTCAAGACACTGACTCGGCCCATCCAGGAAAAGGTTGTGCGATCCCAACTCTGTAAATCTGCTCCGATGGTTGAGAGCAGCGAGGCGTAATTACATGTGTATAACTGGTTGCATTAAGCTGGACGTTGGACAACTAGGTACTTTTAGGGAGGTACGGCACCAGGTAAAGGAAAATGAGGCTTGCAATTGTGTGTGTATGGTCAAGGGCACACTTAAAAGGTAACATTTCAGATTTATTATAATTAATCTTAAAGTCTGAAAGTGAGTTAAATACCCGTAGTTCCACCAAAATATTAGGGAGGGAAATCAATCGGTCAGACATGTAAAACAAAACGTCATTTGCTTATGCGGACAATTTAAATTCTGCCGGTCATACAGTGAACCCCGTAATGTCTGGATTCAGGCATATTTAATTAAGCAAGAGCTCAAGGGTGAGAGCAAATATAAGAGGGGACAGGGGGCACCCCTGTCTTCTCCCATTACGGATAGGGAACGGATCTGAAAGGACGCCATTTACCTTAACCCTAGCTTCCGGGGAGCTATAAAGCAAAGCTATCCAAGAAAAGCATATTGGAACCTATTGCAGTCTCTGTCAGAAAATGGTTGAAACACCCTATTTCCTCCGGGTGGATGCGTAATTTCCTGTCTCACACTGGTGGTTTAAATTTCCGGTTTCTGGAATGCTGGTAATTGGTCCTTGAATCTATTTCTGTCTGGCAGCATATATAAGGCGACTCACGCATACGTGACCACGCCCCTGATGACGTCTGCTCACGACAAAACTCGGTGGGAGGAGTTAGGTCATATGGCGTTGCCAAGCTTGACAGTCGGCCATTATACTGTTTGGAAACATTGATTGTCTATACTGAATTTACCTGCGCGGATGATTTTCACAGGGTTGTTGACTGCTTTTAATGAAGTAGTCCATTCATTGAGGTATGAGTCAGTGTGAACCTTTTCCTCCTCATTCACTTTATCCAACTCAAGGTCCCCAAAGGGTTGATTCACCTAGGGCCCATAGTGGTAATAGGAGGGGAGGCAGAGGAAAAGGTTCTGGCCGTGGAAGGATGTGGTCGTCCTCTGTATGATGAACCGATTTACACGTATATTAGATTTGAAACTTTGGATGACTGTGGGGATATCTGGGTGATGATAGATACATCACAGAGCATCCTTATGGTTACCCTCCTCAGAATTTTCAGCAGCAGAATAGAGACTATACACCTAGAACACCTAATTGGGTCAATAGGGATCGAGATTCGAGTGGTAATAACATCAACTATTATTCCGAACCAAACCATCAGTCCTATCATAATCGTTTTTTTCCCTGGGGAGGAAACAAAACCAAAAGGGTATAGGGGGGAGGAGGAAGAACAGATCTAAAAATAAGGAGAGTCTAAGTGATGGAGGCCTTTTTATTTTAAGTAAGGTGGAGTTGATGGTGGAGGAAAAACATGTACTTAGTCGAGGCTTGAAATTTGCCCCCTCCCGCCATTTAATATGTTCATTGACGTTCAGAAGTATGTCCGTAAATTCCTTCCGGAACATTATGTCCAATACCGATGGATTTAGACATTCTACATTGGCCAATGCTTCCCTTTTAAATCCACCAGGCCATTTGGAACCCTTAGGGTTTTTTTTAGAGATCTTGTCCTTAAAGATTTGGAAACCGTAAGGGTTAAGAAATCCGGTGTGGATCCCAAGTTCAAGAAGGGATTGGAGTCTCTAAAACAACGTAATGACATTGTTGTCTGCCCCGCTGACAAGAGGGGCGGGATTGTCATTTTGGATCAGGAAGCCTACCTATTGGAGGTGACTAGGATTCTGTCAGATGTGGGTACTAATTCTGTGATACCCATACCCAACAATCCTACCTATAAATTCAAAAAGGAGCTGCAGACTATTATTGAGGCAGAATACAACAGTAATATTCTCACTAAAAAGGAGAAGAACTTTTTGGTTCCTATGGCCCCAAGTGTGCCGGTATTATACTATTTACCAAAGGTACATAAAAATCCCCTTCGACCACCAGGTAGACCCATCATAAGTGGTATTGATTCCATTATATCTAGGGTGGGTCGTTATATCGACAATTTTCCTGCAACCATTGGTCACCGGTACCCCCTCCTATTTGAAAGACTCAACCCAAATGATTAATTTACTTGATGGATTGGAGTGGAAGGAAAGCTACATCTTAACCAAAGCGGATGTGGCTTCCCTTTACACCATCATCTCTCATCAGCATGGAAGGGAAGCGGTGGAATATTTTTTGTGCAAGGACTCTTCTTTACCTTTCCTGCAGCAGAAAATCATTTTGCAGTTATTAGATTACTCTATGGGACGTAATAATTTTTGGTCCCAGGGCCCTTATTTTTTGCAGTGCCGTAGCGTAGCCATAGGTACCAAATTTGCGGCCAGTATGGCCAATTTGTTTATGGCCAAGTGGGAGGATGGCGTCCTCGGTGCCCCTCGGAGACCAGAATTGGTTTTCTGGAGGAAGTACATTGATGACGTCCTCCTCTTATGGGTTGGTGATGCTGATTCCCTCAATGGCTTCATAGAATTTCTCATCGATAATGACTGTGGCATTATCCTTCAGCACGGGATGAGTAAGGAAGAGGTACACTTCCTTGATTTGAACATTAAGGTATGGAATCATAAGCTAGTGACCTCTACGTATCTCAAGGATACCGATCATAATGGGTTGCCACCATAAGGCTTGGCCTAAAGCTGTACCAAAAAGTCAGTTCCTATGGTTGAGAAGGAACTGTACTTTCCGGGAGGACTATCTACGTGAGGCAGATCATCTTAAGACACAGTTCCTTGAAAAAGGGTACGATCCCATAGAGCTCGATAGGACCATTCAAGAAATAGAACAGAGGGATAGGACAACAATGCGGGTCCCTTAAAAATCAAGACAGAATGATCATTCTAAGTTTTCTCCAAATTTTCTTTTTTACCTCATACTCTACACAACATTTTGTTATTAAGAATATACTTAAAAAGCATTGGGGTGTTCTTAGGAATGACAGAGCCTTACGTCCGGCCTTACCAGAGGCTCCAGCTGTGATCTTCAGGGGGGGGGGGGGTTCCCCCTCTGAGGTTGCAGGTTGTTTTGAATATTGTTGATCCTCCCAAAAAGAGTTGTTTCTTTCATCAGATGAAAGGATTTTATCCTTCTAGAAGGTGTGTGGTGTGTCGGACAAATTGTCTTAAGGAAAGAAAATATACTTCTTTTCGGTCCAACCTCTAAATCCTATGACATCCAATCATTTCTTTCTCGTACATCACGGGACACAGAGCGACATAGTCATTACTAATGGGTTATATAGATACCGTCAGGTGCTGGCACTGGCAACTTCCAAAACCGGAAGTACCCTCCCCTATATAAGCCCCTCCCATCCGGGAGCACCTCAGTTTTTTGCCAGTGTCTAAGGTGTTGGCCAAGAAGAAACATGTGTTTTTCACTGAGCTTGCGTACAGGTTCTTTTGGGCCTCAGTAAGCTATTCCGGATCCGACCAAAAAAGCTTCATAGCTAAACGGTCGGTACCCGGGCCTTGCAGAGAAGAGCAAGGTTTTGCCTGTAATGCTTCTCTTAGGAGAGCTGGACCCTGGGATCCAGAGCTCTGGTCATACCCACGACCAAGATGTTTTCTGTGCAGGGTGCTATACAGGTCCAGGGGAGTGGAATCCTTGGGAACCCGGTCCCTGAAGGTTTGATTACAATGCCTGCCGTGATAGGTGAAGTTTGGGCTTTTGTGGACCAAACAAAGTCCTGCGGCGGGGAACAGGTAAGTGGGGGCCCCCAGGAACTTGGTTCTATTGGGGGACCCCCAAGCCTAATTTGTCTTTCTGTCTGTTACCTAACGGTATTCCCGCTAATATTCTGTGTATGCCTGTTACTACTGAGAAAATGTAAAAATTTTAATAGTAGGCAAGAAAAAAAAAAAAAATGTAAGACCGCGGTACCTGTGTTAGACACTAGAGGCCGCTATGGTTCTTTTTCTTGTAATGTGGATTTTTTTCTTCCAGAATCAAATCCAGGCAGTTGGTATGTTCTCTCCTGGGAAGCTGTCTCCTCTGCCCTGTTGCTGCGCTCATCCATCCCCGGGCCCTGCGGCAAAGGGACCCTGGCTCCCATCTAGCTCCTTGTTGTTTTCAAAAAAGGCGCCGAAGGCGCACGTGCCCGCGCGCGTGCGCGTGCACGCGCCTCTATTCATAGAGGTGATCTGGAAAAAGGGGCGGAGCGGGTGGATGACGCTCAGGTGTGCGCCGCGGCGCTACTGCGCATGTGCGGGCGTCCAGCGTGTTTTAAAGCACATTATAGCTGGCTGTTGAAGTGCACACACAGAGCTAGCAACAATATAAAGGCACATAGAGGCGGTTGATGCAGGCATCCCCTAGAAAGGCACTTTAGTAGACACCAACTGTGATATAGCAGCAATTGTGCTAGACTATTCTCAGTAAAAGTGGTGTATTACGGCTGGAATACCTCAGCTTTAGGCTTAGGAATATGCCGTCCAGAAGCTCCGGAACTGAATCTTCCAGGAAGCAAAGGGGGTCTCATTGGGCTCTGAGGATCTTGGGCATTCTTCTGCTGCACCAGTCTCCCCTGAAGTTCAGAGGTAAGTGACCGTAGAGACCCCGCAGGGGTACTTGGTACTGTGGCTGTCCTCAGTTCACCTGCTCCTGTGTATGTAACAGAGGAGGTTTTTTCCTCAGCTTTGGGAGGATTAGAGAGAGATTGTCAACATTGATCGCTGCCTCCCTGTCAGGGAAAGCACGCCCGATCTCCATCTCCTCCTTCAAAGTGCCTGTTAGCAGAGCAACAGTCCCATACAGGGATCGACCTGCCTGAAGGGGATCAGGATAAGGTTGATTCTGTTATAGAGGAGTCAACAGTGGGGGAACCTTTTCTCAGCATCTCAAGCTGAAAGATTATGGGTTCAGTCTCTGACTAACATGGTCCGATCAGCATTTAAAAATGCACCTTGCGGAACCATCAACCACTACTGTATCCTCGTTGGGGTCGCTAGAAGCCCCCAGACTGTCTGTTCTTTTCCACTTCACCCTTTACTGAAAGGGCTTATTTACCAGGATTGGGAACGTCCTGAGAAAATATTTATTCCCCCAAGAGATTTCCGGTGGTCTATCCCATGGAGGATAAGTTCATAAAAAAAAAAAAATGGAAGGTCCCTACAGTGGACGCAGCCATCTCTTGTATGTATAAATCACTGACATGTCCAGTGGATAATGTCCAAATGTTCAAGAACCCAATAGATAAAAGATTGGAGTCCTTATGAAAGTCTGCTTCTTTCTACAGCAAGCTTGGTGACACAACCAGCAGTAGCAGCTATTGGGGTCTGCTAAGCAGTGAAGGATCAGTTGAAACAGGTCTTGAGGGACTTGACAGATCAGCAGGCTTTGCCCTAGCTGATCTACCTAGAGCCTTAGGCTTTGCGGTTGACGCCATAAAGGATTCAGTCCATCAGGCCTCCCGCCTTACACTGTCTATAGTACATATGCGTAGGCTTCTATGGCTCAAAAACTGGTCTGCTGAAGCTCCCTGTAAAGAATGGCTGGTTAGCGTCCCATTTCATGGTGAACGCTTATTCAGGGAAAACCTGGACAAATATATCCAGAAAATCTCCAGCGGTAAAAATACGCTCTTGCCAGTTAAAAACAGAGTTAGAGGTCCCTCTTTAAGAGGCCTGCTTCTCCAGTCCCTGGGGCATCGGCTGTGTAACAGTTCCGACGGCCTCCTCGGTCAATTCCCGGGGGTAAAAAAACAGGGACAATAGCAGGGTAATGAGAAACCCTGGGTCAGGGGAGGTACAAAACCTCCCCCAAAGTTAAATTCATTGAAGGGTTGCCCCCACTCAGTCGGGTGGGGGGAGGACTCCAGTTGTTCGCAAGAGACCTGGCGGGACACGATCAAGACAGATAGGTGCTCTCCGCAGTATGTTTGGGATACAGTTTGGAGTTAAAAGACTCTCCTCCTTCCCATTTTTGAGGTCAAACGTGCCAAGGGATCCCCGGAAGAGAGAGTCCCTCCTGTTGGCACTAGAACAACTATTGCTCCAAGGAGTAATTATGGAGGTTCCCCTGGAAGAATGAGGGTTCGGGTTTTACTCAAACCTCTTTACAGTCCCGAAGCAAACGCGGACGGGAGGCCCATATTAATTCTAAAAAGGGCTATACAAATTCCTGTATATCAGGACTTTCCGATGGAGTCGATCCGATCGGTGGCCACTGCCCTACAAGGGGGAGGATTGGTTAGCCGCAATCGACATCAAAGATGCTTATTTGCACATTCCCATCTTTCCAGTCCACCAAAAATTTCTACGCTTTGCAGTAGAAGGGCGCCATTTTCAGTTCAGAGCCTTACCCTTCGGTTTGGCCACAGCACCACGAGTGTTTACAAAAATTCTGGCCCTTTATTGGCCAATCTAAGAACACAAGGTGTAATGATAATGGCATATCTAGATGACTTGTTGCTGATAGACCACTCAGTGAAAAAACTAGACGTGGTCGTTCACAAGACAATCAAGTATCTGGAATCTCATGGTTGGATTATCAACCGAGACAAGTTAGCCCTAAAAACCAGTCAAAAGTCTGGAATACTTGGGGCTAAGGTTGGATTCAGGCCAGAGAAAAATATTCTTGCCTCGAGGAAAGGTGTTGTCTTTGAAAGATTTGATCCACTTAGTGGGTACAAAAAAGACAGCCGTCCATACGCCTGTGCATGAGGCTGCTGGGAAAAATGGTGGCATCATTCGAAGCAGTACCCTACGGTCAATTCCATTCAAAGAATTTGCAAGGGGCCATACTGTCAGCCTGGAACAAAATAGTTCAGGCCCTAGACTTACAATGTCCTTGTCCCCTTCCGTTCGCAAGAGCCTCCGTTGGTGGTTGGTTCCCCAGAATCTGGAAAAAGGGAAATCCTTCAGTCCGATTTCTTGGAAGGTGGTCACTACAGATGCCAGCCTTATAGGCTGGGGAGCTGTACTGGAGCAATAGTCTCTCCAGGGCAGATGGTCGGATGCAGAAAAGGCCCTGCCCATCAATCTCTTAGAGATACGAGCAGCCCGGTATGCCCTAGTAGCATGGACATCCAAACTCCAAGGGTCCCCTGTCAGAATTCAATCAGACAATGCCACAGCAGTGGCATATATCAATCATCAGGGGGGCACCAGGAGTCGTGCAGCCCAGAGGGAAGTAAATTACATCCTGAAATGGGCAGAAAGATATGTCCCAGCCATATCTGCGGTATTCATTCCAGGAGTGGAGAATTGGAAGGCGGACTTTCTAAGTCGCCAGCAATTATGCCAGAGGAAGGGTCCCTTCACCCCGAGGTTTTCTGGACAATATGTCAGCGGTGGGGAACATCGGATGTAGATCTTCTAGCATCCAGATTCAACGCAAAGGTGGACAGGTTTGTCTCTCGGACAAGGGATCCCCTAGCTTGCGGCTCGGATGCCCTAGTGTTCCCTTGGGATCAGTTCAAGCTGATATATGCATTCCCACCGCCACAATTGTTACCTCGATTACTCCGCAGAATCAGGGTAGAAAAGAAACCAGTGATTCTGGTGGCTCCAGCGTGGCCCCGAAGAGCATGGTACGCGGAGATGGTAAAAATGTCTGTGGGGAGTCCTTGGACCCTCCCACATCGTCCGGACCTGCTTTCGCAAGGACCGATATACCACCCTTCCTTACCAGCCCTAGGTTTGACGGCCTGGCTATGGAAGCCCACATTCTAAAAAAGAGAGGGCTCTCTAATGCTGTGGTATCTACCATGATCAATGCCAGGAAGCCGGTATCCAGGCAGATCTACTATAGAATCTGGAAGGCGTACATCGCCTAATGTGAGGCCAAGAAATGGCATCCACGTAAATACGTAATAGGTAGGATTCTGGACTTCCTACAATGGGCTGTAGATAGGAAGCTTGCCTTGAGTACTATCAAGGGTCAGATTTCGGCCTTGTCAATATTCTTTCAAAGGCCCTTGGCTTCGCATTCACTAGTCAAAGCCTTTATACAAGGAGTGATGCGTATTAGTCCTCCGGTTAATATTCCCATATGTCCATGGGATCTAAACTTGGTTCTGTCGGTTCTACAGAAACAACCATTTGAACCATTACAGCATATTTCCCTGGTTCTTCTCACCAGGAAATTGATTTTTCTAGTAGCCATTTGTTCGGCTAAAAGAGTGTCGGAATTAGCAGCTATGTCCTGTAAGGAGCCATATCTGGTTATCCATAAGGATAGAGTAGTGTTACGCCCTCATCCAGCCTTTCTTCCTAAGGTGGTATCGAGGTTTCATTTGAACCAAGATGTGGTTCTTCCTTCTTTTTTCCCCAAACCTACTTCGGTAGAGGAAAAGTTATTGCATTCTTTGGATGTAGTAAGAGCAGTTAAAGCTTATCTAAAAGCCACTGCTCAGATTCGCAGAACGGATACTTTGTTTATTCTGCCGGAAGGCCCCAGAAAGGGTCAGGCAGCGTCAAAATCTACTTTAGCCAGGTGGATTCGACAGGTCATAATACAAGCCTATGGCTTGAGAAGGAGACCGCTTCCGTTCAAAGTTAGAGCGCACTCCACGAGAGCAGTTGGAACTTCATGGGCAGTGCATCACCAGGCCTCCCTGGCTCAAATCTGTAAGGCCGCAACATGGTCTTCAGTTCACACGTTTACTAGGTTCTACCAGGTGGACGTTAGAAGTCAGGAGGATGTCGCCTTTGGGCGCAGTGTGTTGCAGGCCGCAAAAGATCCTCATGTCTGATAGCGCTCAGCTTATATATGGTGTATCCCCCCCCTCATTGGGCATTGCTTTAGGACATCCCATTAGTAATGACTATGTCGCTCTGTGTCCCGTGATGTACGAGAAAGAAAATAGGATTTTTATAACAGCTTACCTGTAAAATCCTTTTCTTAGGAGTACATCACGGGACACAGAGCTCCCGCCCCTCTTTGGGGACACTTATTGCTTTGCTACAAAACTGAGGTGCTCCCGGATGGGAGGGGCTTATATAGGGGAGGGTACTTCCGGTTTTGGAAGTTGCCAGTGCCAGCACCTGACGGTATCTATTGTGAGGGGGTTAGCTCGGCAGCGGGTGTGTGTGACCCCCGGGATGGGCTCCCCACACAAAACAGGCCCAGCAAACGGAGGTTGTGGTTTTCAAAATCAAAAAAGGTGCGGTTTATTTTCTATTTACAGTGACAAAACACAGCAAAGCAAAAGAAACATAACCAAAATAAATCCTGGTCAAGTTGACCTCTGACTAAACATACAGGTTTCCTAACTAACAACTGGGATCAGCCTAGTGCTGTCCTAGTCCCTAAGTCCCTGGTTTTAAATGTCCAAGCAAATAGCCACACAGGCTTTGTCTCACCGCACAGGGGTTCACTCTCCCTAGACAGTCCACACAGGTCTGGTTCCAGGCATGAGCTAACATCTAATGAAGCTGGGAGTTCTTATAGAGGCCTAAATGAGCTGACAAGCTTCAGCTGGTCTCATCAACTCCCTGTCTGCACGACGCCCAGCACTCTCCCTAGAGGTATGAGTCATCCATGAGCCCACTAGCCTTAGCTGGGCTTATACAACTCTCCACCTAGTTGTATAAGTCGGCGTAAAGCCTGAATCTGGGCGAAATATATCTACCCCCCTGGATGCAACCAGGTGACTTTACCTTCCTGCTGCCACATACCCCCCCCTCTTGTTTTAACCTCGGGGTTGGAACACCAGCAATCAGGCATTCATGTACTCGAGACAAAGCATCCACATTCCCCATTTGAACGCCAGGGCGATGCTTTACTGTGAAGTTGAATTCCTGGAGGGCCAGGAACCACCTATTCACTCTTCTATTTGTTTCCTTGTTTTGAGCCATTCACTTTAACGGAGCGTGATCCGTAACCATGTCAAAGTGCCTACCTAGCAGGTAGTACCGAAGGGAATCTAGAGCCCACTTCACCGCTAAACACTCCTTTTCAACGGTGGCGTAATTTACCTCATGGGACTTCAACTTCCTGCTGAGGTAAATGACTGGGTGCTCTTCCCCGTTCCAGACCTGGGACAATACTGCTCCTAACCCCACATCTGACGCATCACTTTGTACGACAAAGTCTTTAGAGAAGTCGGGTGAGTACAACACTGGCTGGCTACATAAGGCTTGTTTCAAGAATTGGAATGCTGCCTCAGCCTCGGGGGTCCATTTAATCATGACCGACCCTTTCCCCTTCGTCAGGTTGGTTAGGGGCACAGCCTTAGAAGCAAAGTGGGGAATGAATCGCCGATAATACCCAGCGATTCCCAGAAAGGCTCGTACCTGCTTCTTGCTGTTGGGACGTGGCCAACTCTGGATGGCCTCGACTTTGTTGAGTTGGGGTTTTATTACTCCCCTCCCAATGGTGTACCCAAGATATTTGGCCTCCTCCTGCCCAATGGTACACTTCTTGGGGTTAGCCGTAAACCCCGCTTCCCGAACAGAGTCCAGGACTGCTTGCACTTTTGGCAGATGTGAGGCCCAATCTGTGCTATGGACAATTACGTCATCCAGGTAAGCCGCAGCATACTTCCGATGGGGCCTCAGCATCTGGTCCATTTTCCGCTGGAATGTGGCCGGCGCATTCTGTAACCCGAACGGCATTCTTTTATATTGGAACGCCCCGTCTGGGGTTACAAATGCGGTTTTCTCTTTGGCCGACTTGGCCAGGGGGATTTGCCAATACCCTTTTGTGAGGTCAAGAGTCGTCATGTATCGGGCTGTTCCCAGCCGGTCGATCAACTCATCTATACGTGGCATGGGGTAGGTGTCAAATTTTGTAACTTTGTTCAACTGACGAAAATCGTTACAAAATCGCCAGCTCCCATCCGGTTTAGGCACCAACACAATGGGACTAGACCAATCACTTTGGGACTCCTCTATCACCCCTAAGTTCAGCATTTTCTGTACTTCCTCCCGTATTGCCTCCCGTCGAGCCTCTGGGATCCGATAGGGTTTTAACTTCACCCTTTCACCGGGCGGGGTAATGATGTCATGCTCTACCCCAGATGTTTGTCCCGGCAGCTCAGAGAATACCTCCTTGTTGCGAAGCACAAACTCCTTAACCTCCTGTTGTTGGGGTTGTGACAAGGTGGCTGCTATTCCAACCTCAGGAATCACGCAACCAGTTTGAGCTGGTGACCAAGTGTCTGCGACTAGGGACTCTCTATCCCTCCAGGCTTTCAACAGATTAACGTGATAGATCTGTTCGGGCTTTCGCCTTCCTGGTTGTCTGACCTTGTAATTCACTTCGCTCACTTTTTCCATTATCTCGTAGGGGCCTTGCCATTTGGCAAGGAATTTACTTTCAACCGTAGGGACAAGTACCAATATCCTATCCCCCGGGGAAAAGGTACGGGTCTTGGCTCCACGGTTGTACACTCTCTGCTGTGCCAACTGCGCTTGGGCCAAATGTTCCTTCACGATGGGCATTACCTGTGCAATTCGATCTTGCATCAGGGCGACATGCTCAATCACACTCCTGTGGGGAGAACTCTCACTTTCCCAAGTTTCCTTGGCAATATCCAACAGCCCTCTTGGGTGTCTCCCATACAGTAACTCAAAGGGGGAGAATCCCGTAGAGGATTGGGGCACCTCCCTAATAGCAAACATCAAATAAGGAAGTAAACAGTCCCAATCCTTTCCATCTCTATCCACCACTTTCTTCAACATTTGTTTTAGGGTTTTGTTGAATCTTTCAACCAGCCCATCGGTTTGGGGGTGATACACAGACGTACGCAATTGCGTCACTTTGAACAATTTACACAGCTCTTTCATAACCCGGGACATAAAGGGTGTACCTTGGTCCGTAAGCAGTTCTTTACAAATACCCACCCGGCTAAAAACAAGAGATAGCTCTTTGGCTATGGTTTTGGCCGAGGTATTTCGGAGAGGGATCGCTTCTGGATAACGGGTGGCATAGTCCATTATAACTAATATGTACTGGTGCCCCCTAGCGGACTTGATTATAGGACCTACCAAATCCATGGTGATCCTCTCAAACGGGACCTCAATGATGGGTAGAGGGACCAGCGGGCTACGGAAATGTGGCATCGGGGCCAACCTCTGACACACAGGGCAGGAGGAACAATAATTTTCTACGTCCTTCATCACCCCCGGCCAATAGAATCTCTGTAATACCCTCTCTCGGGTTTTCTCTGTCCCCAGATGACCTCCAAGAATGTGCCCATGGGCCAACTCCAACACCAACTTCCTGTAAGGTTTGGGCACCACAAGCTGCTCAACGGTTTCTTCTGCCCTTTTTGCCACCCGATACAGTAGGTCCTTCTCTACGCTGAAGTATGGGTAAGTGCAGGTATTATCTGGGTTCACTAACTCGCCATCTATTTTCACTACGTTTTCCCGTGCCTTTATTAGGGCGGGGTCTTTCAACTGTTCTGTGGCAAAGTTTTCCCTGTGAACCTCAAGATCAGAAAACTCCACAGACGGTAGGTTTTCGTCTGAGGAGGTGGGCTCCTCTCCAGTTTCTTGAGTCTCCCCTGCCAATACTGATAAGGGAAATTCCGGAGAGTCCTCACCACTCTCAGGGGAGTTCTGGCTATCACATTCCTGGTACATAGGGGCACCAGTGAGGGGCTCAGGATCATCCCACAGTTCCCAGAACTTCGGAAAATCCCTTCCCACAATGGCGTCATGCGGTAACTGAGATACTAAGCCCACTGGATGAGAGAGGGTACCTTTGGGGGTCTCGAAACACACTGTAGTCACTGGATACTCTCGGGTGTCCCCATGCACACAAATAACAGCTACCTTGCTATTCCCAGAGACCTCTGTTTTAACTAACTCAGCCTTTATCAGGGTCACAAGGCTACCTGAATCCAGCAATACCACAACATTTCTACCATTAACACACATTTTGCATAAATGTTTCTCAGTTCCTCGAATGGCAGTGCATGCGACTGTCGCACACAGCGACTGACGTCTGCCCGTCAGAAAGTCACACTGCATGGGTTCCTCCACAACCGGGCAATTGGCTGCAATATGTCCCGCTTGCCGGCAGCGGTAGCAAACGATCCTTCTTGCCGCCTCTTGAGCCGCTGATTTCCCAGGCTGTTCTCGCCAAACTTGGGGTAGAGCTCCCACCCTCTCACTCTCTCCACCCTCACCCCTTGGAATCCTCTTATCCGCCCCTGGGGATGGTCTGGTCTTAGGGTGGAAAGTCCGAGTGTCTCTGGAAGAGGCCGTCAGGTTCTCTGTAGCCAAGTATTTCTCCACACGATCCACAATCTTTGGTGCGGACAAAGTCTCTGGCTGTAGCCACTTTCTGCTCAGGTGAATGAGATCATACATTTGAGACCTGGGGGGTTTTCCAAGCTGGAAAGTCCAGTTATGCACACGCTGAGCCCGGACAGCCTGGGTGACACCCAGCCTTGCCAATATTTCAGCTTTTAGCATCACATAGTCTTTTGCTTGGTTAGGCTCTAGGTCATAGTAAGCTTTCTGCGATTCACCAGTTAACAGAGGAGCCACCAGTCCAGCCCACTGCTCCTCAGGCCACTTTTCTCTTTCAGCGGTCCTTTCAAATGTGGTCAAAAATACCTCTGGATCATCCTCTCCAGTCATTTTTGTCAATAAACGACTCACCCCAAAGGACGCGGTATTAGTGGGACGGCTTTCCTCACTGGTCTGCGGACATTGCTGCATTACTGCTTCCATCTGTTGTTGTAGTCTCTGCTCTTGCTTCTGCAACAGGTCTATGAAGCGGGCCTCAGATTGCTGCTGGGCTCGTTGCTGAGCCTCCAGACTCTGTTGCAAAGTTGCGTTTGTCTGCTGCTGGGCTGCAAGGCTCCTTTGCAAACCTGCATTTGTCTGCTGTTGATTGGCATTTGCTAGAGCCAGCTGCTTCAGTATCTCCTCCATGCTGGCTTAAAAAAAAACTGCCACTGGTTCTCCACCAACTGTGAGGGGGTTAGCTCGGCAGCGGGTGTGTGTGACCCCCGGGATGGGCTCCCCACACAAAACAGGCCCAGCAAACGGAGGTTGTGGTTTTCAAAATCAAAAAAGGTGCGGTTTATTTTCTATTTACAGTGACAAAACACAGCAAAGCAAAAGAAACATAACCAAAATAAATCCTGGTCAAGTTGACCTCTGACTAAACATACAGGTTTCCTAACTAACAACTGGGATCAGCCTAGTGCTGTCCTAGTCCCTAAGTCCCTGGTTTTAAATGTCCAAGCAAATAGCCACACAGGCTTTGTCTCACCGCACAGGGGTTCACTCTCCCTAGACAGTCCACACAGGTCTGGTTCCAGGCATGAGCTAACATCTAATGAAGCTGGGAGTTCTTATAGAGGCCTAAATGAGCTGACAAGCTTCAGCTGGTCTCATCAACTCCCTGTCTGCACGACGCCCAGCCCTCTCCCTAGAGGTATGAGTCATCCATGAGCCCACTAGCCTTATACAACTCTCCACCTAGTTGTATAAGTCGGCGTAAAGCCTGAATCTGGGCGAAATATATCTACCCCCCTGGATGCAACCAGGTGACTTTACCTTCCTGCTGTCACACTATATAACCCATTAGTAATGACTATGTCGCTCTGTGTCCCGTGATGTACTCCTAAGAAAAGGATTTTACAGGTAAGCTGTTATAAAAATCCTATTTTTTTAACTTGCTCTTCCAAAATTGTAGTATATATCATCACTTGCTCATGTGGGTTACATTATGTTGGACCTTTCAGGTGCGTATGAAAGAGGATATAGCCAACATAAAAAAAGGCTTTTCTGAGCATAGCCTTTCTAGGCACATCATGGCAGGGATTTAAAAGGGACTTTGTTTATGGCCATTGACCAATACAATTCCCACTGGAGAGGTAGCCATATTAGGAGGGAAATCTCCAAGCTTGAGACCAAATGGATCTTCTGGCTAAAATCCTATAGGACCCATGGTTTAAATATTGATTGGGACATCAATGCCTTTATAAATAACAGTTGAATTCTCCTTGGGGGTTGTATTGTTCTTTTTTATACCTTTTTTGTCTTTTATAGAATTTTTGGTTGTTGTAATTTTTTATTAAATGCTCACATATTTTGTATATTTATTGTAAAAAAATTCTTAATGATATTATTTAGTTTGGTTAAAAACAACCTCACACAATCTGTTATCAATGTTTCCAGCCACTAGATGGCACTATCAGCTTTACCTATCATGGGTTTCTATTGGCAGTGTCACATAAAGATACCAGCTTAATTCTTTTTAGGCTGTTTTCTTTTTGTATTTTGGCCATCTCTGTGTGATAAGATCTACTGCTTTACTCTATTGATATGTAGTCTCTGTCAGGAAATGGTTGAAACACCCTATTTCCTCCGGGTGTAACGCAGATGCGTTTATTTCCTGTATCACACTGGTGGTTTTAACTTCCGGTTTCCGGAACGCTGGTAATTGTTTCTTGAATCAATTTCCGGCTGGCAGCATATATAAGGCGACTCAGGTATACGTGACCACGCCCCTGATGACGTCTACTCATGACGAAACTCAGTAGGAAGAGTGGGTCACATGGCGTTGCCAAGCTTGACAGTCGGCCATTATACTGGTTGGAAACATTGATCGTCTATACTGAATTTACATGTGCTTTTTACTGTGATGTTTGTGAGTATTCTGGCAGTTCTGTGTTCTTAATAAATGTACTCATCGGTAATACTGTGCAGTTAAGTTTTTTTGCCTATTTCTATGATGTCCTGATGTGGTGAGAGAGTACAAAAATTACCGCTCCAAAAAAGACTCACCCCTATGAAACAAAACCTCTCCAGGAACAAAGGGTGCCGGCAATGCACAAGGCAATGGAAGAAATGTAGATATCTGGACAGCCGCACTCCAATCCAACGTGGCTTTTATTGGATAAAAAATATGATAAAACAGGCACTACATGTCACAGCAACGGAACAAAATAACAGGGACAACTAACGCGTTTCACACTAAAGAGTGCTTACTCATAGCTATGTGGTGAGAGCCTGTCCAAGGAGGATCCCACTGGTGTTCATACAACATATCTCTCCATGTGTATGGTGATATCCAAGCGAATGATTTTCACAGCGTTGTAGACTGCTTTTAATAGTCCATTCGTTGGGGGTAAGAGTAAGTGTAAACCTTTTCCTTTTGGTGACGGATCCTTCCCAGCACTATCTTTGTGTGGACTTGCACCCAATAGACTGTTTATATAGAGATGCTTTATCAATTTATATTGGGAATTTTTATTAGCTTTTAGCTCTGCACGAAGGCAAGTCCAATCCACCCTGTCAAACGCCTTTTCGGCGTCAGTGGAAAGCAGGAGACAGGGTGGATGGTCAGTCTGCAGTTCAGCCCAATGAATCAGTTGGATCGCCTGATTAGAGTCGTCTCTCATTTCCCTTCCAGCAATGAACCCTGTTTAATCAGGGTGTACTATTGGTCCGTAGTATAGGTTTGAGACGGTTAGGCAAAATCCGTGTCAATATTTTAAATGTTGAGGAGCGAGATCGGCCTATAATTACCGGGGAGGGAAAGGACCATACCGTCCCCATTAGGGATGACCGTAATGTGAGCCAACAAGGCCTCCTTAGGTAGAGGTCGACCGATATGGGTTTTTCTCTGGCCGATACCGATGCGGATATTTAGAAATCGGGGCGGCAGATATATAATGTTGATTTTTGCGGCTGATATTTTAGGCCAATTTTTTTTTTTGGCAGGTGGCACTGGCAGATGGTACTAATTGCCACTGGAACGTGGCACTGGCAGGTGGCACTAGCAGGCATGGATTGGCACTGGCAATTGGCACTGACAGGTGGCACTGGTTGGCACCGATTGTCACTGGCAGGTGGCACTGGATAACACTGATTGGCACTGGCAGGTGGCACTGACTGGCAGGTGGCACAGGTTGGCATTGGCAGATTGCACTGGCAGGCATTGGCAGATGGTACTGGCAGGCATTGGCAGATACACTATCGGCTGTGAAACCTGCCAGTGCCAACTGTGAAACTGCTCTCTGGAGCGCCGCGGTGTGTGAAACTGTATGGAGAGAGAGAGGAGCTGAAGCATTCAGCGTGAGGTCGGAGGTGGGCGGGACCCAGCAGCTATCCAGCCAATGATTGGGCTGTTTAAGAAAGGGGCAGGGCAACATACACGTAGCAGTCTGCCCAGATCCCATCCCATTGGCAGGTGTTGGATAGCTGGGTCCCGCCCACGCCCGACCATTCAACCTCAATTTAGATTTAGACAGCTCCTCTCTCTCTCTCCCTACAGTTTCACACACCGCGGCGCTGCTCTGCCAACAGTGTGGAGAAGGGAGAAGGATTCTCCACACTCTGGCAGAGGTGCGGTCAGTGTTATATCGGCCTAATTTGGAGAATAATCGGCCGATGACGATTTCTCCAAAATGGCCAAATATCGGCCGGCCGATATATCGGTCGACCTCTATCCTTAGGTGCAGCTGAACCCAACACCAGTGCGTTAAAATAGGTACACATCTGGCTTGACAAGATTGAGTGAAACTTAGTAATAGTAAGCATTTGTAAAACCATCCGGCCCCGGACTCTTCCCCTTTGGTGCAAGTTCTTTGCGTCGAGTTCTGTCAGGGAAATAGGGGCGTCCAACTGATTTCTGGTTTGAGTGGAGAGCTGAGCATCCTCTAGGTATTGCGATATATGCTCAATCCTCTGGCTCTCTGTGGAGCCAGGGAGGTGGTAGAGCTTGATTGGTATAGGAAATAATTCCGCGCTGCCCTTCAGATAAGCGGCTAACACAACAAATAGAACAAAAAAAGTGTAGCGCTGATCAAATCATCTGGTGCACATAATCATGAATGAACATAGTGCTGGAAAGTATGATAGAAAAAACAATAAAATATATGATGTTTGCACAAATAGGAATAAACAGATGACTGTCTATGGGTAAAACAGGTTATGGTACACCAATGGACAACTGAATGTCTATATTGTGATGGGTGAAAGTCCAAAACTTGGTGATGACTTCAAACATAAAAAATTATGAAGGTGAAACATGATGAAGTGAAGAAAACCGCCACCAGTAGGTAAAAGGCTTACCGGAATGTTTGAACCCAAAAGAACGTACGTTCTATGGGTCAAACAGGCTTTATGTGGAATGACCACTGGGGATTGGATCGTCATTTGCACTCCAAATGACCAAACCGAGGGTGGTCAGACGTCAACAGGTTAAACCCAACCACTGAGGGGAGGATGTCCTTGCAAAATGTTCTCTTGTTCTGATCACAACTGTAAAATGTTACTTTTCCATTACTTTCTGCTTCAGTGACAATGACCGTGCCTCTTTCTAAATACCTTGGAATGTCTTCTTGCTAGGTGTCCCGTCGCGGTATGAAGCATAACTTGAGGCGCGTTGTCGTCGAAGGGCTCTAGTGAGCAGTCTCCCGCATTTGACGGAATGACTGACAGATTGAAGTTCCTCCGTCAACTCTGGGGTAATGCGTCATTTGTGCAAGAGTTCTACCCAGCGAATCTTCTACAGAAGCGATTGCACCTCTCCCTCCCGGGCCTTCTTCAGTCTAAAACCCTGGGAGTTGAGCTTCCCTGCACCACTGCCTTGTGTCCTTCCCATATAGAGGCCACTCCCACATCATCTGTCTAGTTCTCTGCAAAGTATAGGGATATGGTGTCGGAAACCCGCTTCTGTGCCACTACGTCATCTAAGATGTTCTCATTCAGGTGCCAATTCCAGGACCGTGCAACCGAAGTTGGCGAGCGCAGGGAAATGGAGACCGGAGTGTGATCATAGATTGTAAGAGAGCCAATTGACGCAGTGGAGAGGGACTCAAGGAGGGACTGATCCATCAACAGGAAGTCTATTCGGATGTACACATTATGAACAGCCAAATAGTAACTGTAGTCTTTCGCTGTAGGATGGAGCAATCTCCAGCAGTCAACTAAGTGGTGGCCGTGCAGGGATTTACAAAAGTGTTTTAGAAAGGCAAATGAGTGATTAGAGTGGCCCGAGGAAGTGTCTAAGTGTGGATCAGGGCTTACATTAAAATCACCCCTTGTATCAATTGTCCCTCTCTAAAGGATGAAAGGGAATCCAGCACTGAATCCAGAAAAGTGACCTGCATTGTGTTTGGGGAGTACACCACTGCAAATGTTAACTTTCGCCCCAAGATAGTACCCTTAAGGAACACATATCTACCATTTGGATCAGCCACATGTTCCATGGGGACAAAGGGACACTGTTTATAAATCGCTATGGCAACCCCTCCAGAATTATGGTGTGGAGAATCGCTCTGATACCATTGATTATAGAGATGAGTAGGGAGGCGGGGGACCGAGTCAGTGTAAAAATGTGTCTTTTGCAAAAAAAAGGACATATGCCCCCAGGCGTTTCGCCTCAAGCTGCAACTTACTGCGTTTGAAGCGCGAACCCAGACTGCAGACATTGTAGGAGATGATCTTCATAAAGAGAAGGGAGTTGAGGGGTCACCCAGGCCATTGTTGAAAATGTAGAAAAACCCTCAGCATATCGAACCAGAGATCAAGGAGTGTGAAAAAAACATAAAACCAAGATAAGAACCTAGAAAAGAAAAAACAGTCATAACACATAAACAACATAGTGCCTGAAGGAGTGCAAAAACACAACCGGTCGGTAGACCCCACTCCATCCTCTGAGCAAGGAATGAGCGGGGTGCAGCGAGAGGTCCCAATCAGGGGACATAACTCAGAGGAGTTGGCCTACTGGAGGTAGGTGGCGAGGCACAATGTGGGAGTCCAGTGGAGATATCCGCTACCTAAAGTGTACAAGCCTGTACCCTATATTAGTATGAGATTGTGCACAGCAGCCAGGGTGGGGGAATCCTAAAGAGAACAGAAGAAGTCAGCAGAACTCAAATCAATCCTTTAGGGTGGCCCTCTTGGAGAAGAGGGCTGTGGAGCCGGTTGGGTGGAACCTCCACCGATTCTGTTTCATCCTCTGCGACATGCAGGTCGCCAGGGCTGTGGGCGATTGGGAAGCGGGATCTCCGGTGCAGATCGCCAATCCGGAATGTCCACTGAGGGCAAATCCAGGCCTTTTAGGATATGAGGCAGGTCATCTTTATTCCGCAGGGTAAATTGCTGGCAAACCTTAGTGACCGACAAGCTAATGGGGAAACCCCATCTGTAGATCAACTTTGCATCCTGAAGCACCTCTAACAATGGCTTCATGGCTCGTCGCTGCACCATCAAAGTCTACTAAACGAGTTCCTCTGACATGAAACATGAGGCGTTCTTTCAGGGAATATTTATGAAGCTTGCATATAATATCCCGTGGCTTGCCAGGGTCTTCAGAGCGCGGGCGGCGTGCCCTATGAGCACGGTCAATTTCAATATGCTTGTGAGCCTCCCGGCCCAAGATTTGCTTAAAGAAACCCTGCAAGGTAGGGACTATGTTCCTGGGGCGCAGTGGCCTCAGGTAGGCCCCTAATGCGAATGTTGAATCTGTGGCTCCAATTTTCAAAATCATCCATTTAATCCAGCAAGGAGTCAATTCTGCGATCTTGCATTTCTCTGTAAGGGCTTGAAGTATAGGGGTAGGTTCCTCTCAATTTGATTTTAATGCTTCAACTTTATGTGCAGTGTCTGCCTGGATAGCTTCAATGTCCTGTCGCAGGGCTTTATCCACTCTGTGGACAAAAAGCTGCAGGTCAGCCTTGGTGGGGAGAGAATATGAGAGCGCAGATCTCTATCTCTTTGTGCATCCCCCCATGTCAGAAGGTCTTTCCTGGCTGTCCAAGCAAGGGGGTAAGAGGGAGAGGAAGCGAGGGTAGAGGCAGAAGTGGTAAGGGAATACGGGAGGCTGCATGGGCAGCGTGCTCACCCAGTGCCATCTTGGATTTTCCTTCGGGAACACATCCAGCGATCTGGAGCGGTCCCGAGGAGCATCACTGCAGGTGAAAATCTCCCCCCCGAAAGCTGCTTTGAGCGGTGTTCTGAGCGGGTCTGAGTTGTAGTCTTTCCACATAGCTGAGGTCTTCCAGTCCCCTTATTAGCTTTGTTTCTCTTCTCTGTACTCTCTCCAGTTCCAGCACATGGAGGACTGGTGCATAGAACTGGACGGAATACTCAAGATGCGGCCAAACCAGAGTCTTGTAGAGTGAGAGAATTATCGTTTTATCTCTGGAGTGAATCCCCATTTTAATGCATGCTAATATTCTGTTGGCTTTGCTTGCAGAAGCCTGTCACCTACCAGGACCCCCAGGTCCCTTTCCATCCTAGATTCCCTCAGAGGTTCTCCCCCTAACGAGTAATTTGCATTCATATTTTTGGTACCCAAATCCATTACCTTACATTTTTCAACAACACATCCTGCATAAAAGTTATTGCCCTGCTTAACTTTGTATCATCTGCAAATACTAAGATTGAGCTGTTTATCCCATCCTCCAGATCGTTTATGAATACATTAAACAGGTTTGGTCCCAGGACAGATCCTTGGGGATACCCCACTTTCCACACCAGACCATTCTAAACACCTGTATATCACCACCCTTTGGACTCGCCCCTGTAGCCAGTTTTAAATCCGATACTCACCCTATGGTCCATGCCAACAGACCTTCGTTTGTAAAGTAAACGCTTGTGGAGAACTGTATCGAATGCCTTTGCAAAATCCAGATACACCACATCCACAGGCCTTCCTTTATCTAGATGGCACCTCACATCTTCATAAAAGGTTAATAGATTGGTCTGACAAGAACGACTTTTCATGAATCCATGCTGATTACTGCTAATTATACAGTTTTCATTACTAAAAACTTGCATATAGTCCCTTATCATCCCCTCCAATAGCTTGCAGACTATTGATGTTAGGCTAACTGGCCTGTAGTTCCCCGGGCTTGATGGAAGGGCAACACGGGGAGATTACAATTTGAAATTGACATATGGTAAATAGCAGGAACAATAAAATAATATCTCAAAATAAATACCAAAAAAAAAAATAAGTGTTAAAAAATTATGAATTAAGAAAAAAAGAAAAAAAAAAGAAAGGGAAATAAAAAAGGAAAATAACTATTACTAATAAAACTATTGATGTCCTAGTCGATATTAAGACCATGAGGTATATAGGATTTCAGGTCATAAATCCATTGCATCTCGAGTTTGGAGATTTCCCTCCTAAAAGACCCCCCCCCCACTTATCTATACCTATAAAGACCTGCGATTGAAAGGACATCATTTTTGTACCAGAAAAACGGTTGTTCTTGCAAATGTTACATCTTTCATATTTCCTCCCCCATGGGCCCTTTCCCTGACTTCTCTGTTAAGATCAATTGCACAACTATCAGATTGTCCCTGCATGGCAGGGCACTAGTTGTAATACTGGATTCAACCTCTGCAACACCTCCAAAATACGGCACTTAACCAACAACACCACAAAGCTCCTACTTCACCCTCACTAACTCCCTCCTCATTGGATTACCTTTACATAGGCTATTCCCCCTTTAGTCTATCATGAATGCTGCTGCCAGGCTAATCCACCTGACTAACCATTCAGTGTCTGCCACCCCTCTTTGCCAATCCCTCCATTGGCTTCCGGTCATTCAATGAATACGATTCAGAATACTTACAAAGCCATCCACAACTCTGCCCCAGCTACATCACCATTTGATTACAGGCACTTATATGGCACTGACAATTTTACGCTGTGCTTTACTATACAGTATATTGTACGTTCAGACCAGTCCCTGTCCTCTTGACACTTAGAATCCAAGGTCCCTAACTCACATTCATTAGGGCCAAGTTAGACAGGAGCCAATTAGCCTACCAGCATGTATTTGAAGTGTGGGAGGAAAGCAGAGTACTTGGAGCAAACCTACGCAGGCACAGGGAGAAACATGCAAACTCCAGGTAGGCTTTGCTGTGGTTGGGATTTGTACAGCTGACCCTAGTGCTGCCACTGTGTTGCATCACTAACCTGGTCACAGACTACCAACCCAATTGTTCTCTTCGTTCCTCCTGTTCTCTAGCTCCCTTGTCACCTTCTCCCATGCTCGCCTCAAAGATTTCTTCAGAGCCTCTCCCATCCTCTGGAACACTCTACCCTGATCTGTCCAACTACCTCCTACTCTATCCACTTTTAGGCGATCCCTGAAAACACTCTTTAGAGAAGCCTATCCTGCCTCCACCTAACAACTGTACTCCTATTTTTCTCCATCAGCTCATCCCGCATAGTTATTACCTTTTGTATCACATGAGGCTCCTTTTTAGACTGTAAGCTTTAACAAGCAGGGCCCTCTGATTCCTCTTGTATTGAATTGTATTGTAACTAATGTCTGTAAAGATGTAAAATTTCCAGAAGTTTTAAAGCCATGAAAAAAATAAATAAATAAAGTTTCTCTTATCGACCATGGACTGACACTGTAAACGTGTGGTATATGTCCCTGCTCGCAGGAGAAGATCTAGGCAGAATGTTAGATGTTAGAAACATACATTCTAGAACAAACCAGAGCTGAACAGCCCCGCCCAGGGGTGCGGTCCCTCCGTTCATTACCCTCCCACCTGCAGTCAGCAGACCTGTTTTTTTTCTGCCTAGTAGAAGGAGAAGACATGGCTCTCTCAGAAGCCAGTCTCCTGGAAGATTTTACTTTTCAATTTTATTCCTTTGGGAATTTTATTTTTGAGACCTTCAATCAACTGTCAGCTGGGCAACAGGTTGGTTACACTGGTATCCTCGTAGTCTTCCCTGTCCGACCATCGAGCGTGCTGATCCTCGCCTTGTGTGCGTGAGACTCAGTTCACGACATGCTCCATGACTCCAGGGGTGGCCAGGTTGCTTTCATGCTCCCGCGGTCCTCTCAAGATTGAACAGTACCTGACTGACTGTATCTCTCGCGGTGGACCGGGCCGACAGCTACGCAGTACTGCTTTGTGATAGGTCTGTCTGAAACAAGCCAGTGGGTCCCTGAAAGGGACAGGTAAGTAGTCTCTCCTACTGCAGGTGAGTACATGCTGGCTGTTTCTTTATATGGGGGGTTTCTCCCTGTCTCCCCCGTTATGCTGCTCTCTGCACTCTGTACTGGTGCTGTGCTGTGAGGTGCTTGGGGGTCACTCTGGCCTGGCTGGGCGCTCATGTCTGTAGTGGGTTCTGGAGAGAGGGGCAGTTTTTTCTGGTGTGTGAAGTGATTATTGCGTGCGCCATTAGCGCTGTTTGAGGTGGTTATTGCGTGCGCCATTAGAGCTTGAATTTCGCACTCGGCGGCCATCTTGGCGTGGTTCAATGGCGCAGTTATAGCTGCGGCCGGCGGCCATTTTCTTGTGGCCACCGCACATTTATTTTCGGTTTCGGCCTCTAGCGGCGGCGCGAATCTCCTCACAATCTCCTCACAGATTCTTCACTCTCCTCAGGCTCACAGCGCAGTTTCTTCAGCAGGACTGAGCGGTCATTAAGGGTTGGTGAGTCCTCCGGGTATCCCCTCCTCAGCCTCAGCGTAGCCAGTGGGTGGACTGTATATCCTTTACTACTGCTCCCACCCTTCTGATACTGCTTAGAGACGTCCCACACGTTTACAGTATCCAGCTGTGTCAGTCCATGGACGATAAGAGAAAATAGGATTTTTGTACTCACCGTAAAATCCATTTCTCTGACGTCCATGGACTGACACAGCACCCACCCTTCCTTTTTAAGGTTTGTACTGCTTTGTTACGAACTGAGGTCTGCTGACTGCAGGTGGGAGGGTAATGTCCGGAGGGACCGCCCCCTGGGTGGGGCTGTTCAGCTCTGGTTTGTTCTAGAATGTATGTTTCTAACATTCTGCCTAGATCTTCTCCTGTGAGCAGGGACATATACCACACGTTTACAGTATCCAGCTGTGTCAGTCCATGGACGTCAGAGAAATGGATTTTACGGTGAGTACAAAAATCCAATTTTTTCCTGGAAAATTGAAATTTTCAGAAACTGAAAAAAATTTAAATTCTGTGGAGTATTTACAAATTCAAAGTCTTTTTGTTACACTGGGAAGATGAAATGCAGTGTATATAAAAGTATTATGCCTTAAAGTATAGCTTATTCAGTAAATGAACTAAACTTGTTTAATATATTTTGTTTTTTATTACACATGTAATGACAAGCACTGTATATGTTAAGAACATTTCCATTATACATGACAGCAGGTAACCCCCCTCACCCTTTTCCCTCATAATTTAAAAGCTTCCTGCCAATACGCATTTTCAGTTATTGACAACAGCATACATTGCGCTTACAAGCGCTTGATCAATGTTCTCCTGATTTTCAGTAGTTATTTTATCTATAAATGAAAGCATTGTGTATTTTTGTGAGGCAGTGGTTTGTAACACTGCCATGCTTGAGGATGCTGCTGGTGAAGAAACACTTTGTGAGCATTTCTGCAATGAGGAATTTGGAGCAAAAAAGCTACTTGTACTTTCATTATGGAATTAGATGAGGACCAGAAAGTATATTTTAATGTCTTTAAAGGCACCTCTGGCATGCAAGGATGTGTTTTGTCATCCTTGTAGCATTTGGAAAATAATATTTCTTCTCACAATATTTTCAAATTGCAGCTTTGCTCTCAGCAGCAATTGCGCTGTTGAAAGGTTTCCAAACCCTAGATGTTGGTTTCCACATTTTACTGACCAGACTATAGGTAAAAAGTATGCTGTGATGGTGCAAAAATAATACGAATCATTAAAAGGTTAAAAAAGATAAACAAATTTGTCACAAAAATGTACCTTCTTACCTGTCCATTAAGGCCTGAGAGGACAGAAACAATCTACTGGATCTCAACAATCACCAAACTGTAGGAGGTACAGGATGGAGCCCACAAACAAACTAAACTGGAGCCTTTTCCCTGCAGTGCCCTCTTAGTGGCAGAAATGCATATTTCTCTTGTTCAAGAACTGCATTGAGAAGTAGTGTTACTTGAATTGTATTCCACGATTCGCTTGTCTTCGGCTTGCACATATAGCCTCAGAAATCCCTCATTAAGGTTGTAATGTAATATAGTTTGAATACCATGTCAGATATATTATCGTTGTAAAAGGATGTATTCCACACTTTTTTCCCCCCAAAAAAATAAATATTTTCCCAGTATTTTTTAGGCCTTTCGATCTCTAACTGGCTGTCCTCTTGTTGTAAAGTTCTGCGCAAACTGTTGGTGCTATATAAATCCTGTACAATAATAACAACTAGAGCTGTTTGCCAGTGTCCAGGCTCTAGAAGGCAACTTGGTTGGTTCCAGAATACCGTCATGTAATGTATGGATTGGGGGGGGGGGTATATGGGGCAAAAGTCTGACGAGTCACAGGATTCTCGTCCTACATCCACAGATCATGTTAGAGGCAGAGAAAGCAATAAACATTTTTCCCAAAGGAGGCAGTCTTCTGGCTGGGAACCATTTCCCAGCAGCCTAATAAAAGAACCAAAGCTATTAACCCCCAGAGCACTGGATGTTCAGCAACAGGAAGAGGACGGAGCATCCCAGTAGAATTTTTTTTTCTTTTATGGTTAAAAGCCTCAAAAGAAGGGGAATACTTTTTTTTCAAGAAAATGTAAAGACAAGACAAATTTCAAAAATGCTTTACGTATGTTAACCACTTCAAGACCGAAATACAAAATGCAGCTTTGAAATGGTTTACTGGGATTATGGCTGAGAATATCAGCCATAACCCTGTTTTTTTTGTTTTTGGCAGCTGGCTCTCATGAAAGCATTCAGAGCGACTCATGAGGCGCTGCAACACTTTCAGAAACAGCAAATCTTTTGCTTTTAAGAGTAAAGAAGAGATTTGGGGTCTTTTTGACCCCAGATCTCTCTCTCTCAAAAAAAAAAAACCTGTCATCCTTATTTCTATTACAAGGAATGTTTACAGGAATAAAAGTGATTTTTTACACACATATATATATATGTCACACACGCCTATGTAAAACGGTATTCGCACCACACGTGAGGTATCGTAAGGGAACGTTCAAACGAGAGGAATAATTCTAACACTAGACCTCCTCTAACGCTAAACAGGTAACATATAAAAGGCATTTAAAAGCGTTTCCTATGGAGAGCAAGTACCATCGTTTGTCCCATTCCACGCGCATGCACACTTTTAAAGCATGACATGTTAGGTATCCATTTACTCAGCATAACATAAGCTTTCTTTCACATTTTAGAAAAAATGGGGTATATGTGTTTTTTTTTCCAAATTTATTAAAGTAGTTTTCGCCAAATACATTGCGCAAATACTGTGTGAATTAAAAAAAAAAAAAAAAAAAAAAAAAAAGAGAAAAAAGCAACTACCGCCATTTTATTCCCTAGGGCAGTGATGGAGAGCCTTGGCACCCCATATGTTTTGGAACTACATTTACCATGATGCTCAACTGCTCTGCAGAGTGCATGAAAATCGTGGGAAATGTAGTTTTAAAACATCTGGTGTGCCAAGGTTCGCCATCACTGCCCTAGAGAATGGGTGCTCAACCTGTAGCCCCCCCATGAGGCACTGCAAGGCTGACAATTACAAGCATGACTCCCAAAGACAGAGGCATGACTGGATTTGTAGTTCAGAAACAGCTGGAGGGCCACAGGTTGAGCACTCGTGCCCTAGGGCGGGGGTAGGCAACCTCGGCCCTCCAGCTGTGATGAAACAAATCTCATCATGCCTCTGCCTCTAGGAGCTATGCCTGTGATTGTTAGGGTCTTGCGATGTCTCATGGGACTTGTAGTTTCAAAACAGCTGGAAGGCTGAGATTCCCTGCCCTAGGGTCTCTGCTAATAAAATAAATAAATAATAAATGTGTGGGGGTTAGAAGTAAATTTTATTTTTTTTAGCAAAAAATACTGATTTAAACAAAAAGCGCCAGAAAAAGCCTAGTATTAAAGTGTTTTAGACCCCTTTCACACTGAAGCACTGCTAAAGCGCTAGTTTTTGCGGTTCTTTAGTGGGTCGGTTTTTAAGGGCACGTGACAACGTGATGTAAAAAAAACACACAAAACACCAGTTTTGCAGTGCTTTCGAACTGCTTTTAAAGCAGAGTTCCGTCGAAAAAAATAAAATAAATTAGAAGTCAGCAGCTACAAATACTGCAGCTGCTGACTTTGAGGGCCAGTTCACACCATAGAAACGCAATCCGGATGCGTTCCAGGTGCTTTTTTGCATGCACGTTTTTGATGCGTTCTAGTGTGTTTTTGGTATGTTTTTAATGCAGTCCAGTGCTTTTTTTCACCCCTCTTTTTTATTAACCAAGATAAGGACAAGTGTGTTCCAGTGCGTTTTTGGTGCATTTAGGTGCGTTTATGCGTTTTACAGCGTTCCAGTACAGTCCAGCGCAGGTAAAATGCAGCATGTTCTACTTTTTTTCTGGAACTGCAAGCACTGGTGTGAACTATGCCATTGAAAACCATATAACCTACTTTCCATGCGTTTTTGATGCAGAAAAAAAAATGCACTGGACTGCATGTGGTGTGAACTGGCCCTTATTAGGACACTTACCTGTCCAGGGTGCCCGCAATGTCCTCACCCGATCTGTCCCTCGGCTCCCGGGTGCAGGCACCGGCATCTTCAGTAAGGGAAGTCGAGAAGTGAAGCCTTACGACTTCACAGCCTGGTTCCCTACTGTTCATGCGCAAATCGCGCTGCGCGTCCCTGCTGTCTTCTGGGACCTGTGCGTCTCCCGGACGACAGCAGGGGGGGGGCATAGAAGGGGCCGGACATGGCGTAGATTGCCACAGAATCTGCGGCGCTCTATCGCCGGAAGTGGGAGCAAATACCTAGATTATACAGATATCTGCTCCCCCCTGAAAGGTGCCAAATGTGACACCAGAGGGGAGGAACCGGAAGTTACATTTTTGGGTGGAACTCTGCTTTAGGGCACTGCCCATTAATTTCAATGGCCAGGGGTGTTTTTGAAGCGCTTTTTACAGCTCTCCAAACATCCCCCAAAAATGCTGCTTGCAGGACTTTTTCTACCGCCCCAGTGTGAAAGCACCCACTCAAAAGAATGGGAGGCAGTTTTCAGGTGCTATTTTTAGGGCTAAAACGCCTGAAAACTGCCTCAGTGTGAAAGGGGTCTAATAGTAAAAACACTGGTCGTTTCCATGTTTAGATGCCACTGCCTTTCCTCCCCCCCCCCCCCCCCCCCCCCATCAAGGGTCATGGACAGTAATGGTAATGCATATTAGCGTGTTGAATCAGAGGCCAAAAAAACATGCAGCCTAAATTAACCTCTTCATAAAATTGCAGTATGTAAATGAATGGATATTTTGGTTTAAAAAGATCATATTTTACAGGAAAAGCAATGTTCATTGCAGATTAAAGGTCATAAACTCAGTGGCTAACAGAAGTAACATATGGTGAATCAATAAGGAAGGTCTGAGTGGCCTGGTACATTATAGACTTAATAACATCATGCAAAGGTAATCTGCTTTTGTGTATTGAAAAACGCATAAACTTCAAGAGAGTTCTGCCTTTATACAAGGCATTAGTAAGACCTTATCTTGAATACAGTTCAATTGAAGGCAGCTCACAAAAAGGATGCTGTGGAACTTGAAAGAGTGCAGACTAAAGACAATTAAATTAATAAGGTGCTTAAGAGCCTCAGCTGTGTCAAAAGTAACCACACTGAATTTATTCTCCTATGCCCTGGTTCACACTGGTGCGATTTGACATGTCAAATCGCATGTCAAACCGGCGAAATTTGCCGCAAATTGCGGGCAATGGCACCGTCCTAATCGGTGCGACGCCGCATCTGCAGCGCTGCACCGATTACAAAAAGTAGTTTCTGTACTACTTTTTGCGATTTCAGCTGCGATTTACATTGAGACTGACAGGCAGGAGTGAAATCGTGCAAGTTCAGCTGAACTCGCACGGCTTCACTCCCGCAGCCCCAGTGTGAACCTGGGCTTAAGGTGTGCAAGCAAGGATATGTTGTATAAATAATGAAATGGCCCTTACGGAAAATTTTGTGGAAATGTGTTAACTATGTGAACTGACCGTCCGGTTTCAGAAAAGACTTTACAAGTGTGTGTGGACTATTGCAAGACACTGGGGAAATTATGGCATCTTACTCCAGATTAACCAGTTAAAATGTCCATCATTCTTTATTCCTTTTTTCATAAATGAAGCCCTTTGCTTTTTGACTTACATTCTTGTAAATAATAAAACCTCCATGGCTGTCAGAGGAAAATTGACCCCATACTGGATAAAATGGTAATCTATGGTGGAGTCAGATCCTAGCTGACTTCCAAGATTACAGTACATCAATAATAAGTGGCACCATCCATCACTATATAAAAGGATAGTGGCTTCCATACTAGAAAGCACCTCACTTCAGAAAGACAGGCACAGAAAAGCTAAATTGGATTTTGCCAAAATCCATGATAAGCCACACTCATTTTAGTAGAATCTTTTTTGGACAGATGAAATGAGATTGAGTTTTTGGTGAATTACAGCTGCTCTGTGTTCACAGGAAAAAAACAAAAGCTTTTACAAGGATCAGGACGACACTGAATGCAAAAAGCACCTTGAGCCGATTTAGTTCTCATTTGTAGTGCTATACAAGTTACGCACTCACTAGAAAAGAGCACTAAACCTACTGTGAAGCATGGAGGCGGCTCCATTATAATATGAAGATAATAAAAGGAAGATGGCAATACCCAGTGATAAAGAAAACTGTTGTTGCAGAACATGGGTTCTCCAGCTGGCTAAACACCCAAAGCATGCATCCAAGAGCATGCAGAATTTATTGAAAAGCAAAGACTGGACTATTCTGAAGTGGTAGGGAATTATGAGCCCTTTATTTAGAGCTAAAGAAAGCTTGATCACAGTTCTTACCTTAAAAGATTGTGCTGTGTATTGTCAAGTTAGGAGTACCAATATTATGTCTATGCCATTTTTGTTTTATTAACAAGAATATCTAGGTCATAAATTGAAAGCAAAGAGTCTGCTTGATGGACAATAGAAGAACTTTGCCTTGAAATAAAGTTGAAACTGACGCATTTAAATTTCATCCAAAGGAAAAGCTAGAACAAAATAATTTAAAAAGTGTAAACCCCAACATATATCCAGTAAAGTGAACAGCGTCAGATGATACACAGAGATTAAACAAATCTCCCTACATACGTTTTACATGTATATCTGCAGTCTTCAGCTTTATGAATTCTTTAGAAAGTGCAGATCGTGTTCGAGATTTTCTCTTCCTGTTCAGCACTGGAAGTTAAGTCTGGGCATACAGCCAAGACAGCGGATTGAAGGAAAGGCACACACCCTCTCTCCACATAGGCAGAGACTTGGAGAGCTGTTCCCTGACTAGATCAGCTCTCTGCTAATAAAATTATAGCAACCTCCCGACACAACTTCAGCCTGGTTTTATCTCAGTTGACAGAGAAGTTGTCAGACATTATCATGCAGATAACAGAACAGAGCAGGAGAAAGCCACAGGACTTAGTGCTTTGACGAAAGATAAGAAAACGCTGCAGATTTATTTGCTCAGATCAAATGTCAAGAATCAGGTTTACATCCACTTTAAGCTTCAACTGTAAAACAGCTACAGTCCCACCAGCTGTACACTGGGTACTGCAATTATATTATTTGTGGCTCGGTTTCAATCAAGTGATGCACTGACAAGGGGAAACAAGTGAGAGGAAAAGCACTTATTCCAGTCTTTTACATCTGGTGTTAAAGTGTTACTAAACCCAGTAATCGTTCATCCATCCCCACCCCCCCTCCCCCGCAGTGCCCACAGCTTACAAATCATTTTTTTTACATTAAAATACTGCCACTATATACCTTTTTGACCGATATGTATACCATGGTCATGTGATAAACTGCAGGGTCTGCCCGATTGCTGAGTGTTCAGGTAGGAGAAGATTTCCAGTACAGCCTGTGTACTCATGCTGTTATGAGAGGCGGATCATCAATCAAGATGTGACATCCCACCCACTGTGTTCTTTTTTAGTTACTGGGCATGGAGGGAGGGTCTGGGCTGTCATTTAGGATCTGGATACACGCCCAAATGTGTGATATCAATACAATGTGACCTGAAAAGCCCAGCTCAACAAGAAAATGTTCTCTCCAGCAAAAGAGACCAAACTGAGTATGTTCAGCCTTACTACTCTGACTGTCTTATCTTGACTTGCTGATAGAGACCAGACCCTGCAGGAGGGGGAGGATCTGTCCATATAGGGTCAAATAGCCTTTTTACACAATACAGAGGATTAACCCCTTAAGTTCCACAGTGAGTATAACAAGCATGATATTCTGCCAATACAGACAGATTTTACGGTTGTGGGTTTAGTAACCACTTTAACATGTTATATTCATTCTATACCAAAACCAAACTATTATAAATTCTGTGCTAAGTAACATGTGTAATTGTCAAATATTTAAAAGCAAACACATTCAAGATTATAAAGAACTAGATATTTACTAAAAACATTGCAAAGAAAAAAGAAAAACGCGTGTTGCAGTCAGCCATATTTTATTACAACACTGTGGGCATGGATGACAGTTGTCAGTTGCCTTGCAGCTTACAATCTTATTTCCCGAGTAGTGTTTGAAGGGAGCAGATCATTTGAATTGGCCCAGGTTAACATTGTTGGCTGATATCTATAAAACCATAATTATGTATTGTCCATATCAAGAATCTTAAAGTTCACCTGATTAGTATTCTGAACTGATTCCACAAATTAAATGCACATACTTTCAACATCTTCATAAGCACCGCTGGGAACTCCTAAACTCAGGATGCAGTAAAAATCCCAACACTTTCTAGAAATGCCAAGAGCTGATCCATATCTTTTCTGACCCACACCTGCATCTTCGCAAAGTTTTGAAGCTTCTTAGGGTGCTCTTGCAGATGCTTGAAGTAATTGCAAAATCCACATGATGACACCATTCATTTTAGTCACAGAATCAATAAGTATGCATGGAATAATAAAAGGCCTACTTCAACGTACCAACTAGTGAGTGCTATGAAACAGAATCTGAAATTTCTGAGAGTACATAAACACAGATGAGTGAATGGTGCTAACCCAAGGGCATGGCCACCTGTATAAATTATACACAAAGTAAGATCAGGGAGAAAAGGGAAACACCAATATACTATATGTATATTCTTCAGCAACAGCAGAAAAACCAAAATGCCCATACTGGTCCAGTCCTTTGGGCTACCTTGTGGTAATTGACACTTAATGGATCCTTCTAAATGTGGTTATGGAGAGTAAAACATGAGGTAATGTTTAAAAAACATTTTTTTCCCATAAAATTGTGTCAGTAGCCACTGTCAACACATATCTAAGAGGAAGACGGGCTGTGGTGTGGTCACTCGGCACTTTCTGCCCGAATTCCCGGAAAAAAAAATTACAATCTCCTCTGATATTCAGGTGCAGCTCATTGATGTTGCTCTTCATTGCTTGTACTTGGAGTTCGGCTTCTTATCTGACTGCGTAACTGTTCTATCAATTCTGGGTTTTGTTGTTGCATTTGTTGAGCAAACTGTTGTCCTCTAAAACAAAAATGCACAATTTAAAAACAAAATCACTATATAAATTTCTAGAAAACATCTTACACTTTAAAGCAAAGTTCCAATCAAAAGTTTTTGTTTGTTTTGTATAGCAGTGGGAAAGGGGGTTAGAACGTTAGCTAGACTTTTACTGCTGCCTGTGACTCCACTGGGGACATTTACACTCATTTATTCTGACGATAGGAAGGCAGCACAAAGGATGAAAAACGTATCTAATCAGGACAGACACAGTACATTTTTACTAAAAGAAGAGAAAGGTTTAAATCTCTGCAAGGTTTCTATTGTTGTCTTTGGATTTGTGTCTCATTTCTTGAGAGTAGGTGGTAGGGAAATCTAGCCAATGGGGGATTTTATGGGTAGGAACCATAAAAATAGGATTTTTTGTATTCAGCGTAAAATCCTTTTCTCTGTCGTCCATGGACGGACACAGCCTTCTTAAGTCTTGACAGTTGGGTTATGTTCCTGTTCATAGGAGAGGACTAGGCAGACATGTTAAAGTAACATGTATTGAAATATCTAACAGAGTTGAACAGCCCTGCCCAGGGGGCAGTCCCTCCAGACATAACCCTCCGCCCTGCAGCATGTAGCCTCAGTTCGTAACAAGCAGTACAAACCTAAAAAGGAGGAGAGGTGGGTGCTGTGTCCGTCAATGGACGACAGAGAAAAGGATTTTACGGTGAGTACAAAAAAAGTACTAGTTACACTTACCGGTAACGGGTTTTCTAGGAAATCTTCCAGGACGGCACACCTGAGATGATGGGTTCCACCTGACAGGAAACACAATCAACAGAGTTTAAAAGGCCCCAACCCTTCCCTCTGTCCTTCAGTTATGACAAAGAATAAGCCCACACCGGTGTCAGAGGGTACCTTCTGTGAGAATAAAACATCACCAACAATTAAGGGTAGGGAAGTAGGCCTGCCGTCCTGGAAGATTTCCTAGAAAACCCGTTACCGGTAAGTGTAACTGGTACTTTTCTCTAGTCATCTTCCAGGATGGCACACCTGAGACGATGAGCAAGAAGTTCAGGCCTACCTTAGGGTGGGATCACCGCTTGTAGGACCTTCCTGCCAAATCCTGAGGGGACAACAGCTCCACTCTGTAGTGTCTCAGGAAGGTATTTTGGCTCGTCCAAGTTGCTGCTCTGCAGATTTGATCGATCAAAGCGCCTGCCCTTTCTGCCCAGGAGGTCGCCAGAGATCTAGTTGAGTGAGCTTTAATATGAGCTGGAACAGGTTTTTCTGACTGATCATAAGCCACTGCGATAGTCTGTTTTATCCACCTGGCTATCGTAGGTTTAGAAGCCTGAAGCCCTTTCTTTTGACCGGAGAAGCTAATTAATAAATGATTTGATCTCCTGAACTCACTCACTCTTGTCTAAACAGACTAGAAGACCTCTAACGTCTAGTAAATGAAACTTTTCCTCTGACATTTTTGGGATTCTGACAAAAGGAGGGGAGAATAATTTCCTGTGACCTGTGAAAATCTGAGGTCACTTTAGGCAAATATAAAGGATCCTGTCTGAGGATTACCCTGACCTCTAGAAGCAACAAAAATGGCTCTTTTATAGTCAGAGCTTGTAGGTCGCCAACCCTTCTGGCTGTGGTGATCGCCAGAAGGAAGGCCATTTTAAGTGACAAAAACTTAACCGAAACCTGAGCTAACGGCTCAAAGGGCTCTTTGGTTAGAGCATCTAATACCAGGGATAAATCCCAAGGTGGGAACCGGTTTGTTCTCACTGGGGAAACCCTTTCCCTGGCTGTCAAAAATCTCTTTACCAGTGGGATTAAGGCCAGTCTTTGGTCAAAAAACACTGATAAAGCTGCGACTTGGACCCTGAGGGTCTTGACTGCTAGGCCCTGGTCAGCTCCCTCTTGGAGGAAATCCAAGACCATCAGGATTGTTTGGGGAGAACCTTCTCTAGACTGGGCCCAGCGAGAGAAGACTCTCCAAACTTTCGCATAGATTTGCCTAGTGATTGGCTTCCTACTCGTCAAAAGTGTGTCAATCACCTTCTCCGAACATCCCCTACGCCTGAGGATTTCCCTCTCAAATACCATGCCATCAGGGAAAGAAACCCTGGATCGGGATGGAAGACTGGTCCTTGGGAGAGGAGATCGTGTCTGGACGGGAGAAGCAGCGGAGGAGCAGTCGACCACCTCCTCAGGGTGGGGAACCATGCCCTCTTCGGCCACCAGGGTGCGATCAGAATACGGCACCCATTTGAACGGGATAGCTTCTGCAATACCCGGGGAATGAGCATCAGGGGAGGGAACGCGTACGCCAGAGAGAATTCCCAATTTTGAGCTAAGGCATCTATTCCTCTGGATCCCTGCTCTCTTGTGAGAGAGAAGTACTTGTGAACCTTCCTGTTCTTCCTGCAGGCAAACAAGTCTATCTCTGGTTTGCTAAAGTGTCGGCTTACCAGAGAGAAAACTTCTGTGTTTAGCTCCCATTCTTCCTGATGAATGGTCTGTCTGCTGAGAAAGTCTGCCTGGATGTTGAGGGACCCTTTCACATGGACTGCTGAAACAGAGAATATATTTCTCTGCTTCCCCCAGGATTTCTTGGGTTAGTTTCATCAGCCTGCTGGACCTTGTTCCCCCCTGATGGTTTAGGTAGGACATGGCCACTACATTGTCCAAGAAGATCTGTACTTCCCTTCCCTGGACCTGATTTCGGAAAAAGTTTAACGCCTTTCCGACCGCAAACAACTCCCTGAAATTGGAGGAAGCTTTGCTCTGCTCCCGGTCCCAAGGGCCCTGGGCGAAGAGATCTCCCATGTGAGCTGCCCAGCCCCAGGCACTTGCGTCCGTGGTCAGAATCAGCAGATTTTGCCGAGTCCAGGACCACCCCCCCCGACAGGTTGTCCGGGTTCAGCCGCCAGTCTAGGCAGTGTTTTGCTTCTTCCGAGAGGCGGACCGTTAAGTCCAGGGATTCTCTTCTTCCGTCCCAGGAGGAGAGAAGGAATCCCTGGAGCCCCCGAGAATGGAACTGTGCCCATTGGACCGCTGGAATGCAGGATGACATGAGCCCTAGAACCTTCATAACGGTCCTTAGAGATGCCTCCCCTGCACCCTGGAGAGTAGACACTGCTCTCTGCACCTTTAAGATCTTCTCCAGTGGAAGAAAGATCCTCTGGCTGACTGAGTCTACCCTGTATCCTAGAAACACCTTGGATTGTGAGGGGTCCAGGGAGGATTTCTCTCGGCTGATCAACCACCCCAGCGATTTTAGGGTGGACAGCACTTTTTCTCGGTCTGCCTGGAGTTGTTCCAGGACTGGACCGAAGATTAACATGTCGTCCAAGTATGGGATCAAGGCTATCCCCCCCTGGAGGTGTAAGAAAGACACCACCTCGGCCAGAACCTTGGTAAAGATTCTCGGGCTGGCCGCTAGTCCGAAGGGGAGTGCCTTGAACTGCCAGTGTTGGACGCCCTGTTTTTTCTGTACTGCAAACCTCAGGAAATTCTGATGTTTTGGGGCAATGGGGACGTGCAAGTAAGCGTCCTTCAAATCTAAGGTAATCATGAAAACTCCTTCTTGAAGGTGTCCTCTGACCGTATAGATACTCTCCATCCGGAACTTTTTGCATACCAAGAACTGGTTTAGTTTCCGTAAATTTATGATCAGTCGGAATTTTCCGGATGGTTTTGATACCACAAATATGTGGGAATAAAACCCCCGGCCGCACTGATCCACGGGAACAGGGATAATGACCTCCTGTTCTGCTAGTTCACGGACACTCTCCAACAGGCCCCTTGCTTTCAATGAGTCCTTGGGGAGATGAGTAAGAACAAAGTCTGGGGGAGGAAGGGACAGAAATTCTAATTTGTAACCTTCCCTTATCAGGTTTAGGATGTAAGGGCTCTGTGTGATGTTTTCCCATTGAGGGATGAACCACGAGAGCCTCCCACCAACTCTTATGTTGGCGTCATTTGGACTCCTTGTTAGAAGTACCGGGCCTGGAAAAAAGGATTCCACCTTTTCCCTTGCTCCTGTTTCCCCTTAAAATTGTCTTATGGGGGGCCTCGAAAAAATTTCTTCCCTTTATCCTTTTTGGGTTTGGTAGGAAATTTTTTGCCTTTTTCTGTAGAACGGGACAGAACTTGCTCTAGGTCTGAACCGAAGAGCAGAGCTCCTTCAAAAGGGTATACCACAAAGACGAGACTTGGATGTCACATCCCCATCCCACGTCTTTACCCAAAGGGCTCTTCTAGCTGAATTAAGAAGGGCTGCCGATTTAGCAGTAGTTCTAACCGTTTCTACAGCAGCATCTGCTAAATAGGCTACTGCCTTGCTAACCCCCTCCAGAGAATCTAATACCTCTTTAGATTTACTCTCATGGGCTACGTGCTCTATTAGCCTGTGAACCCATGCATCCGCATTTCTGGCGACACAGGCGGAGGCTAATGCTGGGCCCATAGCAGCAGCGTTGGCGTCCCAGGCTCTCCTGAGTAGCGTTTCTGATTTCTTGTCCATCGGATCCTGAATATTTCCGGAATCTTCAAATGACAAATCCGAACGTTTGGAAACTTGAGCTAATGAAGCATCCAAAACGTGGAACTTTGAAGACTTTCTTCTTCCTCAGCTTTAAAGGGGCACCTGCGCTTCCAAGTTTTAAGCTTCAACACTTTGCGCTCAGGATCTTTCCACTCTCTTATAATTATCACTTTAAGAGATTGATGTACCGGAAAGGATTTGGCCTGAGCTTTTCCCAGTCCCCTGTACACTCTATCCTGTGCCGAGATTTGAGTGGATGGTAACTGAATGTCCTCTGAGGCATAGATAGCCTTGGAGACCCTCCATATCTTCCGCTGCAAAGAGATATCCCCCAGGTCTAGCTTCACAGAGACTATCCTGATCAGAGTCCTCTCCTTCCTCTCTAGAGCTTTGGTCTGAGGTCTCCACCTCTTCATCATAGTCACCAGGAGACTGTCCCTGGGATACCTCCGTAAAACCTGCCGGAGTTCCAAATAGAGAGGGGGAGCTCTCCCTACCTAAGGGGGCTTCTACTCGCTTCACTACCGTAGCCTTGAAGGATTGAAGGGTAGCTAACATTTCAGCCTGTAGTGCTTTGCACTCCTTCACAGTCTGTGCTGTCTCCTTTCCTGCTAGTTTGTAAATGCATTTGAAGCAAAAGGGTATTGCGTGGTCCTGTGGGAGTTTCTCGTTACAATTCCCACAACGCTTAAATTTACTACTGTCTTTAGCCCTAGACCTACTGGTCGTCCCCTGGGCAGGGCATTCAGTCTCTGAAAAAGGACAAATAGACCCTGTTAAGCCATTACCCCTAGGGTATCTTGCGGGGAGAGGGAAAAATAGGGCCACCCCAAATCTTCTCCCCCCGCCAGCTGAATTACTCACCCCGTCGCGATTTCTGATGCCGGAATCGGTTCGTCCTCCTTCTCCATGCCGCTTTGGGTAGCCCACCTGACTGGGCAGAATCGCTCTGGGCAGGTTGGGGGGACACAGAACCGCTGACCCCCGCTCCATTACCGCTCCTCTACTGCAGGCCACACCAGCGCGCCCTCCGGCACCCAGCATCCGGATATGCGCAATGGCCGCCGAACGATGCCGAGGACAACCCGCGGCAGATATGAAATCTCTGGGCTTCTGCATCTGTAGAATACAACACCGCCAGCTACCGAGACTTCCTCCCCCCTCTGGGGGATATCCGAGCGGCTCCCCCATGCCATCCATCACTGTCAGGTAGGAGGAGAGAGTGGGCTATAAGGTCTCTGGGGTTATGGACACACTCACCGTGTCCAGTGCTACCAGTTTCTCAGGGGGATTCTTGAAATATCGGTCATGTATTCCCCCTGAGAATGTATGGAAAGGGGGGGACCCCCCTAAAAGGAGCAAAGGCTCTGTCAGACTTTGCAGCCCCCACTGGCTTCTCTTGGTCTGACATTCTAGGGGGGGGGCTTGGGGGACTTCGGTCCCAGACCTTGGTCCTTAAGGTTAGGAAAAAAAAAATAAACTGTTTCGCTGCTATCCTGTGGGAAACACAATCAATAACTGAAGGACAGAGGGAAGGGTGAGGCCTTTTAAACTCTGTTGATTGTGTTTCCTGTCAAGTGGAACCCATCATCTCAGGTGTGCCGTCCTGGAAGATGACTAGAGAAATCCTATTTTCTCTTTTCGTCCATGGACGGACACAGCCTTCTTAAGTCTTGACAGTTGGGACGTCCCAAAGCAGTGTCAAAAACGAGGGGTGGGAACAGTAATCAAAAAACCAATTTCACACCAAGCAAGCAGAGCTCCTCAACGGAGGAGTTGCAACCTTAAACAGTCGCCTGCAAAACCTTGCGGCTGAAGGATGCATCTGAAGATGCACTCACATCATCCTCGAAATTTTTTGGAGAAAGCGTGCACGGACAAACAAGTCGCCGCCCTGCACACCTGTGAGAGAGAGGCTTGATGTCGGAAAGCCCAGGAAGCACCAATTGCCCTGGTTGGGAGCGCCGTGACCGGAAAGGAGGGCGCGTGCCTCTTAAGGGCATAGGCCCGCACAACGGTCTACCTGATCCACCTAGAAAATGGTGGCCGACGAGACCGCCAGGCCTTTTTGTGGACCATACACCGACACAAACAGCGAGCCAGACTTTCGAAACGAAGCCGTAGCAGACAGGTACACCCGCAAGGCACGTACCACGTCTAAAGTTTGAAGCGCAGACTCTCTGGGATGCGATGACCGAGGACACAAGGATGGAAGTACAATGTCCTCATTCAGGTGGAAAGCCGAAACCACCTTTGGAAGAAACGAAGATCGCAGGCGTAGTACCGCTTTATCCTTATGGAGGATCAAATATGGGGACTTGCAAGGCAAGGCCGCCAATTCAGAAACCCTTCTGACAGAAGTAATGGCCACTAGAAAGGCCACCTTCTGAGATCACGTCAAGAGAAGAATCTCTCTGATGTTCTCAAAGGGAGGTTCCCGAAGAACCGAGAGCACCAGGTTCAAATCCCAAGGAGGGAGAGGTGGTCTAAATGGGGAAAGCCCCAGTCAAACCTCCTGTACAAAAATGTACCCACCAGGGAATGGGACGCCAAAGGCCAGTGAAAGAAAACAGCCAAGGCTGAAACTGACCCTTAGTGGTGATTAAAACAAGCTTTTGATCCACTCCATGCTGCAAAAAACAGCAGGACCCCAGAAACCGAAAACGTCCGTGGACGGCACTCCATCTCTACGCACAAGGAGATGTAGGCCCTCCAAGTGCGATGGTAGATCTTCCAGGAGGAAGATTTTTGTGCCCTCAGCCTGGTCGAGATGACCGAATCCGAAAGACCTCGGTCCCTTAGTACCTGGCTGTCAATAGCCATGCTATAAGGCCAGCGGCTGTAAGGCAGGATAAAGTATGGGACCTTGAGACAGAAGGTCCTCCCACATTGGCAGCTGCCAGTGTGTTCGCCACCAGGCGTACAAAGTCAGCGTACCAAGGATGCCGGGGCCATCCAGAACGATTAGGATCACCGGGATCCCCTAGATCTGCACACTGGAGGAGCAGACGAGGAAGCAACATAGTAAGGGATAGGCATAAATTAGCCGATACTGACCCCATGGGGCCCCCAACACGTCTGCCTAGGGATCTCTGGACCTGACCACGAATCTCAACATCATGCGATTGAGTCAAGAAGCCAGGAGGTCCACGACCAACGTCCACCTCTGGCAAAAGGTGTAGACACCCCTCCGGATGGAATGAGCATTCCCCTTGGTCCAGCAACTGGCGACTCAAATAGTCCGCCAGTTAGAGTTCTACACCCTGGATGTAGACGGCCGACAGAGCCGACATGCTTCTTCCCGTCTACCGCAGAATGTCCAGATGGTTGACATAAGCCACAGCCGTGGCATTGTCTGACTGGATCCTGATCGGGCACCCTTGTAGTCTCCACGACTACGAAGAGAGACATATCCTAATCGCCCGAAGTTCCAGAACATCGACCGGCAGACGGAATTTGTCCAGAGACTTTGGACCGACTGAACCCCCCCAGACTCCGCCCCCCCCAGCCTGTGAGGCTGGATCGTAATTACAGTTCAATAGAAAAGAAGGAAATGCCGGGAATGTCAGCCACCAAGTCAGAGAGGCCCTGACTAGGCGATTCACCTGAATCTGATCATCCAGAGACAATGGGGATGTGTTCCATAGGACAGAATCTCCCCTCCAAACGTGGACCTGGGAAAACGGTACTGCCTCGAAGGAGGCCATCATGAGATCCAACTCACTGCAGCCTGGAGCATCCGCAACCTCTCTGGGAGAAAACTCTTGCCTCTGATGAGCACAGAGCCAGCCCCAGGTATTCTAGGCGCCGAGTCTGATCTAGTACCGACAACTGGAGGTACAGCATCCACCCGAAGTCTTGGAGAGTCTGACTGACTATAGACACGTCTTCCTCTAATTCTAACCTGGAAACAGGTTATAAAAGAAGACCCTGCAAAGAACCAACGATGACAATGTCGTGCAGACTCAGCAAGGCTAGAACCGGGGCGAGCACCCTGGTGAAACTCTTGGTGCTACCACTAGGTCAAAATGGAGAGTCATAAATTTATAGTGGTTCCCCTTGACCGCTAAACGCAGGAACCTCTGGTGCCTGTCGCATATGGGGACCCAGCACGCGTCCCTGAAGTCCAGGGACGTCAGAAGGTCCCCTGGATGGAGCGAACCAACTCCATCCTGAATTTCCGAATCCCCAACAAGTCTTGCACTGCCCCATCAGGGCAGTCCGAGGAGACGGTAGGTCAAAGAAACCATTCGGTGAACAAGAAAGAAAAAACATAGATCTTGTATGAAGAGACCACTTCGCCAACTCCGTGGCCGGAAAAACCGGAAGGCTACACATAGGCATTAAGGGCCTTGAGGCCTAAGATTGGACAACTCCATCCTCTTCTGGGACCATGAATAGATTCGAGCAGAATCCCAGAAACCTGTATAAACTAATGGAGTTCGCAGTAAATAAGGAAAATATCCCAGTAATAGTGGTGGGGGATTTTAATGCAGTATTGAATAAAACTATGGATAGATTCCCGCCAGGGGCACAGACTGATAGGGGAGGTGAGGGATGCCTAACCCAGTTTTTGGAGGAGGTTGGATGATGTGATATTTGGAGAACGGGACACCGGGATGAGCGGCAGTACTCATGTTTCTCAAGCACATACTCTACACTATCTATAATAGATATGGCCCTGGGCAATTGGGTAAGCCTACAGTTAGTAAAATTGCTTACTATCCAAGAGGGGTAAAAAAAAAAAAAAAAATCTATCCATCAGCATACATGTGCTTCCACTGAGGAGACCTTACATTTTAGAGTTAGGACTGCAGCACACAGGGAGCCGTGACGAGGCCTGCAGCTTACACATGCATTTGCAAATGCGTGCAACTAAACCCCTGTTTTTAAACGCACCGTTAGACAGGTGAAGTCGGTTGGTTGCTGATTGGTTGGTAAGTTGAGCTTGGACATTCTGTGTTTTTTGTTTATATCCAAGAGGGGTGTCGGATCACTCTCCACTGGTGCTGACACTGAATACAGGGAAAAAGTGTCCTTCAGGTAATTGGAAAATAAGCCCCTTCTGGTTGGAACTGATGGGTAAACCGGAGGAGATGGGTATAAAACTGCGAGACTTTATGGACTTTAAATTCGGAGACAGCACCAGACGGAGTGATATGGGATGACCTAAAGGCCTTCCTTAGGGGGGTATTGATTCAGCAGGTGGCCAAGATTAAGAGAAGCTCTAGAGAATGGGAAGAGAAGATTAGGAAAGAGGTGTTGGAGGCAGAAAAAAGATATGAGGACCCAACCCTGACGAAACAAAGGAGATGGCTTGAGAAACAACAGGAGTATAAAATGGCAGTTAATAGGAAAATCGAGAATAAGCGCCTCTTTCAAGGGCAGAGTGCCTTTGTGAAAGGGGAGAGTGTAGGTCATACATTAGCTCTTTTAACCAAAACTAACTCGGCTCCCTCTAATATCCCCACAGTTAGGACCTTGGGGGGTGTGATATCCTCTCAAACATCCCTAATATTGGAAACATTTGAGATATATTATCAGGACCTATATAAATCAAAAAGAGGGGATGAGATGCCACAGATGGATGAGTGTTTGGGGGGAATAGAAACACCAGTTTTGTCAGAAGAGGACAGAAATACTAGAGAAGCCCCAATAACTTTAGCGGAACTGCAACAGGCAGCGGTGGGGATGGCGAATCAGAAGTCCCCTGGGCCAGATGGCTTACCAGTTGAGATTTACAAACGGTATGGTAAGGTATTGCTCCCGGAACAATTAAAGGTGCTGAACTGGGTGGTAGAAGGGGGGAGGTTGCCTGCCTCAATGTCAGAAGCCGTTATAATAGTGCTCCAGAAAGAAGGGAAAGACCAAATTAGATACATCATCTTATAGACCGATATCATTGCTATGCTCGGATGTTAAAATATTGGCCAGGGTGCTGGCGGCTAGGATGAATAAATACATTCAAAAACTCATACATCCGGATCAGTCCGGATTCATCCCGAACAGATCTACCAGTACCAATATCAGAAGGCTATATTTGAACTTACAGACGCCAACTGAGAATACAGGTGACAAATCCATCCTATCCCTAGATGCCACCAAGGCTTTTGATAGCCTAGAGTGGGATTATCTCTGGCATGTCTTAGAGAAATTTGGGGTCGGCCCCGTTTTCATTAAGTGGGGTAAAAACACTTTATAACTCCCCAAGTGCAAAAATAAAAATCAACAACCAATATTCAAAGACGTTTAGGTTAGAAAGGGGGACAAGGCAGGGATGTCCTTTGTCCCCCCTTATTTTTGCCTTGGCAATAGAGGCACTAGCAATTGCGATCAGAACAACACAGGGCATACATGGATTCCAGAGAAGGGTACGGGAGGAAAATAGTCACTATGTGGATGATGTCCTCCTTTTTTTGGAGGATTCTACAACATCCTTAAAAACGGCAGTGAAAACAGTGGAGACATTTGGACGATTCTCGGGCCTGGTGATGATAAACTGGGAAAAGTCTGTTCTTCTGCCGGTAGATCCAGTAGCAATTGCCGCAGTTACAGGAATCCCCCAATTAAAAAATAGCGGAGAAAATGGATATCTGGGGATAGTGGTAACACGAGACCCAGAACAATACATTAGTAATAATTTAGCGCCCTTTTAGTTAAGTTTAAACGTAAAGTTGATATTTGGGGACGGCTTCCTCTATCGGCTGGCTGGACGAAAGCAATTTAATTAAGATGATCTGGATGCCACAGCTGCTTTATGTTCTCCATAATTCTCCAGTGTGGATAGGTAAAGGTTGGTTTAAAAAAAATTGAGACCCTCTTCAGGGAATTAATCTGGAAGAAGGGAAAGGCGAGAAATAGTCTTGAAACATTACAACTGCCAACAAATAAGGAAGGTTTGGCCGTCCCACAACCCTCGTAGCCATCTCTTAGCGGCGCAGCAACAGCACCTGGGGGGGGGGGGGGAGAGAGTATCATAGGAGGAAGGAGTGGGAAAAAAATTATGTTAATTGGGGGGCCCCACATAACTCCATAATAGAAGACCCTAGAGGCCGATTCCTTCCCTGTCAAGAATCCAACATTAAGGATGGTTACAAGAATATGGCAGGCAGGAAAGTTAGCACTGGGGTACAAGGGACCAACGGAATACTGGAAAACAAACACCTGCGAGAAATGCTAGCTATGGGTAAGTTAAAAGAATGGGAAAGACTAGGTATAACCAGACTAGCGCAATTATACGTAGGTAATATATTGAAATCCTTTTCAGAACTAAGCAGAGAGTATGCTATCAAATTCCTTGTTTTATACCTATTTGCAGATTAGACATGCCCTTCAAGCCCAATTCAAAACCATCCGGTAAGATGGCAAAAAATCCCCCACCTTCAACGGCTAATTAAGTCAGGAATTTCTAAAGGCCTTAATTCAGAATAATACGCAGAATTAGTGGTGGTTTCTATATCGAGAGAGAGAGAGAGAGAGAGAGGAGAGGAGAGAGAGGAGAGAGAGAGAGAGAGAGAGGAGAGAGAGAGATATCGAGAGAGAGAGAGAGAGAGAGAGATATCGAGAGAGAGAGAGAGATATCGAGAGAGATATCGAGAGAGAGAGAGAGAGATATCGAGAGAGAGAGAGAGAGATATCGAGAGAGAGAGAGAGAGAGATATCGAGAGAGAGAGAGAGAGAGAGATATCGACGAGAGAGAGAGAGAGAGAGATATCGAGAGAGAGAGAGAGAGAGAGATATCGAGAGAGAGAGAGAGAGAGATATCGAGAGAGAGAGAGATATCGAGAGAGAGAGAGAGATATCGAGAGAGAGATATCGAGAGAGAGAGATATCGAGAGAGAGAGATATCGAGAGAGAGAGAGATATCGAGAGAGAGAGAGAGATATCGAGAGAGAGAGATATCGAGAGAGAGAGAGAGAGATATCGAGAGAGAGAGAGATCGAGAGAGAGAGAGAGATATCGAGAGAGAGAGATATCGAGAGAGAGAGATATCGAGAGAGAGAGATATCGAGAGAGAGAGATATGAGAGAGAGAGATATCGAGAGAGAGAGAGAATCGAGAGAGAGAGAGATATCGAGAGAGAGAGAGATATCGAGAGAGAGATATCGAGAGAGAGAGATATCGAGAGAGAGATATCGAGAGAGAGAGAGAGAGATAGATATCGAGAGAGAGACGAGAGATATCGAGGAGAGAGAGATATCGAGAGAGAGATATCGAGAGAGAGAGGATATCGAGAGAGAGGAGAGATCGAGAGAGAGAGAGATATCGAGAGAGAGAGAGAGATATCGAGAGAGAATCGAGAGAGAGATATCGAGAGAGAGAGAGATCGAGAGAGAGAGATATCGAGAGAGAGAGAGAGAGATATCGAGAGAGAGAGAGAGATATCGAGAGAGAGAGAGAGATATCGAGAGAGAGAGAGATATCGAGGAGAGAGAGGAGAGATATCGAGAGAGAGAGAGAGATCGAGAGAGAGAGAGAGATCGAGAGAGAGAGATATCGAGAGAGAGAGAGAGAGATCGAGAGAGAGAGAGAGATATCGAGAGAGAGAGAGAGATCGAGAGAGAGAGAGAGATCGAGAGAGAGATATCGAGAGAGAGAGATATCGAGAGAGAGAGAGAGATATCGAGAGAGAGAGAGAGATATCGAGAGAGAGAGAGAGATATCGAGAGAGAGAGATATCGAGAGAGAGAGAGATATCGAGAGAGAGAGAGAGAGAGATATCGAGAGAGAGAGAGAGATATCGAGAGAGAGAGAGATATCGAGAGAGAGAGATATCGAGAGAGAGAGATATCGAGAGAGAGAGAGAGAGAGATAGAGATATCGAGAGAGAGATAGAGATATCGAGAGAGAGATAGAGATATCGAGAGAGAGAGAGATATCGAGAGAGAGAGAGAGATATCGAGAGAGAGAGAGAGATATCGAGAGAGAGAGATATCGAGAGAGAGAGATATCGAGAGAGAGAGAGATCGAGAGAGAGAGAGATCGAGAGAGAGATATCGAGAGAGAGAGAGAGATATCGAGAGAGAGAGAGAGAGAGATCGAGAGAGAGAGAGATATCGAGAGAGAGAGAGAGAGAGATCGAGAGAGAGAGAGAGATCGAGAGAGAGAGAGAGATATCGAGAGAGAGAGAGAGATCGAGAGAGAGAGAGATATCGAGAGAGAGAGAGATATCGAGAGAGAGAGAGATATCGAGAGAGAGAGATATCGAGAGAGAGAGAGAGATATCGAGAGAGATATCGAGAGAGATATCGAGAGAGATATCGAGAGAGATATCGAGAGATATCGAGAGAGAGATATCGAGAGAGAGAGAGAGATATCGAGAGAGAGAGATATCGAGAGAGAGAGATATCGAGAGACAGAGATACGATGAGAGAGAGATATCGAGAGAGAGAGATATCGAGAGAGAGAGATATCGAGAGATATCGAGAGAGAGAGATATCGAGAGATATCGAGAGAGAGAGAGAGAGATATCGAGAGAGAGAGAGAGAGAGAGAGAGAGAGAGAGAATCGAGAGAGAGAGAGAGAGATATCGAGAGAGAGAGATATCGAGAGAGAGATATCGAGAGAGAGATATCGAGAGAGAGAGATATCGAGAGAGAGAGATATCGAGAGAGAGAGATATCGGAGAGAGAGAGGAGAGAGATATCGAGAGAGAGAGATATCGAGAGAGATATCGAGAGAGAGAGATATCGAGAGAGATATCGAGAGAGATATCGAGAGAGATATCGAGAGAGATATCGAGAGAGATATCGAGAGAGATATCGAGAGAGATATCCGAGAGAGAGAGATATCGAGAGAGAGAGATATCGAGAGAGAGAGATATCGAGAGAGAGAGATATCGAGAGAGAGAGATATCGAGAGAGAGAGATATCGAGAGAGAGAGATATCGAGAGAGAGAGATATCGAGAGAGAGAGATATCGAGAGATATCGAGAGAGAGAGATATCGAGAGATATCGAGAGAGAGACAGAGATATCGAGAGAGAGAGAGATATCGAGAGAGAGAGAGAAATATCGAGAGAGAGAGAGAGAAATATCGAGAGAGAGAGAGAGAAATATCGAGAGAGAGAGAGAGAGAGAGAGAGAGAGATATCGAGAGAGAGATATCGAGAGAGAGAGAGAGATCGAGAGAGAGAGATATCGAGAGAGAGAGAGATCGAGAGAGAGAGATATCGAGAGAGAGAGATCGAGAGAGAGAGATATCGAGAGAGAGAGAGATCGAGAGAGAGAGATATCGAGAGAGAGAGAGAGAGAGAGAGAGAGATATCGAGAGAGAGAGAGAGAGAGAGAGAGAGATATCGAGAGAGAGAGAGAGAGAGAGATATATATCGAGAGAGAGAGATATCGAGAGAGAGAGAGAGATCGAGAGAGAGAGATATCGAGAGAGAGAGATATCGAGAGAGAGAGAGAGAGATATCGAGAGAGAGAGAGAGATATCGAGAGAGAGAGAGATATCGAGAGAGAGAGAGATATCGAGAGATATCGAGAGAGATATCGAGAGAGAGAGAGAGATATCGAGAGAGATATCGAGAGAGAGAGAGAGATATCGAGAGAGAGAGATATCGAGAGAGAGATCGAGAGAGAGAGATATCGAGAGAGATCGAGAGATATCGAGAGAGAGAGATATCGAGAGAGAGAGAGATATCGAGAGAGAGAGATATCGAGAGAGAGAGATATCGAGAGAGAGAGATATCGAGAGAGAGAGATATCGAGAGAGAGAGATATCGAGAGAGAGAGATATCGAGAGAGAGAGATATCGAGAGAGAGAGATATCGAGAGAGAGAGATATCGAGAGAGAGAGATATCGAGAGAGAGAGATATCGAGAGAGAGAGATATCGAGAGAGAGATATCGAGAGAGAGAGATATCGAGAGAGAGAGATATCGAGAGAGAGAGATATCGAGAGAGAGATATCGAGAGAGAGAGAGATATCGAGAGAGAGAGAGATATCGAGAGAGAGAGAGATATCGAGAGAGAGATATCGAGATGAGAGAGAGAGAGAGAGAGAGATCGAGAGAGAGGAGAGAGAGATATCGAGAGATATCGAGAGAGAGAGATATCGAGAGAGAGAGATATCGAGAGAGAGAGATATCGAGAGAGAGATATCGAGAGAGAGAGAGATATCGAGAGAGAGAGAGATATCGAGAGAGAGAGAGATATTCGAGAGAGAGAGAGATATCGAGAGAGAGATATCGAGAGAGAGAGAGAGAGAGAGATATCGAGAGAGAGAGAGAGAGATATCGAGAGATATCGAGAGAGAGATATCGAGAGATATCGAGAGAGAGATATCGAGAGAGAGAGAGATATCGAGAGAGAGAGAGATATCGAGAGAGAGAGAGATATCGAGAGAGAGAGGGATATCGAGAGAGAGAGAGAGATATCGAGAGAGAGAGAGAGAGAGAGAGATATCGAGAGAGAGAGAGAGAGAGAGATATCGAGAGAGAGAGAGAGAGAGATATCGAGAGAGAGAGAGAGAGATATCGAGAGAGAGAGAGATATCGAGAGAGAGAGAGATATCGAGAGAGAGAGAGATATACGAGAGAGAGAGAGATATCGAGAGAGAGAGAGATATCGAGAGAGAGAGAGATATCGAGAGAGAGAGAGATATCGAGAGAGAGAGAGATATCGAGAGAGAGAGAGATATCGAGAGAGAGAGAGAGAGAGATATCGAGAGAGAGAGAGAGAGAGATATAGAGAGAGATATAGAGAGAGATATCGAGAGATATCGAGAGAGAGAGAGATATCTAGAGAGAGAGAGATATCGAGAGAGAGAGATATCGAAGAGAGAGAGAGAGAGATATCGAGAGAGAGAGAGAGAGATATCGAGAGAGAGAGAGAGATATCGAGAGAGAGAGAGATATCGAGAGAGAGAGAGATATCGAGAGAGAGAGAGATATCGAGAGAGAGAATATCGAGAGAGAGAGAGAGAGAGAGAGATATCGAGAGAGAGAGAGAGAGAGATATCGAGAGAGAGAGAGAGAGATATCGAGAGAGAGAGAGAGAGATATCGAGAGAGAGAGAGAGAGATATCGAAAGAGAGAGAGATATCGAGAGAGAGAGAGATATCGAGAGAGAGAGAGATATCGAGAGAGAGAGAGATATCGAGAGAGAGAGAGAGAGAGATATCGAGAGAGAGAGAGAGAGAGATATATCGAGAGAGAGAGAGAGAGAGAGATATATCGAGAGAGAGAGATATCGAGAGAGAGAGAGATATAGAGATATCGAGAGAGAGAGAGATATAGAGATATCGAGAGAGAGAGAGAGAGATATCGAGAGAGAGAGATATCGAGAGAGAGAGAGAGAGATATCGAGAGAGAGAGAGAGAGATATCGAGAGATATCGAGAGAGAGATATCGAGAGATATCGAGAGAGAGATATCGAGAGATATCGAGAGAGAGATATCGAGAGATATCGAGAGAGAGATATCGAGAGAGAGAGAGATATCGAGAGAGAGAGAGATATCGAGAGAGAGAGAGATATCGAGAGAGGAGATGAGAGAGAGAGAGAGATATCGAGAGAGAGAGAGATATCGAGAGAGAGAGAGAGATATCGAGAGAGAGAGAGAGAGAGATATCGAGAGAGAGAGAGAGAGAGATATCGAGAGAGAGAGAGAGAGAGATATCGAGAGAGAGAGAGAGAGAGATATCGAGAGAGAGAGAGAGAGATATCGAGAGAGAGAGAGATATCGAGAGAGAGAGAGATATCGAGAGAGAGAGAGAGAATCGAGAGAGAGAGAGATATCGAGGAGAGAGAGAGATATCGAGAGAGAGAGAGATATCGAGAGAGAGAGAGATATCGAGAGAGAGAGATATCGAGAGATATCGAGAGAGAGATATCGAGAGATATCGAGAGAGAGATATCGAGAGAGAGAGAGATATCGAGAGAGAGAGAGATATCGAGAGAGAGAGAGATATCGAGAGAGAGAGAGATATCGAGAGAGAGAGATATCGAGAGATATCGAGAGAGATATCGAGAGATATCGAGAGAGAGATATCGAGAGAGAGAGATATCGAGAGAGAGAGAGATATCGAGAGAGAGAGATATCGAGAGAGAGAGATATCGAGAGAGAGAGGATATCGAGAGAGAGAGATATCGAGAGAGAGAGATATCGAGAGATATCGAGAGAGAGAGATATCGAGAGATATCGAGAGAGAGAGATATCGAGCGAGAGAGAGAGATATCGAGAGAGAGAGGAGAGAGAGAAATATCGAGAGAGAGAGAGAGAAATATCGAGAGAGAGAGAGAGAGAGAGAGAGATATCGAGGAGAGAGATATCGCTGAGAGAGAGATATCGAGAGAGCTCTCGGG